>JAUFSE010000024.1:600000-1137985 GCA_033030345.1 Verpa bohemica | reverse complement strand
GGACCACGCGGTCATCGAAATTGACATTCAGACCCAAGTCGAACAAACACCAGACCCACTAAAAACCCACCTCAACCTCAAGGCAGTAGACTGGGACTTGTTCAGGAAAAACCTTCGAGAAATTGTAGACAACGACCAAGAACAATGGACCAAGAACCTCACGTGCATAGATACAATGGCATGCATCATCCGTGACTGGACTGATGAAGCAATCAAAACAGTTGCCCCCGAATCGAGAACAACCTGGCGAAGCAAAAACTGGTTCGACCAGGAGGTCAAAGACGAAAGACTCAAGCTAGGCCAGCTCCAGCGCTGGCAAAAAAGAAGAAGCAAGGGAAGAAAGAGAGAAGAGAGGGAAAAAGAATGGAAGACACAGAGAAATAAATACTGCAGGCTCATTAGGGAAAAGAAAAGAGAAGCATGGAACACTTTCGTGAGAGAGAGCTCTGGCAAAGATGTGTGGAAAATATGGAAGTGCGTGAACTCCAGGAAACGAGTATGTACCCCCATTATCCAGTCGGCCACGGGCCCTCTGGTCACAACAAAGGAAAAACAAGAGGGCTTCTCCAAAGCTTTCTTCCCTCCAGCCCCTGGCCAGCAAGTAGGCCGGGTGGAAACAGAAGACAAACCCAGACAACCCATCACACTCGAGGAGGCCAGAAGTAGCATCCATCATCAGGCGTCAGGAAAATCCCCGGGACCGGATAACATCGCACCTAAAGTATGGAAGGAAGCATTCCCCATAATCGGAACTCACATCACCACTCTATACAACGAAAGTATCACGGTCGGCTATCACGGTCGGCGGTGTCGGTGTTTGGTAACGGTGCGATGAAGTAACCAAGGTTTACAACCCAAGGTCAGTTCCTTAGTAGGATCCTACTATCCGCAGGAATACCAACTACTAAGTAAAAGACCAAAGAGAAGTCTCACGATGGAACGGTAGCGATAACAGTATGGGTAAAGAATCAATAAAAAGTAAGTAAGTAAGTAAGTAATTCATTCGTGTCCGCGTAGGCTGTGCCTATTGCGTGAGCCTTTTTAGGGGCCGTCTAACTAACTCCGCCTGTTTTCTAAATTACATAAGTCCTAAAGGCTACCCTTCCCTACGCCTTGTCTTATTTCCCTGCCTGGATACAAAAGAAAAGCTTCCCCCTCCCAGGTCACCTTTTCCGTTTTACGTATAATGGGGTTGCTATAGCAAAGGCTAGTAGCGGTTGAGTGTTCTCGTGGTTGATGATGCTGTCCCAGTCTTCAGTGTCGTACGCTCGGAAGAGTCTAAGTCTTTCTGTCGCGTATTCCTGGCAGTCGAGGATGACGTGTTTGGTTGAGGTGGTGTCCCCGCATTGGCAGATAGTAGCTTTGTTAAGTGGTGATTCGTCGAGGTGGTTTACTTCGTTGCGAATTTGTAGTATGAGTTGCGCATGTCTTCTGTTGAGGTTTGCGATAGACTTCAACGGACCGAAGTAGCTATGTCCTACGCTGGTCGTTAGGTGGCGGTGGGGGAGGCTTTTGAGCCAAGTGAGCGTTATTTTTTGGTAAGTGTCTGGGCTGTTGAGGGCCTTTTTGGCTATGCTGTCAGCTAGGTCATTTTCTATTATGCCTGTGTGAGACGGGGTCCACTGTCCTTTGACACTGCAGCCTCGTAGCTGTAGTGTCTTGATTTCCTCCAGGCTTTCCTTGATGAGTTCTTTTGCTGGTGCTTTGCCTTTCCACAGGCTGCGGAGGGCTGTTTGGTTGTCCACGCAGAGGTGGATAGTGGTGTTAGAGATTTTCTTTGAGTTGAGGTATGTGACTGCTAGGCGGATGGCGTTGATTTCTCCGTCCAATATGTCCGCGTGTTGTCCTATGTTTTGGGATCCTGTGGCTATGGTTTTGTTGGTTCTAGTGATCGCGTATCCTGAGCTGACTGTTTTCTCTTTGGATCCGTCACTGTATATTTTGATGTCTTCGTAGTGTCTTTTGGCCCATTCTTTGTGGGCTATAGCTGTCTCTTCTTTGCTGGTGGGTGGGATGTGAAGGTGGTCGAGTAAAAACAATTGTGGGTCGATGTTACTGGGGTCTTCTATGTTTTTGTTGTGGGTGAACTGTTGGATGACCGCTGCTATGCGGTTGATGCCTGTGCCGTTGCGGTGGTGTGTGTATCTGAGGGCAGTGAGAAGTTGTCCCTTAAGTACGTTGCTATCTGGGCTGAGTAAGGTTCTTATGCCGTAGTTGAGGGATCTGTAGTCTAGCAGGTCTTTTAGGCCTGGGAGTCCTGCGTCTTTGAGCAGTCTGGTGGTGTTGGTGTGGATGGGGAGGCCAGTGATGAGTCTGGCCAGTTTGTGGTAGCTGGGTGATATGGCGTCTAGAAGGTGTCTGGCTCCTGTCCACCAGATCTCGGATCCCCATAGCGCGTATGGTAGGGTTATTGTCCATACCAGTCTGTGTAGGGTTTTGGGGGTGATCTTGTATTTTTTCCCCAGGTGGAGGAGTCTGATCGTTGAGGTGATAAGCCGGGACGAGGCAGTGGATGCCTGTTGTCTGAAGCTGAGTCTTTGGTCTATAGTGACGCCTAGTATTTTAATGGTGGGGGATGGTTGTATGGTGTGGGTGCCTAGTTGTATTGTGTTGTCGGGGATTTTTGAGCAGGGGGACATAAATAGCAGCTCGGATTTCTCTTCGCTGAATTTGATGTTTAGGGGTTTGGCTTTGTCTAACTTCATGTTTATTCTCTCTTGAAGTCTTATAGTTGCGAATTTGGTGGAGGTACTTCCTTGTAGCATGACGTCATCGTCCATGTATACGCTGTCCATTTTGTATTGGCTGATGCTGGTGTCCACTAGAGGGTTCGCGTATATTAGGTATATTATGGGGGAGAGGGGGAATCCCTGAGGGGTGCCTGATTTGTACGGGGTGGGTGGGGAGTTTTTCCCGTTGAAGGCGAATGAAATGGTACGGTCTTCGTTGAAGGTAGAGATCCAGTTGCAAATGTATTTGGGGAACTTCTGTATCCTGAGAATGTCCGTGAGTCGGGTGTGGTTGATGCAATTGAAGGCTCCTTTAATGTCATTGGCCATTATTGCGGGTCTGTGGCTGGTGTTTCTGTGTGACCATCCTTGGTGCATCCATGCTTGAGCTGGTGTGAGGGTGCGTAGGAGGGAGTCTGTACTAGACCTTCCTTCTCTGGCTCCCATTTGGGCTTCTGATAGGGCTCCGTTTTTGAGTCCGTATTTGGCTAGTCTTCTGGCTACGATGGCTTCTAGTAGTTTACTGATGCATGGTAGGAGGGAGATGGGCCTGTAGGATTTGGGGTCGTGTAGGTCGTTCTTTTTGGGTTTCAGAATGGGGACACATTTAATGATTTTCCAGTCTGGTGGCATGACGCCGTGGTATAAGAGTTGGGAGTATATGGTGGGGAGAAGTTCTGGGTTGGCGTTGTGGATGGCTAGGATTGTAGGCCATCTGAGGCCGTCGTTTCCCAGGGCTGTTCTAAGGTTTCTTCTGAGAGAAAGGGTGATCTCGTCATGGGTGACGGCTGTAAAAGATTGGGTAAGGTCAGTATTGATGGGAAGGGCGTAGTGAATGGGTGGGGGGGTGCTGTCATTTTCGGGGAAAAGCGCGGTGTTTAACTTAGCGCATTTCCCCTCGAATGTATCCTCGCCTTGTATAGATGGAATATCAACTATTGCTTTCTCCTTCATGAGTTTCCATATGGTGTTTTGGTTGGCGTTGTTGATGGAGTGGTTCCAGTAGTCGTTTTTGGCGGTCCTTACTAGTTTCCTCCATTTGTTTGCGGTTGTTCTGAAGTCTTTTTTGTTGGCTTCGTTTTTGTTATTCTGATATATTCTTTGTTTCCTGTGGGTTTCTTTTTTAAGGTGGTTGATTTCTGGGGTCCACCACTTGTAGTATCTTTTGTTGGGTTTTTTTATAGGAACCGTTTTCTCGATGGTGTCCCAGATTTCTTTCGTGATGCTATCGATAGAGTCGAGGGTTGCCTGAGGGGAGTGCCATGCTTTCTCTGTGACTTTGATGTTGTGTATGTTGGCATGGAAGGTGTCCCAGTTGGTTTTGCCCCATAGTCTGGTTAGCGTGAGCCTTGGCGGGTTCATGGCCCATATCGTTTGTGTCATGGCATGGTCTGAGTCGTGGGTTGGTCCGTCATCAGTTGACCATCCTTGTATGATGTTGGTAGCTGTGCCCTTGTAGAAGGTAAGGTCGATAATAGTTGGTCTCTGATTATTTTTGGGGAAGTGGGTGAAGCTGTTGTCGTTTGCTAAAATCATGTGGTTGGAGCTGAGCCAGTTGGATATAGAGCCTCCGTGTGAGTCTGCTCTGATTCTGTCGGAGTATTCCTGTGTCTTGTTCTGGTACCACCATTAAATACGTAGGCGTTGAGGGTCGAGCGAGTAGCCGATTTTCGCGTAGGGGGATATTGGCCATTTGTTTGGCTAGATGTTTGGATTTTCCTGGTGAGTAAATATTGTATACCGTAATGCGATCTCTGTTTATGGTGATGTCTGTTCCCAAAAAACTGTCGCTTATGGCTAAAGATGTAACGAGGGCCTTCGGTAGAAGAACTGTACTGGGTAACAGTATGGCTGTCGTTGCAAAATAGAAGTATTGAGTCAGGTTGCAAGTAAAGATTCTATCGCTAGAACTCAATAATCTTAAGGGCTCTCCTTTCGAATACTAAGTCTGGATCCTTAAGCTTGAGAGCTGGAATCAAGTTCTCGGGCAGTAGAGATGCCAGTAATTATACTGTTGTAGCACTCCCCTACCATCACTTCGAGTTCTATACTAAGTTGCAGTGGCTTTCCCAGCGTTCCCTAGAACCCCCGATAGCCCCGCTTCTGTGAAGAGATTTCACCTGCAGTACAACCATCGGAGCTATTACTAGATCCACTGTAAACCCTTAGTCAAAACCTATAGATGCTCCGCCGGTAGATTAATGCATAATCTACCCTGACTAGAGTTACTACTCTTGGTAGTCATCGGTTTAAGTTGCTGTAAGAGTGTTTGCATGTCCGAGTTATCCTGACCACTGCCTATCAGTCTCTGCTGATTAGGAACTGCACAGAGTACTGAGGATCGGTGCTTTCCTATTAGTCTCTGCTAATAGTGAGCCCACTACTTTGATGCAGGCTGGTACTCGTCAGTACCATCCTCTTCAAGTAGTTCCTACTGACTAAGGAACGAGAAGTAGTTAACTCTTACTACTGGTAGCTAACCACTGTAGTAGGTACTTGCTTGCCTTCGCTCACATGATACTAGTAACAATCTCTTAAACACGTAACTGCCTTGTAGGTCCGTTACAGTACTTCCCTCTCCTAGAACTGGGTCTCCAAGTTCTAAAACAATTTATTCTTCTATAAGTCTAGAGTAATGAAATCCCATATAACGCCGAGAGGAAATGATAATAACGACTAGAAAGGCTCACAGACCAACCACTCTTTTATCTTGTGGTTTCTTTGGGTACCTCTTGTGAAAATCGATCAGGGCTTCTTCTCCTGTCTTCGATAGGTGTTCCCATGGTTCCCAAGTGGCATCCTCGTTTTCCCAACCTTCCCATAGCACTAGGTACTCCACTCTCTTTTTCCGCTTATTTTCTCTGCTACCTGCTACTTCTCGGACTATCCAGTTCTCTTCTCCTTCTATGGCTTCTGGCTCAGGTGGGGGAACTCTGCGCTCCGGGTCTTGTGACACTCGATAGGGTTCTAGGAGACTGACATGAAAAACTGGGTGGATTTCCATTTTAGGAGGAAGACTGAGCTTATAAGCACGCTTTCCTACAGCTTCTAAGACCTTGAAGGGTCCCATCTTCTTGTGATCCAGCTTGTTCATAGGTCGCTTTGTAAGTACATTGCGCCTGTCCAGCATCACTTCATCTCCTGGCTTAATCTCTGGAGGTGTGGTAGTATGTTTATCATACCATCTTGCCATCCGGATTCTAGCCTTTCCTAGACTTGCTTGCATTTGGTGCCACAATTTTTCCCACTGAGAGATCATGACTTGACTCGCTGGGTTATCCCAATTCGTTCCTCCCTCAGGTACAGGCCAGTTGGTTCTTGGTTCAAATCCATGGATTGGCGTAAAAGGCCGATACTTTGGATGATTCAGATACCGCTCAGTTGTAGGCATACTCTGCCATTGGCAAGAGGTCCGCCCAATCATCCTGTTGATAGGAACAGTAGGCTTCTCGAGATCTTTAACCAAGGACCTGATTGACTCTTTCCGTCTGGCACGTCCGTTTGGGGGTGGAATGCGGTGGAAAGGTTCAGCTTGATGTCTAACAGGCTCATGAGTGATTGCCAAAAATGCGAGATGAACTTGCCCTTATCTACTGTCTGAAACTATGTCGTCAGGAAGCCCATGAAGTCTCCATACTTCTCTAAGAAACAGCTTTGCCATGTCCTCGGTTTTATTATGACTTGGAAGAGGGATGTAGTGAGCCATCTTTGAAAAGCGGTCCACTATTACCCAAATCCGAGTGAATCCATTAGACTCTGGCAATCCCACAATGAAATCCATAGAGATACTTGACCATGGCCGATAGGGTACTTCTAAAGGCTGCAGGGCACCATACTTCTTGTGCCTCGAGGTTTTATTCCTCTGGCAACTGTCACAGCTTTGGACATATTCCTCAACATCTTTCTTCATGTTGGGCCAGTGGAAGTTGGCTTTCACCCGCTCATAGGTTTTGAACTGGCCATAATGACCTGCCACCTTAGAGTCATGACTGTCATTGAGTATCTCCAAACGGAGCTTCCTATCATCTGGGATGTACCACCGATTCTTGTATAGCACTAAGCCATCCTTCATTGCCATCTCTGGGTCAATGTTTGCTTTCCTAGTCTCCAAGGAACTGTAGATGGATTGATACTCCTTATCCTGAGCTGCTGCTTCTTTCAAGCGCTCTAGAAATGGGAATTGCAATTGGTTCACCCTGATGGCCGCTAGCCTTCCCGGATCTAACACCAATTGTCCAGGCCTAAAGAACATCTGCACTTCTGGTTGTGCAGATTCACCTCCCTCTCCTAGGCGGTGATCCCAACGCCTTGATAGCACATCTGTCTTGCCATTCTGTGTTCCTGGGCGGTAGATGACCTTGAAATTGTAGCCTGCTAAGTCTTCTGCCCATCTAGCCTGGCGCCTTGTCAATACTTTAGTACTATTAAAGTATTCTAGGTTCTTGTGGTCTGTGAAAACCGTGACTTCCTGCTCACAGGACTTAAGCAGGTGCTCCCATTCACGGAAACTGGCCACAATAGCGCCCATTTCTTTGTCATGAATGTCATAGTTGATCTCAGCAGAAGAAAATTTCTTGGAGTAGTAGGCTACAGGATGTAACTTGCCATCTTCCCCATACTGAGAGAGCACCGCTCCTTTTGCGAAGTCACTGGCATCAGTCTCTACAACTGTGCGCCTGGCTGGGTCAAAGTGGGACAGCACTGGGGAACTAGTGAAAAGATCTTTTAATTCCTCAAAAGATCTATCACAAGCGGCGGTCCAAAACCATTTCCGGTCCTTCTGCAACAGGTCAGTCAGTGGCTTGCATATCTTGCTAAAGCCCTGGATAAACCGCCGATAGAAGTTTGCAAAACCCAGAAAAGCTTGTACACCTTTGGTATTTTTAGGAACAGGCCAGTCCTTAACTGCCTGAACCTTGTCCTCTGACATTGATATGCCTTTCTCGGAGATCTGATATCCCAAGTATTCTACTTCTTTGACATGGAAAGAGGTTTTGTTTAGGGAGGCAACGAGTCTCGCTTCTCTGAGCTTATTGAGAACTCTTTTGACCAGCCGTTTGTCTTCTTCCATTGTTTCCGAATATATGAGTATATCATCTATATAGACAATAACTCCTTCGTCTAGAAGCTCTCTTAGAACTTCATTGATCATTGCTTGAAAGCTTGCAGGTGCATTGCAAAGACCAAAAGGCATGACATTGTACTCATATAGACCATAGCGGGTCCTGAATGCAGTCTTCCACTCGTGGCCTTTTGCAATCCTGAGAAGGTTGAACCCATTCTTGAGGTCAATCTTAGTGAATATCTTAGCTTTGCCCAACCTATCTCTGAGTTCGCTCATCAGGGGCAAGGGGTACTTGTCCTTGATGGTGATCTTGTTCAGGCCTCGATAATCCACACAGATGCGAATGGTTCCATCACTCTTAGGTATGAAGATGATTGGGGCAGCTGCTGGGGAATTTGATCTCGAGATCTTGCCTGTTTGTATCTCAGTAGCGAGATATTCTCGGAGAGCTTTGAGTTCTGAGGCTGAGCAAGAATAGAGAGGACCAAAAGGCGGTGATGTTGAGGCAGAAGATTGATAGCGTGATCATGGGAGGAATGCTCCGGTAATTGCTCAATCCTCTCTTGACTGAAAACATCTGCCCATTCTACTGTAGTCCCTAGGTAGGCGAAGAGAAATATCTTCTCCTTGATCATCATGCCAGACTGCCGCACCAATGTAATAGATGCAGTGCTTTCTCATGATCTCGGTGTCTGGTATGAGCTCTATCTTCACATCAGCTGGGAGACAATGCTTCTTGCAATAGTCACTTCGCCAGTTAACTGTGTTGTACTCCCAATTAAAATCTGGGTTATGCTTCCTAGCCCACGCTATTGGCAAATAGCCAGAGACTCCTTTCTCCAAATTGGCTATCTCCCAGCGAAGAGATTCTTCATGCTTTCCCACGATCGTGTCGGTGGGTGCAGTGAAGTACTCTCCAGCTCCCATCATGAGATCTCCCTGTGCATCAAACATAGCCAACGGATTCTCCCGTTTGTGAACAGGAATCTTCTCCTTTTTCACGAATTCTTCGCTGAGAATTGGCCCTGTGCAACCGGTATCAAAGAGGAATTTACCATGGGCTCTCTCCACATGATTCTTCACCTTCCAGGTGAGTATTGCTTTCAGTATAGGTCTCTGCCCATGTACTGGTTCTGGTGGCGGAGACTCTAATCTCCTGCGCTTGTTTGTAGGCTCCTGAGAGCGGGTTCTGGGGTGTTTTCTTTCCATTGCTGCTAGCTTTTCGACAAAGTCTTGTGAGTCCCGCAATGTATGTATGATAGTGATGTGAAATGAAGTCAGAGGCTGGCAGATATCTTTGTTAAGTGTAGTCCTTTTTCTCACTTGTATCGGCCAGCGATTTCGGGTATTAAACCCATCCTCAGCAAGTGTGCTTCTAAAGGAAATGACTTTTATTCTTGTGGTAAACCTTTACCCCCAAACTATAGAAAACTTGGTGAACCTTCACCAAAAAAAAAACCTGGTATCTTGTACCAAAATGAAATGCCTGGTGAACCTTTACCACATAAGAGATAAAATTAAAAGAGAATATCCTGGTCAGTCTCTGTAAAAGCTTGATACCTGGAAGGGAACAGCAGGTAACGATACAAGGATAGTAAACGGAATTACTAAATAATAGTGGAACGAGATACTAGACAGTTTAAGTATCACGAAAGGGAAAACGGTGCACGGAAGCTTCGTTGTAGTAGGTATGGTAACAATACTAAGTTGTTGCGTGAAGAGCTAACTATCTAGCTAAAGTATGGCCCTTATATATCCTTCGCTGGGCCCTGATGACGTATACTAATACGTACGCACTTGCGTAATGAAACAATATGAAACTAAGCAGAAGAGATGACGTGGACAAAGTACGCGTCATCTTTAATACATAAAACACTGATAGCTGACGCGTCCTGCGAGGCAGACTATCACAATAAGAAACATGATAACTAATGAAATAGTAGATAGAGCACTAGGGTTAAAACCTAGGAAAAACATAGGAGAATTTGGGGTTCTTGACAGTCTCATCCTGAGCTGCCATAACAAAAGAACTGTTTTCACCCTGAGCATCTGGCCCTACCGCTAGTACTGCCGCTACCTTGGTCTTCTTCTGTCCGTCAGGAGGGCCTGATGCCTCTCCTCCTCTGCCTCTTTTCTTGTATCTTACAGCCGCTACCCTGATGGTGATCGGCTCCTTAGTCCAACAGTCAAACCAATTGTGTTTCCCCTTGCCGCATTTAAGACAGAGGTTAGCTTTCTTTCTCTCAGACAGGATACTCTCTGGTATACCTTTGAGCTCAACAGTCTTATCCTTCCGCTCCTTCTCTGAGGAAGCGGTACCTGCAGGTTTGTTAACACCTGGGTTTGAAGGTTGTTGGCTTCTGCCTGTAGATGAGCGATTAGTTTTCTGCTTCTGGGAGACTGGGACTTTCTTCTTCCTGTTGTACCTCTCATGAGTATGACCTAGCTCCCTCAGAGCGGCAATTCTCTCCATGAGTGTACCAGGTTTGGGATTGAACAGGGCCCAACTAAGACCTAGGTCTTCGTTCAAAGCACCATTGATCTTGTCATCCACTGTACTTCCCTCATACCCTATTTTCCACATCAACTGGATGATGTTATTTAGGAAGGAGTCTATTCCTTTCTCCAAGGTATGAGTGAGAGCGTTCCACTGGGCTACTTCTTCATCCCTAGAGATAGATTCGCCAAAGGCTTGTCTAAACGAGAGGACAAAGACTCCCCACTGTTGGTACCTCTCATCTAGGACCACTTCTTGTCCTGCTATCCGGTTTGCGGCTTCTTGGTCAATGGAGTTGTGATAGGCCTCATACCATTTAGTGGGAGCTGTTCCTTCCATGAGATTGCCTGCGTAACGGATTTTGGTATCGTCCAGGTGGAAGGAAAGGGATTCAATCTGAAAAACGTTTTCACATTGCCTGATGAAGGATTCTACCTGTTCTGCTTTTCCAGTGAACTTGGTAGGTGCTGGCGCCTTTGGTTGTCTTTCCCTGGCCAGTGGGGGAGGTCTTTGATAGTTCCTTTCTCCAGCTTGTCTGTTAAGGAGTTCCACCCACTGTCTATTCTGCCGTTCCTGTTCCTTCCTGAAATACCTTCTCCATGATCTCGGATCATTTCCTTCTGGCTCGTCATCACTGCTGTGATCACTTGGAGGATTTCCCCCAGCAGCGCCACCTGGTGGTTGGATAGGAGGGGGTCCTTGCCCTCCATTTCCTCTGGCAGGCGGTGGTGGCTGTCCTCTTGAGGATCCTGGTGATAGTGGTGCTTGCTCCTGTACTTCCTCCTGTTCCCTGAGGATCTCACTCAAAACTGGCGAGGGAGTTCTTCTTCGCCTTTCTCTCCTAGGTAGGAGGGGAGGATTTGCTAGAGCCGAGGGAGTGAACTGAGGTGTTTGAGGGTTTGTATAGGAAGCCATAGTGGCCCTTGGTCCTAACCCGCCAAGCGCAAAAGCGCTTCCAAATGGTCCACTTCTCTTACTAGGAGGAAGCGGGGATGAGATGGAAGTTAATCCAGATATAGAAGCGGGTATTCTAGGTGAGGGTGATGACACTGGTCCGGTCACTGGCTTGTTTCTGATAGGAAAGGAGTTGAAGGGTGACTTCGAGATTCTTCTTCCTGCTCTTGAGGCTGTCCTGAAGATGGGAGTATCTGGTCGGTCTATGATCAGTTGACCATTGTCTATTGCCTTCTGAATCTCCTGAAGATAGTTTGGGGGCATCGCTGGGCTGGTCCATTCTATTTCCATTAGGTCTTCCTGTTGGAGATCGTCCTTGTCCTCCTGTTTGGAAAGGATGGTTGTTAGTTCTTGCTTAAGAGCAGAGACTTGCTGGCTTAGGAACTCGGTTGCTGCTTTGTGAACAGCATTCTCTGCGTCCCTTCGGTTCTCTACCAGTACCAAGGCTCCATGGGCCTTGTGGATTTCTGCCTGAACATGGTTCAGGATCTGCTCTTGTGCTGTGTTAAAGAACTCTGCTGCCGACACAACCGAGGAGTCTGTCCAGTTAGGCTCCGCTCCTGGGAAGTAATTTTGTAAGGCAGTCTTTGGGTTCTTGACTATTAAGGCTCTGTCTGAGGAATCGCCGCCTTCGAGGAGGGGGACCTGGGTCCATTGGATTCTGAGAGGGTCTGCTACTTCTGGCAGTGCTGCTAGCATCGCTGAGGTAGACGAGGATGCCATTTCGCTTAGAATAGGTAGGATAATCGCAAGGTGACTAGAGCTTAAGATTATACTGTAACGAGGGCCTTCGGTAGAAGAACTGTACTGGGTAACAGTATGGCTGTCGTTGCAAAATAGAAGTATTGAGTCAGGTTGCAAGTAAAGATTCTATCGCTAGAACTCAATAATCTTAAGGGCTCTCCTTTCGAATACTAAGTCTGGATCCTTAAGCTTGAGAGCTGGAATCAAGTTCTCGGGCAGTAGAGGTGCCAGTAATTATACTGTTGTAGCACTCCCCTACCATCACTTCGAGTTCTATAATAAGTTGCAGTGGCTTTCCCAGCGTTCCCTAGAACCCCCGATAGCCCCGCTTCTGTGAAGAGATTTCACCTGCAGTACAACCATCGGAGCTATTACTAGATCCACTGTAAACCCTTAGTCAAAACCTATAGATGCTCCGCCGGTAGATTAATGCATAATCTACCCTGACTAGAGTTACTACTCTTGGTAGTCATCGGTTTAAGTTGCTGTAAGAGTGTTTGCATGTCCGAGTTATCCTGGCCACTGCCTATCAGTCTCTGCTGATTAGGAACTGCACAGAGTACTGAGGATCGGTGCTTTCCTATTAGTCTCTGCTAATAGTGAGCCCACTACTTTGATGCAGGGTGGTACTCGTCAGTACCATCCTCTTCAAGTAGTTCCTACTGACTAAGGAACGAGAAGTAGTTAACTCTTACTACTGGTAGCTAACCACTGTAGTAGGTACTTGCTTGCCTTCGCTCACATGATACTAGCAACAATCTCTTAAACACGTAACTGCCTTGTAGGTCCGTTACAAAAGAGTGTTTTGGTTGAGTGTCTATATCTTTCCTGATGTATGTAACGCATCTGGGTTTAAGGGACGGGTAAAACATATGAAAGTTAAGTGTTGCTGGTGGCAGGTGATTTTTGTCGATCCATGGTTCTTGAAGTAGTAAAATTAAAACATTGCGGGATGAGTCCGCTTCCTGTAGTACTGAAAGTGTGGTGGCCTGTCTTCTAGCGCAGTTCAGCTGCCGAACTAGGGCTATGCCTGTCGTGTGGATGTCGCTCATAGTTCCATGGCGTCTTTGATTTCTTTGGCGGTTAGTTGGACTTTTGCTCTGTGTTTGCATGCGGGGTCAGAGGCTTTGTGTGGTTCGTAGTTGCCTTCGCTGTTTTTGCAGTTGATGCATCTGATGGGGGCGTGGGTGCATCTGAGTCCTCCTCTGCAGGAGGCGCATTTGTGGTCTCTGGTGTGGTGGTCCTTTGCGCAGACTGCGCAGTTGGGTTTTTCTGATTTGCATTTGAGAGTGTGATGGCCAAATTCCTGGCAATTGTGACATTGTGTGGTGGGGCCGAAGCTGAGATATTCTGTGATTCTGCACATTTTGTTTTCTAGGATGAGGTGCCTGGTTCCTAGGGTGTCGATTGTGTGGGTGCCTGTAAGGGCGACAACCATGGATGAGTGTTCCTTCCCTGTTCTGTTTTCCTCCTTTGAGAGCCAGTATGGGATTTGTGCAAACTTGAATTGTAGGTAGTTGTTGGTGATGATTTTGGTTAGCTTTTCGCCTGCTTCTCTGGGGTTGGAGCCGATGTTGGTGGGTATGCCATGGATAATAAATCTGCTGGACTTGGTGTTTGGTTTGGCTTCATCAGTCGTGATTCCTAGTGAGTCGATTGCTGCGGTGATTTCTGTGGTGAGGGAGACGTAGTTGGCGGCTTCTGTGTCGAAGGCGGTTTGTAGGACGATTGTTTTCTTTCCTACCTTACGGGCCATGATGAAGGGTGCTACTTTTTGTGCCATTATAGCACCGTTAATTTTAAAGAGAATGGCGTTGTTGGTGATGGTTTCTGGGATGTCTTCCTGTGCGGTGATTATGAATTCCCTGTTGATTTTAGAGAATTCTGGCTTGAACAGCGGGGTGGGTTTCTTTTTTTGCTTCTTGTTCATGGCTTGTTGCCATCCTGGGTTCTTTTTCCCGATCATTTCGTCCGTGCTGGCTGCTGCTGCGTAGGACTTCTTTGTGGTGGTGTCGTTGGTGGGTTTTTTCTCCTGGGTCTTTCTTTCCTTTGCTGCTTGTTGCGGCTGGTGAGGGAGGGCAGGGGGGGTTGGGGCTGGGTAGTGAGGAGGGTAGGTTTGGGGCCGGGAGGCGGTTAGGTTGGTAACTTGATTGTTGAGGGTAGTGATGGTGGATTCTTGTTTATTGATAGTTTCCCTCAGGAATTCAACTGTGTGGGCGAGGTCCTGGATGGCCTCGTTTAGGGGTCTGGTGGTTGCTCTAATGAGCCAGGCGAGGTAGTGGACGCCCTTAGAGGTTTTGATGGGGGCGTTTCCTTGCTGGAAGTAGTCGGTGTTTGGGTCGTATGTGTCCGTGTTCAGGTCGTCTTCGTTATCTGAGTCTGAGTCCGAGTCCGAGGCGTCTCTGAGGATTTCCTTGTCGTGTTTGAAGTTTGGGTTGAGCTGGGCGGTGGTTGGGAGGGTGGGGTCAGGCATCTGGGTTTCAGTGGAGGTGGGTGTGTGTTCCGGGCCTCCGACCGTGCCGAAAGGGAGAGTGGATTGTTTGGACATTTTCTCCGGGGAGGTTGTCCGTCTGGCTCTGGGAGATGTTTCTGAAAGGGTTCTCTTTCTTCCCGCCCACTGAAACTGTCTGAAGGGGGTTTGTTGGGGGAATAAGGGGGGGGTTTTGGGGAGGGGAATCTGCGATGGGTCTGAGGGATCCACGCTGAACTGACAAAAACTTTCTCTTCTATCAACGTAGCACGGTTCCTATCCGGAACAAACAAAATACTAAGTGATTTTAGATAGGTAAGAGTATAATTCAGGTATTTCCGACCGATAAAAACTTTTTCGCTGGTGGTGATACTAAAGGTTGGTGTTGAGTTTTCGTAGCCGAAGGAATAAAAAGGTTGCGTGGAGAACTAACTACCACGGGCGGAACTATCTACTTATATACTAATTCTCCACGCAACAGCCAAGCCTTTGTCCAAGCACAATCTAACCCGATATCCTATCTTCCTATGAGTCAACCTGTTGACTCATGCATTACAACCGCGTTCCTCGCTGTCTTATGGGTCAACCCTGTGACTCATATGTAACCCGATTTTCCCGATCCAATCCTTACTCATTCCTGACTCATCTAGCCACGCCGTGACAAGGTCCCTCTCTCAGGCCTAACTCCTGATAGGCCCAGGTTTTCGTGGATACCGTTGGTGAAATTCTGCGATAAGATCTGGTGAGTTCCTGAGGTCATCTTCTGGTTGCCAGCTTGCTTTGTCGTAGCCCGTGTATTTGGTAAAGTACTGCAGTCGTCCATAGCGGTAACGGGAGTCTAGGATTGTTTCGACTTCCCATTCTTCTTCGCCTTCAATTTCAATGGGTGGTGGTGGGGGGTTTGTCTGGCCTGGGACTGGGTTATCGTTAACTGGTGACAGTAATGATACGTGATATACAGGGTGGTCCTTCATTGTTTCCGGGAGGTTCAATTCGTAAGCGTGAGGGCTGATGATGCGCTTGATGGTGAATTTTCCGATGCGTTTCCAATCAAGTTTCTTTGATGGTCTCTTGGTTCGGAGGTTTCTAGTCGACAGCCATACTTGGTTACCAATCCTATATGCCGGTGCCGGGGAGCGTTTCCTGTTTGCCGCTTCCTCCTGGATTTTCTGTGCTCTGGCCATTTCGTTTCTTAAGAATTCAAAGATCTCCTTCATGTCTCTGGTATACCCGTTGGCTTGGTCCTCTGCTGTGGTCCTACCGTGTTGTTGTGGTCCAAAGGTCATTCGAGAGTGTCTTCCGTAATTACCGAAGAATGGTGATACTTTGGTGGTTTCCGAGCAGTGATTGTTGGTCGCGAATTCTGCCATGGGTAGCCATTCTGCCCAATTGTCTTGTTGGTAGGCCATGTAGCTTCTCAGGTACTGTTCCATGATTGCGTTGGTCCTTTCCGTTTGGCCGTCTGTTTCCGGGTGAAAGGCTGTGGACATTCGTGGTGAAATTTCTAGGCGTTGGCAAAGTGATTTCCAAAATTCAGCGGTGAACTGTGTGCCTCTGTCGGATACGATGTATTCTGGTAATCCATGAAGTTTCCATACGTTCTGGAGGTACATACTGGCTACATCTTTAGCGGTGGCCTCTTCGGTGGTTGGTATGAAGTGATGCATTTTTGACAGACGATCAACAATAACGAGGATGGCATTAAATCCATTGCTTTCTGGTAGTCCGGTAACAAAGTCCATTGATATTTCAGTCCAAGGTTCCTGTGGTACTGGCAGTGGTTTCAGTAGTCCGTGTGGTGCATTCCGTGGTGCTTTGGCCCTGGCGCAGGTGTCACAGTTTCTGACATATTGGTCGACGTATTTCCTCATGGTGGGCCAATAATATTCTCTGCTGAGTAGGTCCAAGGTTTTTGCGCGTCCAGGGTGTCCTGCTGATGGTTTGTCGTGGTATTCCTGCACTAGTCGTAGATGTAAGCGGGTGTCGTTAGGTACCCAAGTGCATCCTCTGTATTGTAGCAGTCCATTGGTGTCTTCTGCGCATTCTGCTAGTGCTATCTTTCGGGAGTGTCGAGTGCCATTGCGGAGCATTTCCAGTACCTCGTTGGGAAAACTATCTGTCTTGTAAGACTGTGAGAACAACTCTTGAACGGTGGACGATCCTTCAGCGGGTTCGTTTGACAAAGTACCCGCTAACAAACCTATCTTTGTGTCCAAATTCTCCTTCTTTAGTATCGTTTGACTTTGTTGCAAAAGTCTTTCATCCCTCTCCTTAGGTAGATCCCCTGATCTCCTAGTCAACGCGTCCGGTTTTCCCCCTTGTTTCCCTGGTCTGAACGATATTTTAAAATTAAATCTAGAAAGAAACTCGCTCCACCTTGCTTGTCGTCTGTTGAGTAACTTTGTTGACATAAAGTATTCCAGGTTTCTATGGTCGCATAGTACTTGTACCACATCCTGGGCTGATTCCAATTCTGGTGCTCCATTCTTGAAACATCTGATAATTGCCAGTAACTCTTTGTCATATATTTCATACTTACATTCGGCCAGTGAGTGTTTTTGGAGAAGAAAGCCACAGGGTGTAGGATTCCTTTGTCGTCTCGTTGGGATAGTGCAGAGACATAGTCCGAGGCGTCTGTTTCCACGACTATCTCTCTGTCCGGGTCAAAGTGCCGTAGTATGGGTGCTGATACGAATGCCCTTTTCAGTGTTTGAAAAGCTTTTTCTTGTAGATCTGACCATTTGAAAACGGTGTCCTTTTTTGTCAGTGCCGTGAGGGGTGCTGCCACTCTAGAGTAGCCCAATATGAATCGCCGGTAGTAATTTGCAAATCCTAGGAAAATCTGTACATCTTTGACTGATTTCGGTGTTTCCCATTCGGTGACTGCCGATACTTTCTCAGGATCCATTTTGATACCATTGGGGGTGAGGATAATTCCCAGGTACTTAGTTTCCTGTACGTGGAATTCGCATTTTTCTGGTTTCAGGTGTACTCCGTTAAGGTCCAGTGCTGCAAGTATTTGTCGTACGTGTTCCTTGTGTTCTTTTAGTGTTTCCGAATATATCAGTATGTCGTCCAGGTATGCTGTAGCGAAGTGATCTAGAAATGGTCGGAGAATGTCATTGACCCAATGTTGGAAGGTTGCCGGTGCGTTGGTGAGTCCGAAAGGCATAACTGTATACTCAAAGTGACCATACCGTGTTCTAAACACCGTTTTCCATTCATCTCCTGGTGCTATACGAATCTGGTTATATCCCCAGCGTAGGTCCAGTTTGGTATACCATTTGGCTTTTGCGAGGCGGTTGAGGGTTTCCTGTATCAGTGGCAGTGGGTACCTGTTTTTAAGAGTGATTTCGTTGAGTTTTCGGTAGTCCACGCAAAGTCGTAGTGATCCATCGGATGTTTTGACAAATAATATCAGTGCCCCTGCTGATGATTCGCTGGCCCTAATGAATCCCTTGGGTAGGTTTTCCTGTAGGTAGTTCCTGAGTGCCTGTAGTTCCAGTCGTGACATGCAGTACATTGGTCCGAAAGGGGGCTCCTTTCCCTCTTGTAACGTGATCTTATGGTCATATTTTCGGTGCGGTGGTAGGGCGGCTGTGACGGATTCTTTAAACAAATGCAAATATTGATGGTATTCAGGAGGTACAACAGTCTTGATGTCGATGGTTTCCTTCTTGGTGTTCAGGGCTTTGTCGATGTCTCGTAACGATACGGAGAAGACCTGCAAATTTCGTCTGTTGGCATTCCATAGAAAGGGGGCAGCTCCAATCATGGCTATTTTGACGGTCCTTCCTTCTGGTAGCGGTACGGAAGTTCCTGTGGCTGTTACTGGGCCTTGTTCTAGTAGGCATTTGGTCAAACAGAGGGGGGAGTTGAATGTCAGTCTGTTCCCTTTTGGCTGTATCGTGACGTCGTGGTGTCGCATCCATGGGATTCCCATAACGATGGGGTAGTGGCCTAACTGTGTTACAAAAAACGGTGCTTCCTCTTCGTGCCCATGGATGTTGATTCTGAGTTTTGCCAGGTGAGTAATGGTTCCGGATTCTATGGGTCTGCCGTCGATAACCTCAATCTGTCGAGGGTTTTTTAGTGGGTATATGGTGATGTTGTTGTGGCTTACAAAGTTTTTATCTATAAATGCGTATCCAGAAGCTCCAGTATCAATGAGGGCATAGGTAGGTTTGAATGGTTCTTTATTTTCCGAAATTAAACAAGTAACTACCAATTGGTTTCCGTCCATTTCCTCCTCTGATACTGAAAAAGATGAAATACATAAACTAGAAAAATCTTTTACTGGTCCCTGGGCTAAGCCACTTAGCGCAGGGACTCCTCTTTTAACTCCTCGTCATCAGTGCTTTCCTCATCCCTTTCTTCCATTCTTCCTGCCGCGCGCATTGGTCTTCTGGGGGTAAGCCTGTACCTGGGCGGGGCTGTGGGGCAATCCCTTGCGAAATGATTTACCCCTCCGCACCAGTAGCACCTCCCCTCAACGCGCCGGGCCTCCCTTTCCTGTGGTGTCGGTCTTCCTCTTCCTGCTCCCAATTCCATGGGTACTACCCCTCCTGGCGTATGCGATGGGTGGGTTTCTGCGGATTGTTGTGGGGGTGCTGGTGTCGAGTGTTGCCGGGGCGCTGGTGCCTGTGCCGGTGGTCGATACCCTGAGCTCCTTCTGTTGTCTGTGTGTCGGGAGAGGAGTCGTTGCCTGTTATCCAATCTTTGCAGGAGTGTTGCGTATTGTTCGATGGTGTTCGGTGTGTCGTGCTGTATCATTAATTGTCTGAGTTCATCGCTGAGTCCGTTGGTCAGTAGGTCGATTAGGGCCACCACATTATAGCCTGTCTCTGGTGCATATCTTTGGAATTTGGCGTAGTAAACTGAAAACGAAGTATTTCGTTGCTTCAAGTTTCGAAGTGTATCTTGTGCAGTTCGTTGTCTATCCGGGTCTCCGAAAGCGTTATCCAGTATACGGTAGAATTCGTCCATGGTGGATAAGTTTACCCCAGTGTTAGTCATGTATCCGAGAAATTGGTCGGCAGCGTCGCCTTCCAAACGAGACAGGGCGTAGGTGAGTTTGTTTTGCAATGTGGGGTAACGGTCTGCATTTCCTACTAGCTTTAACCTAAGAGCTTGTTGGAACAGGCGCAAGGTTTCCCTTTTGCCGTCGTATTTTGCTGGGTCTGGTAGTTTTTCTGATCTGTTGTGGTGGGTTGGTGGGGTGAGGTCTGGTGGTGGCGGCGGTGGTACTTCTCCAGCTGGCCTTTGTGCTAGCTGGGCTTGCAATGCGGTGATCTGGTTACCTAGGTTGGTTACCTGGGTCTGTAGTTCGGTGTTTTGGTTTTGCAGTGTTCCCTGTTCTCTGAGGGCGTCGGTAAGGTCAGTGCTGTATTGTTGTGTTCCTTGTCGACATTTAGTCACAAGAGTGTAAAGGTTTCTGAGTTCTTCTGTTGATTCCGGTGGTGGTGCTTCTGGGTAACGTACAAAGAAGCTGTCGAGGTCTGCAGTGAGCTGTTCATAGTCGATAGGAGCAGCCATGGTCGTGATGTTGTGAAGGTTGGCGTTGGAGACGCAACCTTAGTATCACGGTCGGCGGTGTCGGTGTTCGGTAACGGTGCGATGAAGTAACCAAGGTTCACAACCCAAGGTCAGTTCCTTAGTAGGATCCTACTATCCGCAGGAATACCAACTACTAAGTAAAAGACCAAAGAGAAGTCTCACGATGGAACGGTAGCGATAACAGTATGGGTAAAGAATCAATAAAAAGGTTGCGTGGAGAACTAACTACCACGGGCGGAACTATCTACTTATATACTAATTCTCCACGCAACAGCCAAGCCTTTGTCCAAGCACAATCTAACCCGATATCCTATCTTCCTATGAGTCAACCTGTTGACTCATGCATTACAACCGCGTTCCTCGCTGTCTTATGGGTCAACCCTGTGACTCATATGTAACCCGATTTTCCCGATCCAATCCTTACTCATTCCTGACTCATCTAGCCACGCCGTGACAGAAAGCCTGAACCAAGGGAAACATCCCAAGATCTGGAAACAGGCCATAGTAGCAGTCATACCCAAACCAAACAAGGGCGACTACACCATCACAAAAAGCTACCGCCCCATCTCCCTCCTCTCAACCCTAGGCAAAGGCCTGGAAAAGATCATGGCAAACAGAATCAGCACCATAGGAGAAAATAGAGGATTCTCGGACCACCAACATGGGGGCAGAACAAGGAGATCGGCTGAAGAATGTGTCGCAACCACGGTTGAGTGGATAAAACAACAGCACACGGCGGGATCCAAAGTTCTTCTGTGTACCACGGATATTGCCCAAGCCTTCCCCAATGTCACAGCACGCAAAGTGGCAAACACCATGAGAAGAAACGGAATGTGTAAGGAAGAAGCAAACTGGATAGAGGACTTTATGACAGACAGAGAAGCCAGCATCAAACTAGACGGAGTATTAGAAGAGCTCACCCCTGTACAGACGGGCATCCCACAAGGAAGCCCCTGCTCCCCCGCACTGTTCAACATGCACCTATCCCCCCTACTCAAAAGCCTCAGCAGCACAATCGAAGAACACTTCCCCAACCAAGCAATCACCCCCACGTTTATCGACAACGTCGCATATGGAGTAGCCGGACCAACCTGGGAAGTAGCCAAACTAAGGGCCGAAAAACTTATGGGCCTAGCGGAAAACTGGGCCCAAGATAATGATGTCCAATTTGACCCAGCCAAGACAGAATGGATCAGGTTTGGGAACCTGGGTAAAATCGAAGACACTCTTATGACAGTAGGAAAAGAGGAAATAAAAGACAAAGAGCATATCAAGTGGCTAGGCATTTGGATCGACAGGAAGCTATCATTTAGCACACATGTCCAAAAGAAACTGGAAAGCGGAAGAAGAGCAGCCTGGAGCATCACACAACTAGCAAAAAACAGGGGAGGCGCAAGTGTGGACGCTCTTAGAAAAATGCACATAGCATGCACCAGACAAGTAACCGAATACGGATCCGTCGTATGGTGGAATAACCAGACAGGGCTGGCGGAAAAAATCAACAAAGCTACAACAAAAAGCATGAGGAAAATAGGAGGGCTTCAAAAAGCCTTTTAGAATATGGCTTTGTCAAGATCGAAAAAATGATTGTATCCCTTGCGAACACAGATTCAACCACCGCACCAGAATGTTCGCTCTGAAACACATCCAATCCAATCCCTACCTAAACAACGAGACCCAGCTGGACCCCAGCGAATTCACACCACAAATTAGACCGGGGGAAAAGAACAAGCATCTTAGCCCAAGGCCTTAAAGGCATCAAAGAATGTAGCAAATCCAACCTCAAAAAGATAGAATCACCCACCAGAATTGACAAACCAGAAGAAGAATGGGAAAAAGAAGTAAGAAAGACAACGGTGTGCACCATTGGATCAGGAAGCGAGGAAGACGTAAAAAGACAAAAAGAAAGGAACGAGGAGAAAACTGAAGTGATTATATACACAGACGGAAGTTTAAAGAAAGGCAGAGCAGCAGTAGGAATAGTTAGAATAGGGGAAGGAGGGAAAATCAGAACGGAGAAAGGAAAGGGGCTAGGAAAGGAACTTGAGATCGGGGACGCTGAGATGATTGGAATTGAGCAGGGAATTGAACAAGGAATAAGGGAATGCCAGAAAGAAGAAGGAAAGAATCAGATCATCATAAGGACAGATAGTCAATACGCTATCAGAAGGGGAATGGAGAGGAAGAGGGGTAAAGGGGAATTCATGGCCGAAAAGATCAGATGGATGATTCACGCGGCAATCCAGCAAAACCTCTCAGTACAAATCGAATGGGTTAAGGGACACGCGAACATCAAAGGCAACGAAGCAGCAGACAAAGCGGCGTCCGAAGCGGTACTTAAACCTGCAGGCAAACACGCGTTCACCTCCCTCGCCTTTCTACAGAAGAAATCCAGAGAAAAAGTTATTTCGGATTGGGAAGAACAATTCCAGGCAGCCCCTAGCAGCAAAACCAGGAAGAATTACCTAGGAACCCCAAAGAACAGACACATCACAAAAATCCCGAACAACCAAGCCGAAGGCAAAAAGATCCTCTCTAGGTTACGTACAGGCCACATCGACACTTCCCACTACCTGCACCGCATAGGCAAAAAAGAAACGGCAGAGTGCCAGTGCGGCCACCCAGACCAAACCGTAGAACACATCATGCTACAATGCATTCTCACGGCATCACGAAGGAACCTGATCAACAGGGACAGAACCAGTCCCCACAATATAGTATCCCTACTATACCCAGCAACCACTGAAGAAAACAAGGACCAATGGATGGAGGTGGTGCTTATATGGAAACAATTTGAGAGGCAGAGAAGAATCATCGAGAGAAGCAACAAAGGGGAAGAAGAAGACAAGGAATTAAATTGGGGAAGAGGCAGACTAGTATATTAGACAAATTGCTGATCTATTTATGGTTAATTTTATTTTTTTTTACTTTTAGGTTATTTATTTTTATTTTTATTTTTTACTTTATTTTTATTTTTAGTTAGCGGGGCGTTTGTTTTTGCTCTAGCTCGAGTACCATAGCCTTAGGCTCCATGTACGTTATCATCATCATCATCATCTCGAAAGTGTAAGATCTGTTTACGATACTGGACGACAAATCCTGGTATACCAACCTAATCTATATATTACGACAGTCTAATCTTGAAAAAGGGCGAATATACTTCGAGTTTTTTTTTCCATTTTGTAAACAAAGAAAAAACCCCCAACAACTCTGGCTAGAACTAATGAAGATAGTTGTGGTACTTGCGAGCGGGTTATTTCATCCCTCAGAGTTTTTTTCGCCTAGTACTAAACTTAATTAAAGACCTCCTCTTAACCACTATGAACTCCCCTCTAATCAACACTAGGAGTGTCTATCCCTCCACTATCTCTTTTATTCCCCCGTTTTCCGTTTTTTGGGGGAGGGGATTGAACCAATGTACCACCCATAGCTTATACATTAGCCCTGGTGTGACTGCTTTTTGAGAACACAACACCGAGCTCCCACAGGTTCTCATGCACAGTAACTCATAGCTATCAATGTAGTTCTATCGCTGCGCAGAAAACACAAGAGTGTGAGCGAGGCTAGAGAAAATTAACCTAGAGAATTATTTTAGTTTATTTCTTTGAAACTAGGTGCCTTATGGGATTGATTGATTGATTGATTGATTGAATTCATTCCGTACGTAGAGCCTGAGGCTATGGTACTCTAGCTATGAACTAAAAAGAAAAAATAACAAAAGAAAAAATGAAACAAGTAACTGTGCCTTATGGGATACTACATGCATTTTCACTAGGAAGATTTTTTTCTGTGGCAGCTACATGTAGTAGTAGTCGAAATTTTATCCCCTCATTAGAGTCTCTAAATGATCTAGGGACAAAGTCTTGACGAAAAAGCATACATTCCATGTTAATTACATACCTTGACGAAGCCGAGGTTCTTAGGATCTGTTTGGGTTCTGGTTTTACTGAACTAAACTGGTTCAACTTATGTCCATTCGGGTACATATATCAAAGAAGTGGATCCCATCGACTGGGACCGCACAAATAATTCGTTTTGTGGTGTATCAGCCCGGGAGGAAAATCTTGGCGGTATTTCTCGTTTTCGCCGTTTAGCAACCCCTCCTTCCCTTACATGGCACAAAAGGGTCCTGAATATAATTCTCAAACCGGAGTTCTTAATAATAATAATAATGAATTTCATCAAACGTACATGCAGCCTTCTAGGCTATGGTACTCGCACTAACAAAACCAACAAAGCAAAAACAAAGTAGCACAATAATAAAACCCAAACAGTGATATCGAACAATTTGAAACCCTCTCCTAGCCATGCTCTTCTTTTTCCCGCCCTGAATCAATTTATTTTTATTTTCCTCTGCCTCCCTTGTCATCATTTGTCCACCCCTCCTCTCCCCCACTCCATTTCTCTATCCACCTCTTCACTCTCCCCCCTCGTCTTCTCTCCCTTCTTTGCCTCCTCTATCAAAACCAGAGTTCTTGATCATGAAGAGTGTATGAAAAATACCATCGATAAAGCTGAAGATGAACCAGACCCCCACTTCAAAGACCTATAGTTAGATTCTTTGCTAGTGAATCTCGGTGGGAGATCAGCGAGGGCCAAAGAACATGCCTCGTTTAAGACGTAACTGGCTGAAATGAAGCTTTGTTCGCTCGGGAACAAAGGCAAAACACGACTTAAACAAGACCTACATGAAAAACACGAACGTCATTGATAATGACGGGTCCAATATTGTACTCTCTTTGCTTTATGATAGATGGGTAGCTCTTCCTAAGGAACATGAACTGTCATATAACCTCAGAAGGGGTATATACCGTGCTGAGATTACGCCTACCCTGATCCTGACCACTCCCCGTGTCTACAGAAGCACACAGCAACAGAAGTTCGGTCAGTAGATTTCGCAGATTTAGAGAGTGGTAACACCCAGGGCTGAAAATCCTACTATAATAACAGTTCACGAAAGGTATTTAGAGAGGACTATAATCAGGCCAATAATAAGTGAGACTTTTATACATTTAATTCTTTCCCCGGCAGTCAAGATTAAAGTAAAGATCTGTACATAGTTGGTTACTACGGAAACCATAAAGTATCAATAAGAAACCCTCGCTGTGAGAATTCACGTCGATTTTGGCTCCTTACAGCACTGGAATGATGAATAATTACCTCTAATGAGACAATGTATGACTTTTGAAACCATGATATCTCATCTCTTACAAGATGAGACCCTATTTATCTAAGCCAATACTTTCCCTAAAGTCCTAGTGCCATTCCATGACACTCACTATCACGTAGCGATTCTATAAACATAAGACCATCCATCTCGAGGATATTTCATAAAGAGGACGTAGAGACATCAATATATAGTAATTACCTTTTATTAAATTAGATTCCACCCGTCTTCTAAAGTGATCTGCCTATCCGTGTCTTGGGGATCGAGGGCAGTACATTGTAGTATTACCCTCACACTGGCAACTAGAAAGGTTTACGCATACATATGATAAAACCACTGCAAGGATGATGAATAGGAATAATCCACCTAAATAGCCACACTAAATAACATTTACCCTTTCCTTATTTAGAGAAGGAATTACTGAAGTACATATCAAGAAAGGGGAAAGGCTTAGATTGGTAGGATAAAGGACTTAGAGGAGAACAAGCAAGATAGCTCCAAGGGGGTTAACCCTAACCCAGTGTCTGGATTCTCAAACATAGCGTGATAAACCATGCGATAGCCGTATAGGAGCAAACTACAACAATTACATGCAATCAGGTTCTCTTTATATTCGCAGCCATGGCTCTGGCTACAACCAGGATCCAAGATTTACAAATCTCGTGTAATATCAGCCTAAAAGTAGCCCTCTCTGAATAAATTTAAGTAAACTCTTGTTTTTTCTTGGTTTTTAGCGCTGCCTCTAAATCTGTGAAAAATCAGATCGGACTTCTGTAGCTACTTATCCTCGTAGCTACATACCAATAAACCCCACCTATAACTCTTAAAAATCGACAATCTATCTCGATATTGTTACTTGTGAGAACACAAACCGTGCCGCTACCACTTGTAGCAGGCAACTAAGCTCGAGCAAAAATCGTAACCCCCTCATCCATCCATCCACTATGAAACTCGGGATGTCGAAGCGTGAAGAATGAAACTATTGCACCACCTGCTAGGTTCGTAGACCTTTATTCTTTTATACATCTTCCATAAATCTCGACTACGTAATTATTATGCCTGTTGCTCAGCAATTTCTGTGTGGACATGTCCCTTGGCAAGGAATTCCAAACATGGGGAAGATCCTTACAACGGACGATCATCAATCCTATGGTCCGTAGTTCTGTTATAAAAATAAATTCTTGTAATTAGGAATGATAGTGAAAGTCCGCATGGAGATTATTCACCATCTAGTCCCCAATAATACGTTTATTCAACTTTTCATACATATAGAGGAAACACTCTACAGACGGTGAGTAGATTCTTTTTTTGTCCCACTCATAAATACATAGAGCCTTCCGGCTATGGTATCAACACTAACTCGCAAATAACAGTCCCAACACACGCACATAAACACAAAAACAAAATCATTAAAACCATGCGCTCTTCAATATAATAAATGCATTTCCGTCCTCCCTCACACTTCGGTCTCTTTATTCTCTTTTTCTGCCTACTTTTCCAGTTCGCCCCATCTTTCTGACTATGGGTGGAGATACGTGTATAGGGTAATAGATCAGTTGGGTACAGTCATACCGGTACAAGGACAACTAGAGGGTTATAGGGACGATACATAGCTTTGCTCCCCCCCCGGTTTCTTGTGCTGGATTTATGTATAGGAAAGCCGAGCTATAGATATACTCTGGACACCGGACACCCCGGTTTATATGAAAATACCTTTTTATATATCTCAAGGTCAATGGAGCTGCCATAATAAGTCACCGGAATACATCAGTATCTGATTAGGGTAGGAGATAGCCTCCGCGGTGTGATTGATCATATATTATCACTCGACTATATCGTATCACTCGGCCGCAGTTTATCACTCGGTCATAATTTATCACTCGGTTGTAGTATATCCCTCGGTGAACCGAAGAGAAAAGATCGAGATTGATAGGCTGAAGTGTTTAGAGGTATCTCCAATAGAAATCCTAGCCTAGTCTCTGCGGCTAGATATTTCTCAAACATAGATATCACGTGATTAGCCACGTGATAGTCGTATAGGAGCAAACCTAGGGAAACACATATGTTTTAAAACTGCTACTATGGGCTGCCTTTAGTTTTTTTCTGCGTTGCTGTGCAACATACATATATTTTCCAGGTCGACCCACATCCCTGTGACAGGGCGGATATCAGAGCCTTGGAGCTTTTCATTACTACATGTTGGCAAGAGATGTTTTTCCACAGGATATATTGTTCGCACAACATGATGACCTGCCCTAAGAAATGCCAGAAAAACGTCTGCTGGAAACTCACAACTAGCCAGAGTGACATCTTAATTGGCGTTTATTTCACATATATGACTTTATGGCTGATACATTGTGTAGCTACATGTATATAGCAATTCGTGTGACTGTCTAAACCTGATTGCAGCGAAAGGCCAGAATCCACAATCCCACCACACCGAAATTCTCTTCAAAAATCAATGAGCTAACCGATATATTTAAATAACCTTGTGTTTTAAATACATAGATATACTTCCGAATAGCTATGGAACTGATTTATAAGAAGGAGGAGAAGCAAGATTTTGTATATAAAACTTTACACTGAAATCCAATGATTATTGGGATTACATGTATGTATGGTTCCGGAAGTCTTAGATAAACCTGCAGCAAAGGAACAAGAGATGTAACGCTCCTGTCGTCAGGGTTAAGTTTCATCATCCATATCTGGGTAAGAGGAGTAACTGTAATTATTCTACTATAGGATATTAGGAGAGGCCGAGAGGGTTTATAAGTAAATAATTGCTTCGTGGGGACATAATTATCACAAAAAACTGTAATCCATACATACCTTCCGTAAGCGTTGCATCCGCCGTTCCTTTGCAGGCTCAAGAGTTCGCTCCTGAACCACACCTCCGGGGGTTTTCTGGCTTAGGGGTCTCTAAAAAATCAACTTAGAAACTCCCCGGTAGCTATTTTTTGTAGTCCGCATTACCACTTTTTGTAGTCCGCATTACCAGTCATTAGATCTCCAAGATTGCATAAGGCTCTGTGTGAAAGGTTTAAGAGATAGCAAAGTACAATTAATTTGGTCTTTCAGAAACATCGCTTCCAGCCCCTTTCTTGCTCTCCATGTGAGAAGACAAAGAAAAATCTATCTTTTAGTTCATCAACCCCAAGGAAAATTTTGGTGTGGGGGAGATCCTAGCCATTCAATTTCCCAATTAACTACGGCGGACTACGCTATATCCCGTCAGCTGTATTGCAAAAGAAGAGGCTACATCTAATCTCATGCTGTTGGTGATGATTAATTTCTCCCTCGGGGTCAATGGAAGGCTCTCTCCAAAGTAGCTACATGTAGATAAGATAGGTCTTTGGTCGACATCTAGATACTCACTGGGGGGTGAATTCAAGCTTGCCATTTCGGGTACGGGTTGCTACGGAGGCCGGCTACACACCAAAGGTTGAAGTACCTCTACAACCCACCGAATAATACACCCTAATTATTGTATTCTGCTATTAGTATTATTCCTTTCATATTTTGGCGTTCTTCTGAAAGCTCTCTACTTCTGACATATTTACCGACTCCAAAACCAAAGCCGGAGTGGCATGATGCTCACGGTCTTAGATGTCGACCAATCAAACCTGGGTGTGGAGCGCGCCCAACTATGCCCAAGGTTTCTCAAGTGTGCCTAGATATGAGCCGCTTTCGATCCCTCAAAGAAAGAATACTTTATCTCCCATCATAAGCACTTTTAACGTATAGTTATTTAATTTCAAATCATAAAAAGCAAAAAAATACACAAATACGTCGACCCCTCATAGTGTAATTTTAGGAAAATACTGGATAGGTATGTTTAGTCATGATATAGGTACTTTAAGGAACGCCCCCAGACAGTACTTCTTACACCCAAAGATTCGGTCCTATCCCCACACCAACTAGTCTCAATAGCTTGAAAAAAGTAGAGACTCTTTTAATCGTGTTATAAAAATACTCTCTACTCTTTGTAGACGGTTTGGCCTATTAAGTATATCATAGTATCGACATCTAACTATGCCGCACCATCTATACTTTACTCTTTGGTGAGGGTATGTGGCTGTACCCAACGTGATAGACCCCATCTTTTGTCGAGAACACAACTACGTGTGGAGAACAATCCCGCGATTCCAACTTTAAAGTCCCCGGAAGTCTATTGTGGTAGTTCTTAGTCTTGATTAGTGATTTTTGATTAAGGGCATAGGAGTTTCTTGTAAGACAAGGGTATTATTGAAATTTTTTAGTACTACATGTAGATGTAGGTGCGGGGATATATGCGGCCGCGGGGATGCGGGGATGCGGGGGAAAGGCCGAAACACCACAACGGCCGCGCCCCACTAAACGTAAAGTTAATAAACTACCAAAATAATTACGGTAAGACTGTGAAAATTTGAACAGGGTAAAATTTGGGCCATTTACTATAAAACGCTCGAGAAACTCTCACGGAAGATTCTCCAGTATAAATGCCAAAAAGGAATTAATCGAACCTCGCAACAACCCGGTATATATAAATCCGGCAAGTACGACAGAAAATCAATTACCCAGCCCTATATCGAACTAGGAAAAGAAATACACATGAGAGAGAGCATAATTCCTAGTATTGGGTCTATTTAGTACCACCGTCATTCTCGCTGCTAATTTTCCATTAACCCGCCACAAAGACTACACCGTACCCTTATTTCATGGGGATCATCTAGAGGGTAGAAAAAAGACTCGGTGATTAAGGATTAACCACTAAAACCTACCGAAGCTACCTCAATTTTATACGTTTGATATCACCTCCGGAAACGCCTATAAATCCACCTTATATAGGCGGATTTATATCAACTGAATTAAATGCTCCAACCTTTTCCCTTCTCAATTTCCGTTGTCTTTCCTACCCGGAATATTCTAGATGCCTAAGAAACCTAGTGATTAGCACAGATAGGCCATTCCTATAAAGCACTTTCTTTAATTTCCTTAGATATAGAGGGGTTTGACATATGTGCATATATACCGCCGACATGTATTTGAGGACTAAATCTTTCCGGTAAAGGATTCAAAATGCAGAATAGAGAACTGGAGGGACTAACTGGTTTCCGTATCGAAAAATACAGTGTTTGGCAGTTAACTACCTAAAGAATCTTGAGGAATAACGATTAAATATCCCTATATATATAAATCGATTGATAGATAGAATTTTATAGTTATTTTAGACTTTAATGGAGTATACTAGGAGCCCGATATTCCTTTTTCTAAAAGGGGGGGGTAGACGGATCGATCACTATTAAATTTCTTGTAATTGGTTAATTAAATGCGCCCGATTATCCTCATATAATTTAAACTTAACTAGAATATATATAGATAGTTACAGTGGGCGTTTAAGAAGAATTATATAGGAAGGAATACTCGAGTTACTTTACTCGAAAAATTTCACTCGCTTTATGCATCGAGAGAGGGGGCTGTAGATGTATGAAAGAGGTGGAGGAAGAGAGAGGGGGCTGTAGATGTATGAAAGAGGTGGAGGAAGGGAGAGGATAGAGGAAAGGAATCAGAGGGAAAACCAAAAGAATTGAAAGAAGGAATCGAACGAAGGAATGAAGCGAATGGATAAGGAAGAGATCAAGGAAGGAAGGGAAGGGATTAAAGAAAGAAACGAAGGAAGGAGGGGAGGGAGGAAGGAAGGAAGGAAGGAAGCCGGAAGGAAGTGAATGAAAAAAACACAAGGAAATTACAAGAAAAACTGAACGAAGCAAGAAAGAAGAGAATCATAGTCTGTTTTAATGTTTTTTATTAAAAAAAACAAAAGAAAGAACAAAAGAAACCCTGGACCCAGCACACTCCAAAAACCAACCAACCAACCAGAACCCAACCAACCGAACACCGAGACCAGGACGCAAAGGTAAACGTATACGATACTAAACACAAAAGTTAGAAAAATATAGAAAACATAATAATTAGAAGGGAGAACTTGCTGTCGAGACCGCCGCATTCCCCCGCACCCGTTCCCGCACGGCCCACACGTCTCTCCAACCCCTCCCCCAGCACGCAAGAGGCCCGAAGCCCCCAATGGCCCAGCCATCACCCCCAGCACGCACGAGGCCCAAAGCCACCACTGGACAAAGCCAGCTCCCCCACACGCACGAGGCCCAAAGCCACCACTGGACCAAAGCCAGCTCCCCCAGCACGCACGAGGCCCAAAGCCACCACTGGACAAAGCCAGCTCCCCCAGCACGCACGAGGCCCAAAGCCACCACTGGACAACGCCAGCTCCCCCAGCACGCACAAGGCCCAAAGCCCCCAATGGCCTAAAGCCATCCCCCTGCACGCACAAGACCCGAAAAGTCTCTCCACCGGGCCCTACCAAGCCGGCAACCGCCAACACGCACAAGACCCGAAAAGTCTCTCCACCGGGCCCTACCAAGCCCGGCAACCGCCAACACGCACAAGACCCGACAAGTCTCTCCACCGGGCCCTACCAAGCCCGGCAACCCCCCATCTACAAACCTATTCGCACCCGGTAAGTAGCACCGGGGAAAGAAAAATTAGGGGGAGGATTGGAGGGGGGGAGACTTACAAACAATTTTTTTTTTAGCAATCGACAGGAGTGTCGTTACTCCTGCCGAGAATGGCACCTTTGCTACCTAGGTAGCAAGGAAAGGGGGGGGGAGGGAAAAAGATGAGTTCAAAAGTAAGAGGGAGAGGGGGGTCTTTATAGCCGACAGAAATTCGAAAATTTCGCCGACACTACTTGGCGAGCCCCCCAAACTAGTTAATATTTTTCGCCGACCCGTGTGTATGTAGAGGTCCACCCGTTCCGTGTAGACAAAGAAATGTGGGTATAAGAAAATCTCCATGCCGAGGTTTTCCTATACAGTGTGGGCCGATTATATTCGCCGCTAGAGATAGAAATGTGGGCTATCCCGCACACAAGGCCTTACTTGAGCGGCAGAGGCAACTTCAATGAAAATAAATCTTCTTGGAAGGAATTCACCCCCCCCCTTCATAGTCGGAGTACAGCGAATTCAGTTAATTCTGTGTGTTTTTAAGGACCATGGAATGGATCAACAAAGAAAAAACGCAACGGCATGTAAATACACACAGCACAAAAGGATTGAAAACCCTGCAGAACCAATAACTTCAGGAAAAAGATCTGCGTCAAGCAGAATTATAGCTTAATCCCATATAATGTCTATATCTATATCAAGCAGGGGACCAGGAAAAAAAGAATCTATGCCGACGCTGGTATGGGCGGGAAAAAGATTCTTTGTCTGCAGCGAAAACTTTCTCCCGGGGCCCCGCCATAGGTCGGTAAAACTACCGAGACAAAAATACAGAGTAGCTTTAATCACGGGTTACAATACTTTAGTGATAGATCTATTTACTATAATACTTTTGAAGGGTTTCATTCAGTAGCTTAGTGATGATGATGAAATTCATAAAAATGTAATCAGTAGCTTAGTGATCCTATGCATATTGTTGGGGGAAAATCTTTAAATATTCCGGGGTCAGTTGGTAAAGAGGGATGATCTAGAGATTGGTAGCACCGGGATGGTGATAGCGATTAAATTCTCCCAGAAATTCTCTCGGGGCCCTGGGCCACACATGGTCTTAGTAACGCAAAAGACCTCCATGAACTCTCCAAGCTAAGAGAATATTGTATATTTAACCATATTGAATGAGATAAAGTTGAGGAGTCTAATATCAAGGATTTTCATACAAAAATGAGTGTTATGAACCGCGTGACAACATAAAATATACCCGAGTGATTTTCCATGACTGCAGACACACAGTTACATATATAGCGCCTAATAGAACCCAGTATTATCCTAGACTTGATAGTACATGATCTCTAAAGTTCATTGGAAAATTTCATCCTGGTATCTTATAAGATGGGTACTTTCTAAAAGTGAGGAAAGGATTGGGGTAGATCGAGAAGCAACATACATATAAGCACCAAAACCTACGTATATATAACTAAAAGAAAACTATAATAACATGATACATCTCGGAGGTTTTATATACTAACTAAATTATTAGATAAATGTAGCTCCAGAATACAACTAATCGGCTAAATTTTAGTGAACTATGGTAGTGTTGCTTCTAAGGACTAAGCCAGTCAATGTCTACAAATTTGTTTAGAATCAGACACGCAGATCACTCTATACGTATAACTAACTCAACGGGATCAAGTAAATAAATTCTTTAATAAATCAAAACCCAAAGGCCAAATCTCTATCACTTGTAACTAAATTTAGGGAGCAGAACGTGACCTAGAAAACCCCAAGCTACAAATAAGAACCGGATCGAGTAACTGGAGAAACCAATGGCAACGAGAAAAAACACCAATCTCACTAACGGGGCCACCAACCCTAAGGCTATGAAAGAACGTATACTTTAGACGAGGGCCCCCCACTAAAATAACTTTAGGAATTCCTACAATTGCGTGCATAATTCTCGTGACTAGTATATGGGTTGCGGGTTCTTTCGGCGGGGGGCTCACATTTGCCAAGAAGCAGACTGATCCAACCGCCGCGAAAACCAGAAATACGAACTAGATATACGTATGGTGCGCACGATTATAAAGGTGTACCGGGTTTTTAGGCCGTTACTACATCACCAATAATAGACAGAACTTTCTAAGAAAACTTGGAAAGATTTATGATGTACTTTTAAAGGTCTCCAAGTTTTTATAGGCTAGTCAGGGCTATGGTTGTTGTGGAGTTAAACCACAATTTTGGGTGTTTTTGGGTGTGAGAAGAGGCCATATGGAACATTCTCTATTATACCGCGTACATGATCATAAATACTTAGGGGAAATTTTCCAAATTATGCATGAGAGAGCTATCTTGTGTATTGGGGGTATCTAGGTACCTTATTATATTATTCTAAGCTCTTTCAGTTTAGATATACAAACTTTTTTTTTAGAGTATGAAGCAGCCAAAATAGTTGGTATCCTTTAAGCATGCTTAGGCATGCTTCAGTGCGCTTGGGGCACGCTCAGGCATAAAAAGGGTGTTTCACCTCCAGATTTGGCCGGTACACCTTTATGGCCGTGCGCACCATACAACTATTTAATTCAATTACACTTAATTTTATTCTTCGTATTGAAAACGACATGATTAGAGAGATTCTTTAGAATTAATCCCGAATCCCCTTGAGATCTGTGTAGGTGGGTTGAATTAAGCTTTTTGGTCCATGCGTAAGTCAGGGGTGTTGCCGGATCATCATACATGCGCTAGCGTTGACCCTTACAGAGATTTCTTTTAGATAAGATAATCGATTGTTACCTCAACTTATCATCCAGAACACGTGATAATCTACATGTAACCTTCGATCTTTTCACGCGTGAGGGCTTTACAAATAAGAGTGGCTAGATGGGTAATACAACCAGGGGCGAGAGTGAGTATGAGCGTACATATATATATATGTATCACGGCAGGGGTAGGAAAAAACACTGGAGGATGTATGGGGGCTGCTAATGGATGTGGGGCAAGGAGACAAAGAAGGGATTTGCATAGGCGGGACAAAAGGTAAAGATGGGGGGGGTGCGGGAAGATTAGAGCGGTAGGAGAATAGAGCGTAACATGAAACAGCATTGAATACATGTAGTCATGTAACAGAGCCGGGGATGAATGAAAGGAACCGAAGAGAAGCCGTCCCGGTTCGCTACGGTGTGTGGAGAGGGGTTACTGAGAACCCCCGTTTGTTTTTGCCGCCGCACACAGGAATACCAGTCGACCAGTACTATCCCCCTCCCAAGCTTCTATGCTGTTCAATGCCGTCATAGATCTTCAAAATCTCTGTTCTTACCCGCGGCTATTTGTTCCTCCTTGATTTTTCTAGGATTTAGCTGATCATTTGTAAATTTTTGTGTGCCTCGCCTCTCCGGAACAAAACCCTTGGTTCCCCGACTGTAAGCCCCCAGAGTTTCTATGTGTGGGGATCGTCCTAGGGCTACTCCATGCTAAGACCCTTCCTTTGGGACTTTTCTGAGCCGCACAATAAACCTTGATTACGTGTATGCCAGTATGAAAAGAATTGCCTCTGAGATAGTTCTTAAATGATGCAATACGTCTCGTAGTATAGTTGAAACCTTTTATAAGTGTTTACTCAAATTCTCCTAGGGAATGGACCCTAGAGTTAAAGACTCTGATCTGGGATAATAAACCAACAAGGAGGCTGGAGTCGATAGATATTACGAGTTTTAGTTTTTGGGAACTACATTTAGGCCAGAATCTCTTATTATATCAGAGTCATTCGTGTCATCTGGGATGCTCCATCAATCCCTCATACATTGGTGAGAAATTCCTCGTATATGATTTATGTAAGACTCTCTAAGATTGTTATTTTCTTACATTTAAAACCCGTAAGTCTATTTTTATTTTTTTAAACCCGCTAGAAGCCTGGAATCTTAGAGATGTATTTGCCATATATGTATTGCTGCCTCCTAGAGTCATCTGAACCCTGGGGTTCCGATCATCAAGATCGCCAACAATAAGTGGTAACCAGAAGGCCATCATAAAAAGGCTGTGATAGACGTAGAATAGCACAAATATTGATCTACCATCTATAAAGTTCTAATTTATTATATTTTACATGTTTGTTTGATATTACGTAGTAGATTTGTCTTGGTTGTATTTTTGATTCCCGCTATCGTGAGTACATGTAACTCTAGGAATTTTAAATAGATTGGAAAGTCTCAATATGGATACATACAACGAATATGCGTATGGGGAACCAAAAGACAGCTTCCTTTTATTATACTAAATCTTCAAGACTCATGTACATGTAGTTGCTAATTCTGAGCTAGATAGAAGAAGATCAGTGACCTTCACAGAGGTCGCTGTTCTGATATCAGGAGAATGAGAAGTAGCAGAATCAGTATCTTAGCAGACTAGGAGAGAAAACCTAGGAAAGGCTTTCTACTCCTCTATATATACTACTAATCACGTAGACCCCGCGATACCCTAAAGCCTAGAGAAAACAACAAGTGAACCCCAAAAAGAGCCTCCTAATAGGCTTTGTCGACCAAGTCTCCTCGGAGACAATTATACTGGCTAATCCATCAACGCTATACCTTATTAGGTAGCCATATTCCAACACTCGCTCGGAATGCCTAAGCGAGTGATATTTGGTGATTGCAGAATAAACATGCATACATAGCTCCATAAGATGAAAATAAGACCATTTGGCTTTCAAATATAATATGAGAGGCCAAAATCTATGTAATATATGTAGTTCTGAAGATTACTTCCTGTAAAAGTTGGACGCTGAGATCTCGTACGATTTTTCTGTCCCGGCCGTGCCAATAACTTCCACCTAACCTCCATATTCACTCATCGAAAACCAACCCACCGCGACTACTTATGATTTTTATCCCATTTTTACCCCGTCGTAGAGCCTTCCTCATATCATGGTTCTAGATATTTTGCTGAGGCTCTAACCGGTAAATTCATCATTCCTACAACCACGGCAACCTTGAGTACATCACCACACCAGGTTCTACGAACGCTGATGCTCTCGTAAGGAGAATCTAACCGGGGATATTACTCATAGGTGGTGAAGAGATAAAACCCCTCGTTAAACTAAATGCTACATGATTTACGCAGGACCCCCTCCCTAATAAACCATTTCTAAATAGTCATCTATCGCTAATTGACCTACTCCCGGTATATAGATCTCAATCGCAGCAACTCCGAATACTCCAATATACCTATGGCTACCCACTAACACTGATAGCCAATGTGGTGCTTCAGTGAATTGTGTGGGTGTATTGGGTCATTGCGATGTGTTACTCCAGATCGGTTATTGCTTTTCCTCTCTAGAATATAAATCCTTGCATACCTCCCTTCCTCCCCCTCCTCCCCCTCCTCATCCTACGCCCTTTTGTGAGTCTACATACATGGGTTCCTCTAGGCAATTCGTCTTCACCTGCGACTCAATCGTCAATACTAAAGCCTCCCCCCCACGCAGCACCGCCGATATAGCCCAGAACACATCTGCCGTGATGGCGAATACTGGTTTGATTCTATCAAGTATCGTAGTTAAGTATGTTTCTCTTATCATAGTTTCCCTATCTATGAGCACTAGCTGATTTTATAGAAATAGGGTGCTCCTGTATTTTATATCCTTCCCCCAAGGTACTCTGTCTTGTTTCCCTTAGTATTGTCCTTTTAGTTCCTACGTATAATAGTCTACTAATAGCACTACAATCTAGGCTTCCAATTTCCTCAGACATCCTCTCGAAGAGTTTGGGGTTTTTTCCGCCCCCAGGGTATAGATTCATTATCTTCTGGTATCATGCGAGGAGATGAAGAACCGAATTCCCTGAAGAGATATCTTTGCTAATTTGCTTTAGAGAGAGGTTATTACATTAAATCGTGCAAGTATACATTTCCGTCGCTCTATAGTCATTGTAGGCGTCTATTCACACTAAAGATCGAATCGAAGCTCAAAGAAATTGGAGGGTAAATTATTAGCGCTTGCGATATTAGATACGCTGCGCAAACCTATAACTCCTCCTAAGGTGGGCTTTACTGGTGTTTATTGTACCTCATACACGCGTACCACTTCAAAACCTTTAGGAATTATGCATAATTCCAAGCACATATTAATAAATTCAGGAAAACGGAGCGTGGCAATTAAAATCACAACGAAGCACCTCTGGATCAAATTAATGTGTGTTTCTCCCATTTTCTATAGGATCTCTAATAGCCTTCTGTTCCAGATTCCCACTCAACCCACCCCTAATATCCTCCTGTATCCCTAAATTGCGTCTGTTCTCCAGTATCCTCCTAACCTTCACCAACTCCTCTCCCGCTGGTTCCCACGTTAGATCCCATCCACGACCGCCGAAGCCCATCGAGCATCATCGGTAGCACGACCAATAGTGAAACCACCCCCGTGGAAGTTGATAAGTGCTGGATACTTCTTTCCGCTTAGACTCCGCTGCTGATAATCCCCAGGTGTATAGAAATAAAGATCGATGTTTCCTTTTCGGGGGGAAACAGTCGCTGGGATGCTTTTACAGAATAGAGGTTCTGGAGGGAAAGGCGGCGCAAGACGATGGAGGGTCATCCCAACTTCCATTAGACTCCGCCACCAGAGTGCCTGCGTGTGAAGCATCCATCTTGGTCGGGACATTGTGAGTTTCTCAGTGTACTTTGAGGGGGCATTTGGAGAGAGAAAACATGCGACGTACTCTAAAGCCACTGACGGTATTACAAGCGTGAGGCTAATCCAGAATTATATATGACATTTTTGGGGTGCCGACTATAAAACTTGGAGTTGATCTTGCCCTTACTTTACTCACAAAGCCAGGTTTAATGTTAGTCACATGACCCAAAGACATCAGTTATATCCAATCAAAGCACTGGTTGAGACCATGTGACCAACATTAAACCTGGCATTGTGAGTAACTAGGAGGTTTCGGATTCCAGGGTTGAACCCGCGACGTCATAGCAGGTAAATTAATTTTATTTACCAACAGTACTACAAGCGGTGGTTGCTAATTGAGGCGACAACCGCCAAAACACACCAAAAGTAGCCGACTTCACAGGTCTTTTACCAATACTTTCCAACACCTAATGAAACCCCTCACTGTACTAAGAGATTAGAAAACCCATAGATATTGCTATTTTATTGAATTTTTGTTTATAAGTAGTAGCCGTTTAGAGAAACAAGATAAATACCAGGGTTGAGTATTCCTGGATGTAAATTTTATATGGCACTTACATACAAAATTGCATGTGCCACAAAAGCAATGGTTTGTTTTTAGTTATTCATCCTTAAAGCTTATAAGCTGGATGTAAGAGGGAAATAAAAAGTCAATATCTATGGAATTGCCATTACCTCAGTATACTTAGGGAATTTATTGTGTGTTGGGGAGCATTGGTAAAAGGTCCATGAAGTCAGCTACTTTTGGTGTGTTTTGGGGGTTGTCGCCTCAATTAGCAACCACCGCTTGTACAAAATATCCTAAACTGGTAGATCCCTGAATTCTAAGGCCTTTGAGTGGCTATGTACGGGGACTAGCTACTATACTTGGGACCTAGGAGGGACTTGCGGCATAGCTAGCCAATCAGGTATTTAGTCACGTGAATCTAGACTAGAAGAATAATACTGGTTTACTATTTACTATTTATAGGATCAAAATAATTACTGGTAAAAACCAGAAGTCCCTTTATAATCTGTCCACTACGAGAATGAGACTGTTATTCTAGAGCCGAAAGCGTCAACCATACGTAGTTTCAGGATAAATAGATATGAAATGGATGGAAAGACTTCCTTCCCTAGTATTTTGGTTCCTTCCACACTATTAACATATACTTTATTGTTTATAAAGTAATTAACATCCTTCTGTATGTGCCATACTGAACTTACGGAACCAAATACTGAATAGATATTGCGTACAACGTACCAGCGCTTGATCAGGAAAAAAGGAGAAATTCTTAAAGAATGAAATAAATGATACAGGTCCTCAGTAGATATTCCTCTAGGGACCACAGGTCAGCAATCCTCGAGCACCTATTGAATAAGACAAGGTGGAGTGGGTGGTAATACCGAAGCAAAGTAACCACAGAAATATCAATTCCCTCAATGATTTAACTTTATTAGGATATGCATATAGTCCTCAATCGTTCTTCCAGATATCAGCATTCCAATTCCAAGCTTCTTGTGTTTCTGGATCAATTTCGCCTTTAGGGTCTATAATATTACCACCTAGAGTGGTTTGCGAGTTGCTGATCAATGAAAAGTCGGCCAAGGTGGGATCGGGAACACCCGATGTTGTTAAAGGGGGATATGGAGAGTTATATATGTCAACCTCCCTCAAAGAATCTTGAGAAACTACGGGAATATTACTCGCTTGGGGCTGACTAGGCTGATTATAGGATGTAGGTCCATGGGCCGGGGAAGGGATGCCGAAATCTGTGGCGTTGGAGAATTCCAGCTGACTAGTTTCTGGGGCTACTCCTATAGGTTTATAAATAAGGCCGCCAGATAACATAGCGCCTACCAATTCTCCAGTTTCTATAATGGTAGCTGGGGAGGTTCCTAAAAGAATGTAAGTTTCAAATCAAATAGTAGCTTATAGTAAGTACATGTATATACCTGGTTCTCGCATATCAAGGGCTGGATACCGCACAGAAACCTCCTGGAACTGTGGTGACTCGAGAAAACTCTCTAAAAGTGCTGGGAAAAATGGCTGAAGATAACCCATCAAAGCTTCCTCGAGGTCGTGCCGGCAGCGGTTTGAATTTATATCTATTCATACTTTATAAATCATTTACCCCAAAAGAAACTCAGATGTACTTACATTGATCAGCTTCAGCAGGGACTGGGCGTCCCGGAAAGAGTATTTCAAAGGTTTGTGACCAACTCATGCCTTTTTGCTGGCTAAATTTCCTGTCGATCTCCAAGGTCTCGTCGCTTACCCTCTCAAAGTCCTTTTTAGCTACACACTGTACCTTGGCTTTATGGGATGTAACCGATCCTTTGTCGCCACGAAAGCCACATTTCGCACACTGTTCTGGCCTAAGATGACATCTGCGGAGATGCTCCCTATATGTATTAGCAGGTCGGTTTCTTTCATTAAGGATTGCTTATGTGCTTAGATATACTTTAATTTCCCAGGTAGGATACCTTTCGTACATTGCTCATAATTGGCTCCGCCTTTTGCGTATATAGGGTTATTAGGGTCAGTCAAGTAAAAAGGGCACGCGCGCAATATCACCTCCCGCAAACTGGAAGGTTCCTTCTTCCCCCGATTCGGCCTTTTCCCACCACCACCACCTCCTCCATCACCACCCCCGGAACCTCCATCCGCACCTTCAGGCTCTCTTTTTCTCTTTCGTAGTACCCGACCAGAATTTGGTACATCCAGTGGTGAGGAAACGCTTACTTGGCTCATACTTGGCTGGACTCTATCCCCTGAAATCTTCCTCAAAAATTGAGAGATATCTAAATTAGGGCCCAGATCCCCGGACTGGTATTGGTCCAGGATGCCTTGGCATATCCTCCGGAGTATATAAGACTTGTTACCAACACCCCCAGAGGCGGCTCCCCGCCCCAACCCCCCATCAACCGTCTCAGGTGAAGATATATTGCATTTAATGTGTTCTTCGTTAATTGGGTTAGTTTGCTGGAGGGTTGCTTTCTCGTGATGTGTTTCAGGGCCTTTGGGGTCTCTATTAACACGTAGTTTTTTTGGAGGAGGTTCTGGACTAAGGACACTTCTGGGCTCCTGACTGAGAGGCTTCGGGGGAGATCTAGTCTGCGGTAATATCTTCCTACGAGATATGGGTTCATCCTGGATACACTTGTGCGGTGTTGGCACACCATAGGGTACTTTTGGAAGAAAAATAGGAGAATGGTATTGAATATATCTTCTTGCGAGGATGTCGCATATGTCATGAACCAGACTAATGTGTGTGTCCAGTTCCAACACAGAGTAGAAAACATGATTTCCGCTGCAGTTATCGATTGAACAATTGTAGGTTAAGCCGGATCCCAGGACCCATCCAGCCAGGTTGTTTTTTGTTCTGCCACCTTTCCGCGAAAAAAAGGTACATGGGTCCTCTCCTGGTGATTGTCTCAAGAATCTCAATATAGGCGATGAGTGGGTGCCTAATCGGTGTAGGAAGTCTTCAGATCCATTGGTCACGTTGCACCCCCTAGCTCTGTTGATATGATTAAAACCATCCTAACCATATAGTATTAGATAAGACATACCCGAAACTATGGCTATTGGTTATACTATTTTGGCCCAATGACAATGCCATAGTTTTTACAGCCCTATTGATCGTTTTGCGTGAGAGGGGAGCGACTAGGGATACCGGTTCTACAGGTATGCAAAGAGAGGTCTAAGGAACTTTAAAAAGAGAATCACGCGCCCAAGATTTTTGTTATAGAAGAAAGCTTTCCGGTTGAACTATCGAGGTGGGCAGAGTATATACTTGAGCGATAGAAACGGTCTATACGTAACACCCAATAGGAATACTTTATTACCCGAGTCATTCGAGCGCTCATTTACATACATAAAATAACTGTTAGATGTCTGCAGCCAATCGTGGCATCGATGCGCCGGGGAAAAATGACTGGTGTGTTTCCATAATGAGCGGAATGACCCGCTGCAGTTGGCCCGGGTACCACTGTTTGGGTTGAACCCCTCAAATCTAGTCTCGTGCCCACTTGGACAAGCAACTTGCTGCACACCGCATGTTTCAGGGCATTAAATCACGGATTCCGGGGACATCTAAACGATCCTCGGAATTTCACACCGTATCCCGAAACCCCCCCATCTGCCAGAGATTTTCCAACCCATGGTAACGGCATGGGACTGCCTACCTAGGAATACCATAGGCAACATTGTGTCGAAGAGGACTTGATCCGGCGGCCTGAGAATTTTGAAGATAGTCAAAAATTCTCCAAATAGCAGGAAATAAAAACAGTCTTACTCATACCGAACTGAACAGGAATAGAACCAGTAGTCCTACCGGTGATAAGAAGCTTTGTGACGGTAGAGGAAACTAATACAAGTCCCATATATGAAAACTACAAAATTTTGCCAAAAGATAATAATTGACGCGAAAACTTCCATATATAACTCCAAGGAAAAAGCTAAACCCAAATCCCTAGTACAGTAAGGTAGCGGATTTCACATATGCCACTTCATATACAGTTCTAGATATAATTTATACCCAAGGGACCCTCGACTAACCGCGAACTATGGCTGGCGGGGAAGCAGAATATACTCAAATCTACCTAAACCGTAATAAGAAATACATCCTAGAATATCACCTGGATGAGGGCTCGTATGCTAGTAATGTCACACACAAAAAACGCCTGAGGGACAAAAAAAGGAAATAAAAGCCAAATGTCTCAAAATAAGCGCTAAAACACCACATAACTACGTCATTCTTCCTTTATAGTTAGAGTATGCAGACTCGGAAAAATCCCTATCAGAAATATAGTATCTCTAGCACAGAGCAGTCTAGAGAAAGTCCTAAAAGCAAAGAAAGAAACGTAAATAAACTCATTAGTCACTCCACTCTACAACAGTTATCTAGAGGATTGTCTTAGCCTGAAACTCCAGGGATCGAGGTGGCGTCTTATCTCGAAAGTAGGAATCAACCCAGAAGTATGCTAGGCATTTCTTGCGCGTGCGATCACCCATATGCCGATTCCTCCCTATAGATATCAGGCCACATGATTCACTGTTCAATCTTGTTCAATGGTTCGAATTGAGCCTCAACGATTTCTCCGCTGTCCAGAATTCATCTTCATCCTGCTGTCCCGGCCCGGCCCAGTTCCTTATTCCCGGTAGTAGCTATATAATTATCCTTGACAATTATATATACCAAGACGCATACCGGTTATCATTCGTCCCCCAATGATAAACCCCGTGAATTATAGTCCTTGCTACTAGCGAAGCTGAATATTGCCCCACGTTAACTTAGAAACACCTATCGCATGGGCCCCTAAACATGGCCTACTCCTATAGGTCTGCTTATACTGCGCTATGAACACCTTCATGCTTGTTTACTGCCCTACATAAGAAAACTGACATACTTTAGAATGTGGTCTAGAGTAATGAACATGCCCAGTTTGCTTCGTAAATATGCATGGGTATAAGTGGTCTGGAAAACCCCCTTGACACTGCCTAAGCCGTATTGCAATTAAATATTAGTAGTAATGTCGATCCTATTGGGTGATACGTGATAGTCTGAGACTCTTCTTTATTCTCTTATTTAGCCTATTGAGTCCATGCAGCCTTCCGGGTGCTATATCAATATTATCGAAGCAACGGCATGTATCAAAAAATAAGCTGAAACAAAACACTAAACATAAAAACCACTTTCTCAATTTGCCTGTCCACATCTCACATCCCATCCTATCTCATGCTCAATTTGTTCTTCCCCTACCCAAAACCTTCCCAATTCATAAATTCCTCCAATATCCGGAGCACGAATTTTACTTTCCCTTTGATACCATAAATGAGGCTGACTCTAGTTAGCAGTACATATATTCAAGAGAAGAAATACATAATAGTGCAAAGACTTAAATAGGAGTGATAGAGAACAGTAACAAAGTACATGGTGGTGTAAAAAAAACTTAATAAGGGAGACGAGAAGTTAAATAAGGGAAAAACGTCTCCAAAAAACATCAACTAAAGAAACCAGAATCTCCACAAAATACATCACCAATTTCGAATAAGGGTCACACAAAAAGAAACCGATACGAAATTCCTTCCCATAAAATACTTATGACGACCATGATCCCCCTGAGGAAATGTAATAAAAATAGTGAGTAGTGACAGCGGTAGTACGTGTAATCAGATAGTCTTCTAGGTGGTAATGACAGAGCTTAGGAAAAAACCTTGTCTGGGTACCACCTTTACTAAAAATTTGTCCCACTACTGAATGCTGATCCAGTTTGCAGCTCTACTGGGGTTTTAGAATTAACCTTGACTGTGCATTGAGTCAAGTTTCTTCCCTTTTGCCCAAGTTTGGAAATACCCCCCAGTGAGTATAGTCTATAGATATTGATCGAGTAGCAGAGCCAACATCTCCGTAGGGTAGATGTAAACCATTAAGAAGTTCATTATTGGTGAACTCCTCCTGCGCAGGTCCCATACCCTCTACATTCCAGAAAGAGTTTTCTGTAGAATCAAGAGGCAAAAGGCTTTCGGAAGAGTTTGGAGATGGATACCCTAGTATACCACTAAAGATGTTGGGCTGGTCGTGATTGGTGGGTTGAGTTCCAGGATATTGTTGTGGAGGACATGGGATAATAGCACCACGACTATTCTGGGTTGTATTTTTCTGAATGTTAAGCCAGTGGCTCTTTAACCCCAAATCATCAGATTCGCTTGTCGTAATTAAGCCCACTGGCCCAGGATTAAGACTGGTGTCGGTATCGTGCTGCGGGATAGTGGGCTGGGAAGGACCACCAATCCAAGAGACCCGAGATGAAGTGTATTGAGAATTGCCGTAGTATGGTATTGGTGTTTCTTGGTAATCCGTTGTAGGTTCAAGCACCTCCTCCTGGCTAGCACGTAGATAGTTGATCAACTCATTAGCCGTGGGGCTTCCAAGCTGCAGTGGAATTTTATCCGGCGAAGTCGAGAAGGAGGGTCCCGGGGAACTTGGAAGCTCAAGCTGGGGTGGGGAAGGTATAGTCTTGTATCGTTGTATTTCTGTAGGGCCGACGTGGGCACCAGGCTGGGGAAACGGTTGGCAAGATTCTGAAGTCTGATTACCACTTCGCAAACCCGAATGACTTCTCTGAATTGAGCGACAAAAAGTGGGGGTTTCAGGTGCCAGATCAATATCTAGGTCTTGAGACACCGGCTGTTGTTGGGGGATAGCGCTATGTGTAGCAAGCATGGCTGTTATATTTCTCTCGAACTCTAAGGCAACAAAATCCGAGATCTCTGAATCAGAATATACTAGAATAGTTGTAAGCATCAAATTTAAAATCTCCTAGGCTATACATACTTAGTTTTTGGTCCACACTTGGGTTATTTTCATGAAAGTGCTTAAATTCGGCTGATTTACAGAAGTTCTTGATTATCACAGGAAGTAGCGGCGCCATAAAATGCGTAAAGGCTTCAGAGAGCATTGGGTAAGCCTGCTCAAGATCACAATCTTCCGCAAGATTAGTTAGTCATGCCTCTAAAGTTACATATCATGAACTTACATTTCTGGACATCTAGCTGTATAAAGAGATCGGGGAAGAGTATCTCAAATATTTCTGATAAGCTAGGATTGCGCCTCTTACTAAGCTCAGTATACTTTTCCAAGGTCCCAGTGTCAATCATCTGGATCCCGTCTTTCGGCGCGACACATTTCCCTGTCTTCCTATGCTCTTCGACCTGACCACAGTCACTTCTGTACCCGCAGGTTTCGCACTGGCTCGGCTTGAGATGAATTCTGTAGATATGCTGGCTAAACTAATTAGCATAATAGTTCCCGGAAAAATTTAGTGTTATACATACCGGATCCTAGGGAGTGGTTTTCGGCATTGTTCATGACTTTTACCATCCTTATAAATCTCATTGTTCGGATCGGCCAGGTAATATGGACAAGGCATCATCATTTTCTGAAGATTTTGTGGCTTCTTCCCTTGATCACTTTGTCTCTTCTTACCGCCTCCATTTTCCTTGCCCCCTTTCCCGCGTTTTGTAACCCTTCCCTGGAGGACTGCTGACTTCGATTTTGACATAGATGAACCTGTACTCTTTTGGGTATCTCTTGAGCCCGATCCACCTGTACCACCTGGAACCTCCCTAAAGTAAGTTGAAGCTGATAGGTCGATATTTCTTAGGCTTTCAGAGAGCATCTGGCCAAGAACCATCTGACGTACTGTATGAAGCATGCCTTGGCAAGCGTCATCGCTAGACGTGTCGGACTCGTATTCAGTACTATCGGTTTTAGATGAAGATACAGAACCGCTAGTAAGTTCCTCTTCCTGGGAGAAATAGCTCTCCTCCACAGAAGCCGTCTCCTCAGCAGTCATCTCTATAGTCGATAACTCAAGTTCTAGGGTAGTTCTAGGGGTATCATCCCTTTCTCCAGAGAGATATTTCTCCTCCAAAGTCTCCATAGACGACAACGCAAGTTCAAATGAACTTTCGGGGATAGCACCACCTTGCTCACAAAGGTAACTCATCTCCTCAAACTTTGTCTCCGTAGATGATGGTTGGGGCTCTGGAGCACCTCCGAGAGCCGCATTCTCTGGCTGGGAGAGGTAGCTCACATCCCCAGATCCTACCCCCATAGGTGATAACCCAAGTTCCGAAGTACTTCCAGGAATCCTGGCATGATTCTCGAGTAAATCTGGGCCAATACCATCTTTGGTGTCTTTAATGCATAAGCGATCGCTAGCCTTTGCCTTAGGGATTATCTCATCCAGAGGTTTACTAGAGCGGCTGTAGTTTCCGGTATACTGGCGGTAGCCTCTAGATCCTTTGCTGCTGCTGTTACGGCTATGTTGAGGACGAGCACAGACTTGCACCTCCGAAATCTTAGAAGGATAACATCTAATGCGAGAGTATCTAGGCGTTGGAGAACCATAGGCATTGCGGTTACCTTGGGAGTTTAGAGGCACTTTGGGTCGCTCGGAGGTGATAGATTCTCCCTTGTAGTGCTCAACTATGTTTTGTATATCTCGGTAAGAGATATTTGTCGCAGGTTTCTCGCTCCGGATCCTTTCGCGCGTATCCGTTAGATAGAGTACCCATATATCTTATTAAATAAGGACCAGCATACTTTTGTTTTTGGGTGTATACAGGGTGAACTTCACGTCGCCCAAGGTCCAGCCCAGTAAAGAAACCGTGATGTTCCGGTGCAGTATACCATGCGTCTAAGAGGTTGGAAGATGTGACTTCGAGTGAACAGGGAAGTAAAGCCGTGTATCTTTTAGGATCATCTCTGCTACAGTTGTTATTAAAGCTCTTATGATAAGCTGGAAAGAGGGGTATATACGCTACGACCGAGTCGCCAGCGCGATAGAAAAGCTTAGTAAAGTCCTTCAAGACCTCCATGACCCCTGTAACACCCATCTTTGCAATTAGGGTTAGGGTAAAAATATCTTCTCGGGTACCGAGAATAGTTGGAGGGGTAGGATAGGCTGGGCTCGAAGCGGAAATAGGGACGGGGTTTATATTCGAGTTTGAGAAACCGGAAGGATACTTGAGTTAAGTAATTTCATGAGAGGAAAATTATCCTTTATTTATTCTCTAGAGCAGAGTAATACATGCACCACTTAGTATCTCGCACCTGAGCACTCGTACCTGCGCATCAAAATGAGAAGCACCAATGTGTTCCTGAGCGCTCTGTTGAGCCTGGTTACACACATATGTAAATACCAGGCGGAGCCATGCCCGACGGTAACTACTCCTATTGCCACACTGAGGGTTGAGTCTCGCGCGTCGCAAGTCGCCAAACTGCCTTCTATATCGAAAGTACGCCGTAAAATAGGTATTACAGCTGATAGAGTATGATTACAATCCAGCCAAAAAAGCACGGTACTCCTTTTGCATATAATTTTGGACTTACCTAAGGGCAAGGGCCACAGTAGAGTATAAGAATTATCTGCAGCACGTACTCAAGCGATAGATCTTGTTTTCACTCATGATTTTTACCCTCTCAACTTACCAATATGTAATATAAGTAATAAATTATGTGCCTCGGAAGGCAAGTCACCTTTAGTCTACATATGACCTCAATCGTCTGAAATACAAGAGGAGAATTAAAACAAACGATATTCCCAAGCGGGCTCGAATTAGAACCGTTTGCCAACGTGAAATTCAACAAGCGGCGAATGATAACACGCAACATACTAAGCACATGCAGGACACGCGCACAAGGTTATGTGCTACGCGTCCCCTTCTTATACAAGAATCTACTGAGCGACCAGAGTACCAAAGGTGCTCTCTTGGGATTTCTATTGTAGATATGTCTTTAATGTTCTAGAGCCACCACAAAGGCCGCCACAACCCGTGGCGCTATTCATCTATTTGAACTTTATCTCAACGTCAGCCTTGTTGATGTGAAATCCTCAAAAGTTTCCATTACTACATGCGAATGAGCGCAAGCCATTCGAGGCGCAGTCCTGTAAATTATCTACAACGAAGAAGAAGGATAATTGGAGCGGAGCCCGTGCCGCACTTGATTCTAAGATCCAGGCGCTCTTAACGCCAAGATCAGCTCAGCTCACTGGCTATGCTTATGACACGCAGCGTATGCATGCAACCAAAAGGTGAAAGCTTGAATACCGAACATTCATCCAAAAACACGCTACGTACGTGCCTGCCACACCATGAGGTAAGGCACCCGCTCGGAGATACGGCAAACCCCTTACTCCCCTCCAAAGAAAAACTCAGGTCACATGTTTTTAGTTTCCGATTGATTCTCGACACCAAGCGACTTTGAGGCTCTAATACACGGAACTCCGCCGGTGCCGCTATGCATCTAGTTAATTGGTAAAGCTAGCTATTTTTCGTGAGAGCCGTTGAGCCCCAGTATGGCTTGCGTGCAAGATTAGCTCTAGTACATGTATATCTGAATTCAGTGTGGGTACTTGTTGGTGACCTTTTGACTCCACGGAAATAGTCAGCTTTTTGCTACCAGTTTATGGGATAACTTCAAGGTTTAGCATTTCACAACACCGGCCCCATCAATAATCACTAAAGATTTTAGAGTGAGTTTTTTAAATTTGATAAATGTGCATCACCCTCTTAAGTAGCTATAGTATATGCGGCCTGTGGCTAGAAGTTTTTTGGGATCACCAAATCACTATAGTACTCGTAAACCGCTGACGTTTTTAAAGGACCACTATTGCATCCTACAGAAAGCTGAGCCAAGCCTATAGCTTTTTGCGGTATGCAATAGCGGTTTATGAGTAAAAGGTGAGGTGCTTTATAATACACAATGCTTAGAAGCAATTAACCCCTTACCATTAATTAGTACATGTAGTTATATTTTAAATCCAGCTTTATTCCTGAGTTTAAACTATTTTTATCAACCCCAACAAATACTACATAAGGCGAATTATACCAGATTCTTCCGGAAAATATTCGTTTTGTCGATTTTTGTTGTGGTTTTCTGACCACGTATTTCAATTTATCTGCTAGCTGAAAAAAGAGGTTTGGCCCAGATCGCCTCGCAAACAGTGTCTCACATAGATTTGCCCTAAAAAAAGTTTCTGTGGGTGACTCATGGGAGAAACCCCCCAACACGTCTATGGGTGATTTTTTTCTTTTTAATCATTGGTAGATGCGGCTCTTTGTGCATGGAGTCGGCTGCTCTATCCAGATTTGGCATATCGTCAGTCCCATGTGTGATAAGGTTTCTCCCCAGCAAACAATTCTACAGTTGATTGATTACTGACAGGAACCTATATATAGTTCTCCTGAGGGCCCCACGTTGCCCCACTCCTAGGGTTCACACCAGCTGCACTCACTAGCCTCTCAAAATACTCCCCGCTACATACATCTAAATATTGAATACTACAAATACTCGGCTCAACAGGTTCTATCGATTGATCTTGGCACCAAAGCTTCGCTTATTTGCGATATCGCAGTACATTTCTGCGGCATGATACATGGAGACATCAAGCCCCAGCATATCCTTATTTTCCGCAAAGGGCCGAATGAGCCTCTGATTGCGAAGTTGGCTGACTTTGGGGTTGTCAACCCCGGGAAAATGAAGAAGCTGCATATGCGCTATTACACCAGTTTACTTTTCTTGGCACTGAATACTAGAACACACGGGGGGTTCTTAGTCTTAAAGGGGAGCCAAGTCTGCTATCCAGAAAAGCTACGCGCGATTATTACTCCATGGGCCTATTAGTGTACTATATAATTTTGAAGAGATGCCGTTCGGCGACGATCAAGATAATAGCAACGAAAATCTAGAGCAAATTTCAAAGATTAAGAATGACCCGTTACGGGTACAACAGCTAGTTAGACCAAAAATGGCTACATGTTGGCCGATCCCTGAAGAGGGAGCTTGACAAAGGAATAACTAGCCCGGGAAAAAGACTCGGGCTGGTGCAAAAACTCTATACCAATAGAAAGGTAGTTTCATCCTATTCTCCCTCAGAACAAGCTACAGGAGGGTTTCACTACAATGGCTATCCTGCTATTGGAAATCGTCAATACTCACTTACCTCATGATAAACCAGTTTATGCAACACGATCCTGAGACCCGGCGACGCGACGATCTTATTCGTGAGCTCTACCTGCTTTTAGGAGACCATTTGGAGCAAACAAACCCTAGCCTTGAAGCCTTGTCACCCTATATGGCAGTCTATATTCCTCGTTCTTTACGCCCTAGACCACCCCGGAGCGAGGTTAAGACGAACTGCCCCGTTGCGAACACTGAGCTGCATGGCTCACGATGTTGATTCCCTAGGTATCTTTCTGCTTGAGTTAAGGCTTTGGGGATCTAGTGTTTTCATGCCGTTTCAGGAACGACAAGAGCTCTTCAGGGGTAAAACCAGTGAGCAACTTAAAGAAACTTTGATGAAGCTGATGAGCGGAGTCCATGAACCAACCTCGAAGGAGAAGGGTGTGGCAGTCATGATGGGGGATGAGTATGCAAATTAGTACTACTTTGTTTGAATACTGAGGAGAATTAGGTAGGAGGTGCCAACAGTAGCATTTATTCGGGAAATTTGGCTGAGGCTGGATGAGACGGGTTCTGTTTTGGGTTAGAGGTTATTATAATAATAATTTTTAAGAGACAAACTTAGGAAGCTGTTTTATAGATACATATGAGCAGACATTTCTAGGATATTAATATAATGCTGGTTCCCTTGGAGTTTCTGGTGCGTCTGCGTCTTGTGCAGACGTATCGGCAAACCATATATATTTGAGAACGGGCCTATGATGAAAGGAATAACGTATTTCTCGGTCCCCTGTAAGTGCAAGTAGTGTTAAAAGCAAATCACTGTAAAAAGAATGACATACGATCCTTTCTCTTACTTCTTAAGTCAAGCATACCCGAATCGAATAAACAAAGACCTTAAAAACAAGCACTTATAACTAGTTCCTGTCTTGGGGCGGTTTGGGGGCGATTTCTTGGCGCGGTCCCCCGAATCCCCCATGATGAACACTACTTGCAATAGAATGAGCCTACGTGTCACCCATAAACCCGAAACTACGTGCAACCCCCATTGTCCCACTGTGAAACCTGCATGTATATATGTATCTATGTTAGAAGCCCGCTAATTCTATCTCCCGTATTGAGAAATGATTTATCGATACCTCATGATAAGGCACTAGTCATTAAATTGCAACTCCCAGCAAGTTTTTTAGTTATTTTCTCTATAATTCTATAGAATATTAAGCAGGGATTGAACTATATCATATGAACTATAAACTCCGCTTACCTTTCAACTCATACAGTCAATGATGGTTGCCTAGTTATTCAATTTAGTGGGGGACAATATCACCAACAGAGACAGGGGACATCAATTGTAGGCGAAGTAGGATTATTAAGTATATACAGACCAAAGAAAGCCTATACCAAACATTGTAGTTGGTATCAGAAGTACGTGGTATTAGAGGGTGTACGCTACTTTCGTGAGAAAAAGGCTCGAAAACGTATATTCTTCGGAAGTAATAAAGGAGTCCGGGTGTATATACTAGTATTAGAACATCCTCACAGGAACAAAAGTAAAACCACTTAGATAAAACCAAAGCTCAATTATACTTTGCGAAGTGTTTCATGGGCTCATAACCGATATACCGACCTTCCTGACGCGCAATGTTCATTTCACCAACCGCTCTATAGATCCACTCATAGTGGTAGTGCTCATCATGCAGTGGACGAAGGACCGGCACAAGAGAATGTTCAAGTAGAGGGGCTCGAGCGTTAGTAGTTGTGTAATCGCCTGTGTGAGGAGGAACATCAGAAGCATTGATTAGAGGCGTTTTATACAAGGCATCCCAAACGGAAACACAGAAGGGTTGCCCCCAAAGTGGGCGCCGTACTATGCACAGAAAAAATTAGCTTTTTTTACTAGAAGATGAAGCCGATGGTGGGAGGCGGTCAAGCTTACGGTAAGCGACAACATAAGTCTCACCTTGAACTAGAAGACCCTTCCAAAATGGCTCATCAACATAAGCCTTTCCATTTACGAGAACTGAATGAATACATAGTTAGAAAGCTGCATAGATTCCTATGATCGGCTGCAACCAATCGTGATAACACGAAAGAAACATAGTTAAAACATACTGCCCACGGCGCCAATGTATGAGGGATCTTTCGATCCATGCCTATAACAACGCTGAGTCAAGCTGGTATTCAACTGAGGAATGTCTAAGGAACTGCCATTTTGAGGTATAGGAGGTACAACGTAAACGTAAGTGAATCATAAGGACGCCGGGGGGTACATAAATGGAAGGTACCGGAGTTGGCGGGCGACCCCTGTTGGATAACATTTTCAGTATCGTCTGTGTGTAGGATCAATGTATATACAGTATGGGAGGGAGGTGAAATCTCTGCATTCACTAGCTTAATATTGAGTAATGCTCTCTAGTGTGGGGGGAACTTTTCGATATTAGAAAGGGTGATTAACTATCTTACAAGTCTGCCATCTATTCCATAGTCTGTCCTTAGTCAGTTTCCTTCTCCTCGCACTAGCTGCTTTAACACTATTATCCCTTATACCGGATATACTACCCATGAACCTAATATTAACACTGTGTCTGTTAAATCCTCCACCCAAAGTCATTGGTAGGATGTTTCCCCCTCACTACTGAATTATCCATGGTTTTGGCACCCACGCAAAAGGGGCAGCTTCACCAAACTAAGGTATAAGTTCCATCTGGTAATAGTGAATCTAGGGTTTGTAGAATGGGAGGTCCTAACTCTTCAATATAGGCCTCGTTTAGACTTCTAATAGCTTTCTAATATCCGAAATTCTCAAAAGTGGCTCGATGTGTGATTGACGTACTAGTACATACACGCTCATAGGCAATTAATTTGTGCCGAAGTTAATAATGACGACCCAAAGAACTAGGCTATTAACTCAAAATCTAACCCCATAGTATCATTACATATGCTCTAAACAAAGATTGCTTCGCCTATTCTTGTAGATGGACTGTCTAGCACAATACAGTTAGGTACAGGCAAATATATAAATTCTCCGTAGCCAAAGCTAACCAAGTGCAATAAATGAGGCCCTCGCGGAGTAAAGGATAGTATCCGACCAGCCATCGAGGCTCCAATCCATCCCGTTGGATGTAATGTTTGAAGCTTGTAGTGAAAATCGCATATCGCCGCTTAAGCTTATATCAAATCTATTGACCGCCATCACGACACGAGGAGGAGTACGGAATCTACCGGCATTGCCAAATTGTACATATCCGCTTTTCTGGGGGCGAGAAAATTCACTAGAACGGAGATCCGATGTGCCAAAACTACCAATATAGACGTTTTCTTTGTTTGCCGTACAGGCAACCCATGAAACAGTAGCATTGTATATTATTGAATCGCCCCAGGTTTCAATGTGAAGTATAAACCCCGTTGTAGTCACATTGGTTGTGTAGGTACGTAAGCGTGAGTCTCTATAATTGGGGAAAGAAACTTTGTTAATCCAAACTACTATTTGTGGCGGTACTAAGTACGGGCGTGGGAAGGTGACCTGTCGTGTTATTTCGGGTTTTTTCCCATCTGCAGATGGGTAATCTTCCAAGGTGTCCAAAATTCCGCATTGAAAGTCTGGGTCATTAGACTCTACTTCGAGCCATGCGCAGCTAGCGCTATATATTCCTGTATCCCACCAACCTTCGATGCTGAGCTGAAAGCCGTCCGTATGTATATTTTTGGCAACCGCTTTCGTACGGAGGTAGACATCTTTTGGAAGATGCAACGAGGTGAGCCCTAAAGCTATACTTGGGGGAGCGGAATACGGCCTGGTAAAGGGGACCGTTTTCGAGGTCTGTTGCTGAAGTTGCTCACTCGACCGTACTTCGGTAGTATGGAAGCTTCCGATGGCTGGGTTGTTTCTAGCATAAGTTGTCAAAATCGCTGATTCGGGCCTTGGCAGTTCCGTCCTAGCCTGGCCACTTGACGATCTAAGAACCTTCATCTCGTCAAGGGCATTGTGATCTTGCCCATATCTCTCTCGTTCCTCCTTGAGCGCTACTGCAAAGGCATGGACCAACTAATACTAGTCATTAGTAACTCCTAGGAATCCGCTTGATTGGGTAGGAATAGGAGATGAAGGTAAATTTTACTAGGACCGGCTTACATTTCCCACAAGGCGTTCAAACACATATTGGGGTGTGCTTGGAAGATGTCCAAGACTATTGTAGAAATCTAGAGGGTAGGGTTAAAGTTAGCAACGAGAGGCTGAGAAATGAAGAGGGACTTGAGGAGGAAATCCAAACCTTGGAAGTAACTGATGAGCTGTGGGGTAGTCAAAAAGGATCCCTCGACGAGATGTGGGGCTGGGTTATATGGCGGAGGTAGAGTTGAGGTACTCATGAGTGTGTTTATTTATGGGAGTTTTTGTACGGTTGAATTATTTTAGTGTTAAAAAAAGGGAGGAAAGAGGGGGATGTCTAGAAATCACCGATCAGGCACCCAATGCTTTGCACCGAATAGCTAGAATCTATGGACATCTGTGGTTAATTATATACCTCAAATAAGCTGATCGAGACCAATCTGGGTAAGTAGTTTCTTTAAAAGTTATTTATCTATTGGTTGGGTCAGTTATGGACTGAGTGAGAGTGGTGTAAATTTGGAAGTGGGGTCGGCAATTACGTAGCCGCGCATAGAGGCTGAGATAGGGTGCGGCTCTGCGGTAGAATTCTAAGATTGGGCAAGTCTAGGTCTAAACACTTGGCGAAGCTTTCTATGGCGTATATAATAGAAGCTTTATGAAAATATGTGTATGATTACTTATACCATAGACGGGTAGGCCAATACTACAGTCGTGATTTATGACCTTTTTAGTAACTAGCGAACTTAGGTACGTATGTACACTAATGCTCCACCATTGGATTTTTTCGATTTTAATTTTCTATAACGAAAGATTGCTCTTATAGGGGTGGTTTCTTAGTGAAAAGAGGTAGATGGCTTGATTACATGCTTTTATATCGGTCCGATAATAATCAATCCAAGAATCCTAAAATAGAGCACATAATCCTTCGGTCCGATTCTACGTAATCCTTTAGTAACATTAAATTCATAGTGACATAAAGAACTGACTATCCCGCCTCTAGCCCTATAGCCTAACCCTCCACCATGTATCCTATATTTACATATATTACCGCGCTTATTCCTGTTTTAGGTTACCCAACGGCAATATAGTAGAATACAGGTACATACATACATAGGTACTTCTCGGTAGCTAAAGCTAACCAAGCGCAATAAATGAGGCTCCCGCGGAGTAAACAATAGTATCTAACCAGCCACCGAGACTCCAGGTCATCCCGCTGGCTTTAATTTCCAAAGCCTTCACTAAGAGCCGCATGTCGTATTTTGAACTAATGTCAAATTTGTTGACCGCCATTACGACTCGAGGGGGGGTAGTGAATTGGCTACCAAACCCTACATACCCACAGTTTTTTTGTTGGGAGAATTCGCCAGAGCGAAGATCGGATATGTCGAAGCTACCGATGAAGACATCTTTCTTGTTTGCCGTACAGGCAACCCATGATGCACTAGCATGATACACAGACGTATCGCCCCAAGTCTCGATATGAATTTTGAAGCCTGTCGCGGTCACATCTGTTGCGTAGGTACGCAAGCGTGAGTCCTTTTCGCCTACAGAAATTTTGTTAATCCAGACTACTATCTGTGGTGGTTCTGAATATGGGCGCGAAAAAGTGACTTGGCTTGTTGTCTTATGCTGCGGTCTAGCGATCGGGTGGTCATCCAAGGTGTCAAAACTTCCACATTGAAAGTCTGGGTTATTGGACTCTATTTCCAGCCATGAATAGCTAGCACTATACACCTCTGCACCGTCCCAAGAATCGATACTGATATGGAAGCCGTCCGTCCGTATATCTTTAGTAAATGATTTCGAACGGACAGAACGGTCTTTTGAAAGATGTAACGAAGTAAGACCTAAAGGTATGCTTGGAGGCGCGGAATATGACTTTGTGAAAGAAACCACCTTTGGCGTCTCCTTACATGGTTCGTCGCTCGATCGCACCTCAGTAGTATGGAAGCTTCCGATGACTGGGTTGTTGCTGGTAGATATACAGGACGTTGCTTGATCCGGCTCAAGCTGGCTATTTGGCAATCTAAGCATCTTCATCTTGCCGAGGGCACTAGAATCCCACCCATATCTCTCGCGTTCCTGCTCGAGTATTGCTGTAAAGGCATGATCCAACTAACGCTCGTTAATAATTATGTCCGGAGATGCGCCCATTTAGGCATACGAATAAGTGGTGCGAGTAAATTCCATAGCTGCTTACATTCCCCACTAGACGCTCAAATACGTACTGAGGTGTTCCGACGTACTCAAGGCTAGCGTAGAAGTCTAAGAAGATTTAGCGACGATTTGAGAGACAAGGGAAGGAAACCCAAACCTTTGAAGTAATAGATAAGCTGCGAAGCGGTCAAAAATGACCCTTCGGCAAGGTATTGAGCAGGGGTATATGACGGAAGTGGAGGTAGAGGTGAGGTACTCATCGCTATGTTTATGTAGGAGATTGAGTTGTTTAAGCATATCCAGAATCCACCGATCAGGCATCCAATGCGTCGTACTGAATAGACAGAATTTGTGGTCATGCACTTGGCTGTAGTTAATTGCCCAAATCAGGCTTGTTAGACCCAATCCGGGTAAGTGGATTTTTATATCTGTCAAGACACTCAGTCACTTAGAAAAGCAGGGTAGTTGGTGGAGATTATCTTCTTGATCTTTGGAGAAGAAATAATTATGGTGTGATCTAAAGGAGATGGAGGTACGGAACCAATTTGAGAGACCCCGATGGATGACGTCATAGTCACGTGATAGTCACAATTTTTGTAGCTTATTGCTCGCTCCTCAGACTGCCTACATATTGTTTTCAATGATTACTTAGAGTATAATGATGATATATCGGGAAGAAAAATTGTGACGACTAGTAAGTGCGCTGAAGTAGCTAACTCTAGAAAGAGGTGTGGGGATCGAAGGGTTAACGTGAGAAACATCTTTTTTTCCTAGCGCTAATACCCTTGTAGGGATAAATCCGGTCTACGTTATTAGCCACTTAGCCTTTATCTCGCCTTCTACTATAGAAGGGACTTACACTGAGTTACCACACAAACACCAAATAGTGTAACGAGTGAGAATATATGATCGAGTGATAAACTATGATAGTATCCTTCTTATTAAGTCCTATTTGATCATCTAGGCCACACAAAGATTGTTATTTGTTTTCTAACGCTTTTGTAGATATATATTCTCCATAGCAACCAAGTTGCAGCATGCCAACATTGAATACCACTAAAGGTATATCTACTCTCCCGATACTAGAAATGCAATATTTGAAATAGAGTTCTCGTATGGAGCGGTAAATGTGTCAAAACATATTTTATCACCAGTGGTACCAAACTCTCAAATCCGTAGGGTCATACCACTGGTGGTAAATTAAAATCCACTACAGGGTGTCTGGGCTTTTTGTAATATATTAAGTGATCAAACCTTTGGTAGCTATGGTAAATCTTAGGTATATTCATTGAACTTCACTATTTTCTCGTGTGTTTCCAAAGAGTCGCTCGGTCGTCTCTATGTTTTAGATTAGGCTATTGTGTACTTATCGTATTATCGGAGTCATCATTTACAAATAATTGAGTCCTCACCTCCACGATAACGAAAGACTAAATATCTCTAATGTACTCAGACGAATCTGAATCAGTTTTATCTAGCTGCGGTGGTTGTTTATGCGAGAGGTTCTATTAGTGGAGCCATTTTTAGCACTAGTACAGCACGAACAGGGCGAAATTATTACAGTATTGGAGGGGAAATACTGTACTAAACCGAAATTTGGACAGGAATGCTGTAATGATCTTGTATTCTATACTATTACTACATGACTTCTGCAGTATTTGGAAAAATAGTGTACCGAATCCATCCCTCTTTCATGCTGTAGTTATGTATTTGTATGCATACCGACCACCAGCACATTCATATTCATAAGGTCATTAGATATTGGAAGGACCTTCCTAAATAGGTCTTTGAGCAGTAGCATACAGGTATTATACCTGACGACGGGGTGTACTACTGAGACAGTGGCACGAGTAAATACCCAGGGTTAGGGTTTACTTCTGCTTCTCTTACTACTCAAAATCATATATATAGAAGCTATCCGCTCTTTGGAGAACTTCTCTTTTAGTTAGCTAAGGTACTGAGAATTGACATATAAACTCCGCCCTGTTTCCACACTAATAGATATATGAGGATGAGTGAGATATGGTGACCCATCAGGTCTTTTAGCGTAGATTTTAACGGCGCCGACTGCAGCTGGTCATAGTCAGACATGCTCTGAATCATCAGTCGTAGACCCTCTCATCAAGATTTTCATCAAAATATCACTCAGGTACAATAGAGGAGCCACAAAGATTTTCCCGCTACTTCCAACGGGGTCATTAAAGTGGCATCTGATAACCCTCCAGAAGATCTGCGAGCTAGGCTAGGTATAGCTTCTTTATCAAGGGCCGAAGATCCTAAAAAGCAACTGGATAAGAGCAACAGAACTAGGGCTTGACGGAGAATACTGGACTGCTCTTACAAGTAAATACTCGAGAAAACGTAGATAGCAGCAGGCCCAAACTAATCCTTCTCCAAAACCCTCTAGGAAGACCAATAAAAAAACAAACAAACGATAGATAGATAGGTGATCGAGCTATTAACTATCCACTCCATAATATGGAAATCTATACATCCGCCAGATCATAGGCAAATAATCACACCTTTAGAACACCTAGTAGATATTCCCCCAACCATCAAAACCTTAAGCTACATAAAGATATATAATCTAATACCGTTCCAATAACCAGTTCTTTCGCTTATCTTCAGGTAATCCCTCTAAAAACGCCTTCTCCGCCTTCTTTAGAATGAGATATTTCTCCATCGACTCCTGCCCAATCCACTCTCTCAACTCTTTGTGCTCTTTTAGCGCTTCAAGTGCCTCGTTGAGATCTTTTGGTATTTCCTTGAGTATTCCTAGGCTATTTCTCTCTCGTGACGTCATTTTACCTGGGACACCTATCCATATGTTAGCTTGGTTACTTTTTTACTCGAAAAGGATATTAAATCTTACCAACAGCACCTGTCCCAGGTAGCTTAGTTTTTGCTGTCAGTCCCAAACAGCCTGCGGCGATGATACCAGCTGTTGCTAGGTACAGATTTGCTATGCCATCAACACACTTTACTTCCCAGTGTGCGTCCTTCTTTGAACACCTTCTAAGTGGAACTTCCTTGTTTTGGTCACCCCAAGCAATCCACGTCCCACCTGCCCAACAGCCATCAACAACTCTATCATAGCTCGCAACATTTGGCATTGTCAGAGCACAAAGGGCCCTCATACTATCCAAAACGCCTGCGAAGAAGTGCTCCCCATTCTCCTCGGTTGGTGGAGAAATTGAAACATGAGCATGCGCAGCTGTTCCTGCACCGTCGGCGAACGGTTTGGGATGAAACGAAGCCCGTACATCGTACTTTGAGCAAATAGTCACAATTGTTTCCCGTGTATGACATAGCGCGTCAATACTAGCCAGTGGGGGGAGTGGACCGGTGACAATCTCGTATTGACCGTCTGCACTCTCCGGGTGAAATAGTAAAACTTCAATCCCGCTAGCCTCTAGAGATTCAACACACTCTGACAGTATTTCCATACTCTTGTTCAGAAGAGAGCGTGAAGTACTCCATGCATGAACATTCGAGATTGGATTCAGCCCTTCGGACTCGTCTTTATTACGGTGAAGAAAGACAACCTCAGTTTCAATCCCCACCAGGAATTGAACATCATGATCCTCTTTTGCTTTGCTTACGGCTCTTGATAGAACCGTCCGCGGACACATACCCAACTCCCCTTCGTCATCTGGGTCACGGAGAAAACACATCACACTTGCGTGGCCCGGGGCATATCCCTCACAGGAACGCAAGCTTGTCCAGTCTGGGACAAGTAGGCATTGACCATAATGGCTAAAGTCACCGGTGGTAAGATCGTTTTGTAGGATCGACATAGCACCAGCTGTAATTGCCAGATACGACTTTTTCTCCACCATTTTCTTCATTTGTGTAACGGTCACCAAACGAAGACGTAAGGTGGAAGTATAATCGAGCCATTGAAGCCGGAAAATCTTGATTTGAGGATTCTTTGAGAGAAATTGATTCAGGAAGCTAACTTCAGGATGTGCGTATGCTATCGAGTCGGCGGTAAGTGGAGGGTATGAATCGTCGGAGAATTTTGGTATTAGGTTGAGTTTATAAAGCTTATTTGAGTTATCAAAGAGTACTTTTTTCGTGAGGTCCACAGCATGATCCAAAGTCATTTGGCCCTTTGTCACACGTTTCACGAGGACCTATACATCTGTGAGAAAGGATAACCCAAGTCATAAAATCTTTATTACTCACCTCGCTCAGAACTTCCCTCATCTGTGCATTCGCTAGTGCATAAGTCTCGGGAAACCAATGCCCATCGGTACTCCATAGTAGCTTATTTGTGGGAGTCAACTCCAAGAGCTGTTTAATGACACTCTTCTGGCCGTCTTGTGAAAGCATTGGAAACACTTCGCCAAAATCAAGATAGACGTTCTTATAAACGGCCGCAAGGTAGCCAGCCTCCCGAGTGTACGGATACGAAGAGTGGAGGAGCACTACTGGAACTTCTGGGTTGGCTTTGATAAAGGATTGTAGATGGCTAGTTCCGATTAGTACATACCCGGGATTAAGTTAGGGTGGATAGGTTACGCAGGATTGGCCTTAAGAAGGTTGAGATCATTATCACCAAGGCCAGTATGAAACTGTAGTGGCTTCTTCTCCTGATGCTCACCGATGAACCTCGAAATTTCACGGACCAAAAAGTCGTTGAAAACCTTTTCCCTGATCCTATACCCATTACTAGTCCGAACTCTCCGTAGAACGGCCGCAAAAGCATCCATTAACGGGCCAGCCATAGGCTCTTCGGGGGAGATGTCGAGACCAGTACGGTAGCATATTACAGATTTGAACCCTGCCACATTGGGATCATTTAGAGCAGCCCTCATGATGGCGGAGAATTCGGTAGCCCATTTGTTGAAGATTTCAGGACCAATCATGGACAAATCTTTTGTATCTTCAGGGAGCTCTGAGCAGTGCTTTTGTAATACAGTCTCGGCAACCTTCTCGATCCTAACTATCCGTCGCGTCCGGTCAGGAGTAAACTGGTCATGCCAGGTGAAATTCTCGACACTCTCTTCATCCAGACCATCATCCATGAGTATACACTGAGTCCCGGCAAAGCACTTCTTTGCCCACTCCAGTTCATCGAGGGTAGCCCGCTTCACCTTAACAGCTTCCCAGTCGGGATCACATCCGAGCCAGCGAGATAACTGTTTAACGGCACGTTGATGGGCAAGGGAATACTGGACATCGTCGATAGCTGCGCCTGATGCCTCGGTAGTAATGGATTCGAATGGAGCGGCGGCGGCGTGTGAACTGCGTAAAAGGTTGTGGGCGTGGTTGTCGATGATCGGATGCGAAAGGATTAGATTACGGAGGTCAGAGACTGAACTAGGAGGTGGGGGTGCCATTTTGTAAAGCGATGGATATTGCTCCATTTCCGAGGTGAACTCTTGATGGGTTTATATAGTTATGGTAGATTTAGAATGGGTGAATATGATATCTCTTCTCGGGTGGTTATGCGGGGGGGGTAATAGTAGAAGGTGATGGGAGGGGTGAATTGGCTGATGGAAGATGACGATCCAGTGCATCAAGAATTAACCCTTGAATCCCCGCATTTTTTTTTTGTGGAGAGGAGTCTCACACACACCCTACTCGTACCACTAAAACACCTAGGTAAAACCCAAAAACTATCCTTCTTAGCTCCCAATACCGTCATTCCTGCTTTATTCTCTTCATTGAGAAGCCGATTATTAATCTTTTTGCTTTTTACTTTGAGTGTATCCATGATGTCTTTTTCGCCAATCCCCCTGACGCAACCTTCTCTTGGTAATGGTTATGCCAAGCCCCCGCACCCCGCAAAAGTAACACCAGGAACCCCATGTAGGCCCAAATCTATTCCCTCCCTTGGTTCCAATTACATAGTAGGCAAATCCCTATGAGCGACCGTATTTTATCCTATTAAACCACATCCCCGGTAGATCTCGCTTGTAAATCTCCGCAGATTTACTCCCAGGAAACTCAGATCGAGTGACCTAAAATGATCAGCCTCCTGTACCCAAAACTTTGATGTTCTCGCATGCGAGACATATCCGCACGTGGTTCCCACTGCGCAAACATAATCCAACCTCTACTTAGCCAATGACCGGGGCGATAAAATATAACTAACACATGTGTATTCCAAGAATGAAGAGGAAAACATTACCCGATTACTAGCAAGCTCCGACAGTCTCAAAATGAAACTGTTTTTACCCTCAAACAAGATTATAACACTCCCTAGATTAAATCATGATTCGACACTAGGTCTTGGCATAAGATTAAGTCATTGATCATTATGTATTCTCAAAACCTACCAAGGACATGTTGATCCTAGGCTGTATTAGAATATCTTACCTCGTGAAACTTTAAGTAGCCTCTACGTAATCTATGAAACCATACTAGAAGTTAACCAATAATAACAGTCCTGGCTAATGACATAATACCTTGTTCCGTGCCCACCTGAAGCTCTATACACACACCAATAGCCTTGCGGAATCGGTGTTCCATTGGGAGACTTATTAAATAGATGCTACAACAGCTACCCTAATCTGAAAGAAGATTTTTAAAAACGGAACATGCTGTGCTACGTTATACTAGACACCACATATGTATCTGAGTGTCTATTTTTAATAGGTAAGTCAGTAATAGTATCTAATAGTATCAAGACATCGCTAGAATAAAATATTAAGTAATGAATCTAACGCAGATTATTCGCATATAAGGTAATGCGGAAGTTACTGCTAGCTCCTAGTATAAAAGCAGAAAAGCCTATACCCTACAAAATCTAGAACAAGAGTGCAACTAAGATTTTATGGTGAGATAACAATGACAGACAGCGAACCACAAATTATACGATTTTGTTTTTGCCATACAAATAGTCCGTTTATACTATAAAGAACAGGAATTCAGAGAAAAATAATACTCTTCTACCCTAAAGTTCCTATGTTTTACTACGGCCTATTGTTCCGTTTGTTTCCTATTTTAGTATCTGTCCACATAGTAGCACAAATTTTGTGATAAGGTTAATTTTAGGTATCTCATAATAAATCACAGACATCATAGGTTATCACTCGGTTTATTGGGACCTTGGCTTGTTGGGATATGGCTACCTAATAAGGTATAGCGTTGATGGATTAGCCAGTATAGTTGTCTCCGAGGAGACTCGGTCGACAAAGCCTATTAGGAGGCTCTTCTTGGGGTTCACTTGTTGTTTTCTCTAGGCTTTAGGGTATCGCGGGGTCTGCGTGATTAGTAGTATATATAGAGGAGTAGAAAGCCTTTCCTAGGTTTTCTCTCTTAGTCTACTAAGATATTGATTTTACTACTTCTCATTCTCGCGATATCTGAACATGGCTTTTATGCATTTGTCCGAAAAGGTCAATGTCGTTATGGATATTTGATACGAAGGGTAACTGTGAACTGAAAAATTCTTCTCTGCAAATAATATAGGGGTATAATCTAGTACCCGAAATAAGCCAGCCCGTCCCTCTAGTTGCTAAGGGCTAGACGGACTTCATATAGAACGAAAGTCAAGGACTACAAACCACAGGTATACCTATAGGCTTCTACATTCTCGTAGATATCATAGTACTAAAATGACTATAGGCGACTACAAACAACTATAGGTGTTTGTGACTATAGATGGCTGCAGTGCCTGTAGTCATATATGGTCCACTATATTCTGGGACTAGGCAGACTACAAGTCATAGCCCATCCGGTCCTGACACAACTACAAAGCCCCTCACGGGTTCCGGCAGGCCACGCAGGCCCCCGAACACGTTACGACTAGAGATATCTCTACCATATAGGGTTACCTAGTTAGATAAATGACTTGGGTAAATAAATAAATAGTAGATTTCTCTTAAGTAGAGGCTCCAACTCAACGCAGCTTAGAAACACTGTCAAATCTGACTGTTTTAGATACTTGAAGCTTGTATTTGAGAGAATGGGCTAAGGTATATGTAGTCTCGTGCCCTATACGCAGCAAAGAAAACCTAGAGATGGGAGCGAGAATAAGCTAAGGGTAAGATTAAAACCCCATAGTATAATATTAGGAGAGTGATGGCTACGAGATGAGGCATCGGTCTTAGGAATCACGCGATATAACCCTACTAGAGTACAAAGAACAAGCTTAGTTCTACTTGAGGAGTTTTTTTCTATTAATTATAATTATATGTAGGAATTGGGAAATTTATTATTTCGCTTATCTAAGGCTGTATGCTTTCATTATATCCTCACTCATATCCAAGACAAAGCTAGCCTCTTTAGTGCTATCGAGTGATAGTATATGATAAGAACCTTTTAAAGTAGTTGTTTATAATACTTGTGTTATAGGGTAAGAGCTACATGTAGTGGTGTGGCGTCGTGCACAGATATTCTGCCATACAAATAGTAACACCCCTGTTTTCTAGTTACCCTGGTAGACGAGTAGAAGTCGTTCTCAACTTACGTATCCCTTATTCACGCGTTTGCTCGTTTAGCTGAATACCCCTGCCGATGTACGACTGAGACCCACGCGCCTACAAACAGCGCGCAGCGAAATAAGAAGCAGCCACTAAAAAGTGCCCCAAGAACCACTTGCCCCCTCCACGCACTATTTTAGGTGCCTCATTCAATACTATGTAGGCCCTGTGAAAACAAGCAACAAACGGAATTGTAACGGTTGTGGAGCATCCTTGTTGGTCTATAACTCTTTACCGAGGTTAGTACTTGGTTTAACGCAAACGATGAATCGGTGGTGTGAGGCTACAGAGCTTTCTGTTTTTTCTGTCTTTCCTGGTTGTTTGTTAATATTGGGTTAGGGTATCCGGGAATCGGCCGTGCGATCCTGGTCTGGATGTCTCGGCACCATACCCAGCGGGGGGGGCACCACTTAACCGTAACTCACTACATCTGTGCCCCTGAGTACCGCCGCGACAAAAGAATGTGAGAGGAGTGAGAACCCATCATTATTGAACAACGGGCACCAACAATAAGTACCAGTCCCAGAGGAAGGTCTCTTCTCTCCAAGAACCTTCCTAGTGGGATTTCTTGATTCAAGATGAGCAAACGGGCAGATACATGTATGTACGCGGTACGCAATGGGCGATCACTCCCCTTACAGAATCTGTCAACCGATTACCGAGAGTTCCTGTACCTGACGAGGTTGATTGGCTGTGTGCCAATTCCAACATGATGCAGGGATAGCGCAAGCGCTTCGGCAGCGAATCGGGGCACATATTGGCCCCTGGGATGTTTCGCTCGGTTAATTTTAGGCTTGATGCGCGTGATGGGAGTATTTTTGGTTAGAGGGACCAGGGGAGGGGATATTGGAGATGGAGATGCGATAGATCGTAGCATCATCTCCATCTGTCTCCATCTTCATCACTTATTGAGTACCCTGGTTGGATTAATTATTGATTGATGTCTCCATTGATAGATCACTATTCACGGGAATGATATGCCGTTATTTCCATTGACGATCCTCTCTTGGTGGTGAGTTCTTTCTGTTAGGTCTCTTCTCTATTCCTTCCACCTTCTCTTCCTTCCCCCCTCCTATCTCCCTATCTACTTATCTCTCTACATATCCCCATTCCCATCTCCCATCTCCATTTCAGCCCTCCTGCTATTGTGAGTCTCACCCCGCTAGACGGAGGCTTTATACATACATACCTAAAGACCATCCTCCGCCTCTCCCAGCAAGAGTGTCTTAATTAGTTCTTATTTATTCTAAATTGACATCATGGTCACCATACTCAGAAACCTTACCTTCCGAATCCTTTTCCGAGGTCCTCCGGCACAGCCTGCAAAAGTTGAGCATGACCTAGAAGCCCCACCTTCATATCAACTCAGCGAGGTCCCAACTCTACCATCATCACCCATTCCACCCCCACCTCCACATCCAAGTCGTCCGCGACGCTTTCCATGGCGCAGCTTCATCTTCCAATGTATGGCCCTCGCCGTGAGCGGTGTCACACTGGCAGTCACAGCGTTTGTTGTGTGGGTATTTGATGACAATCCCGAGCAAATATTCCACACAAATGTTATATCGGGGTGGTATGAATCAATCACTCTAAACTCGGTACTCGCATGGCTTTCGGTCATCGCAAAGGTCGCTTTAATGGTCCCCATCGCGGAGTGCATTGGCCAAATGAAATGGGTCTTGTTTGGAGCACAACGGAGGAAGCTATCGGATTTGGATTTGATTGATGGTGCATCTCGGGATGTATTTGGTGCTTTGGGGTGGATTTTTCGGTTTCGTAGAGGGTATGTATTTACAGTTTACCGTAGTAGTGCTACCGCTGATAGTTTTCAGGTTATTGGTCCACCTTGGTGCCGCATTAATGATCATATCACTTGGCTTCGACCCAGCAATCCAGCAGCTTATTTCTTATGAGCTCCGCTCAGTCGTCGACATAACACAGACGGCATTACTATCCGCAAACCCCTCATATGTTCCAACCCGTGGCTTCAACCAGGGCTTAGTTTTAGCTACTCCACGCGCTCTTTTGTGGGGTGCGACTTCTAGTATCCTTGGGGCAGAATTGAAAACCGACTATACATGCTCCTCTGGAAATTGTACCTTCCCCATCACAACCTCCGTCGGTGTTTGTCAAACCTGCGAAGATATCACCAATCAGCTAGAACAAAACTGCACTACCTTATCAAATGATAACAAGTTCTGCCAAGGTGGTAACTGCTACACCTCCGGTCAGATCTGCACATACACCTTTAATGGTACATCTGTTGGCGGGGGCGACACATTCCTCGATGTCCTCGCCTCACCGGTTAACTCAACACCAATTGGGACCCAGGTTCACATCCCTGCGAAACGAATTGCTCTTACTGCACTCTATATACAGCCTGACCCCTTGTTGAACAACACCCACGATCTTCCTTTCGGACCTGGCTACGTCGCGCCCGGTAGTGGTCATGTGGCTCGCGGCTTCCAATGCGGCGTTTCATACTGTGAGCAGAAGTACCAGGCATCTGTCACCAATGGCACATACAAAGAAACACTAATCAACACTACTTCTGTTTCCGAATTCGTTCTCCCCATCCCAGATATGACAGAAATCACCGACGAGCTCCTTAGCACGGTGGTTCCAATTTCGGCCACCGGCGAAACGAATGTATCATTGTCTGCGTTATACGCAATGAGTAATGGGCTCACCTACTCACTTACTGGAGGCGCAAAAGTTATCACAAATGCCCCAAAACTTGGCGATATATCGGATTTTCATCGTGCTATGTACATAGATCTCCTCTCGGAAGACTTTAGCACCATCATGGATGCCATGGCGATGTCCATGTCTGCGGCAGTCCGTAATGATGGTGACATAGTACAGAAGGTCAATGGTACGGTCAACGTCTTAGAGAGTTATACACGTGCACATTGGGCATGGTTTGCGTTCCCAGCCACCATGTGGGTCTTGGCGTTAGCATTTATGCTCGCAGTGATCATAAAGACGAGAAAAAACACGCGTGGCCCAGTGGGATGGCTGGGGAATAGCCAAGTTGCAGGCATCTTTGTAGGGCTTGACGATCTTACAAGGGGGGATGTGGATACAAAGGGTGTTGCGTATACGGGCGATGCTACAAAGGTTAGGTCCTTTGGGGAAGAGCTAAAGTTGAAGATTGCACCAGTTCGGGTTATTGGTGGAGGAACCCCAATGAGGTTTACGAAGGGTTCCGACTCTTAGGCTATGGTTTATGTTGACTGCGTTTTCTATACTCTATTATTTTAGAGAGTTATTCTACTCCGGGATCCCTTTCTTTGATATCCACCTTTTCTTTCTTTCCTATAACAGATAGTTTATTTTACTTCTTTATCATTCTTGTATATATATATTTCATCCACTGCCGAAGGCGCAGCTTATGGAGCTCTTGGAGGTACTCTTGTATTTGAATCCTACGAAGAGACTGAAAGGAATGCACACATTTCAAACAAGATCATAGCTACAACTAGGCATTTGACACCACCACATCTCAACCTCTATACCATTTTCAGTTCCTAGCCAAAGATATGTTTACTACATAGCTACAAACCTATTAAATGGGGGCTGGGACTACGAATTATTAAAGCATGACCTGAAATGCTAGGTCCGCCGACGAGACGACGCAATGCGAGGTCGGGCTGATACGGAGAACCTAAAATAGGCGGGCGTTTACAAAATATGTAAGGGGAAGAGTGGAGGGAGGAACCAGACTTCTACCATAGGGAGTACGCTACGTGGCTTTCATAAATTTTTGACACTAGGCTCTTTAAAGTTCTGACCCCACTTTTTACTCCCGTGACCTAAACTTAATGGAAGAAGAAGCGATAGTTAAACATTTCTCACAGGGTTTTAAGGGTTATATCGATGGTTTATATCTAAAATTAGTACATTCCGTTAATTAGGTACTATTTTATCATGCCGGTTATAAGTGCTAGTGATTGTTTTTTTTTTTTCATATGTTGGAGTGCATGTAGGGTTTCCTAGCCCTTGATTGAGAGCTCGTACCTGCAGTTGACAGCTGACAGCTTGGCGCTGCATGACCCTACGTAATACACACGGACCATGGTATTGGGGTTGTCAAAGCCGGCGGTTAACCCTCCACTTTCCGGACAGGAAGTTTGGATCGAGGTTTGTAACTACATGTATCCTTACGGCGTCCGAGGACTGGAATCCTTTATTTTTGTTTTTTAAAAAATTATTTTAAGGGTTTGATCTATATAGGTAATAGGGGTTTAAGGAGGCCCGGTTGGAGGAAGTCTCAACATATGAATGAAGTAATTATAGTAGGTTCTGTGCCGGAGTTTCATTATTAATTGGGGTTCTACATATGTAACTGGCGTCTCTTATTAGCCGTAATAAAATATCTACTATTACGTCTATTGAGGTGTTTAGGATTCTCTCTGAGTAGGCATTTTATTTTATGAAAACTTTGGGGCTGGTGTAGGATTCCAAGAGAGATGGCCAAACCGTCAGTGACAGGATAATAATAATAATAATAATAATAATAGTAAAATGCATAACGTACATGGTTGGCGAGAGGGTAAAGATGAAGGAAGATAAAAAGGAGAGAAGGGTAAGGTAGTAGATGAGCTCGGTACTGCTCATAAATGAATCAGTCGTTAAGTATGATACTACATAGAGATTTAAAACTTTGCTGATTAATTATTATTTAGAATAAAGGTCACTACAGTTCCTTTAGCTATATAGCTAATAATTAAATAAATCAAGTACTGTAAGCTCTAGGTTTTTTTATATATCTTCAGCTAAGCTCGTTTTTGAGAATTCGTTAGGTTTTAGCATCAGTGTATGGAAGCGTAAATGTGTCAAAATTCAATTATCCCACCAGTGGTAAAATTAGCGGATCAAATGCTGGAACACCATGTAGGTCCGGTCCACTTGTCAGGAATACTATGCTAGTCCACCTACGGTTTAATAAAGAGGCAAAGTGTTACTAGTGGAGAATTGGTGGTTTAGATACTGGATTAATACCCAAATACTGGACTGGATACTGGAATACTACCCAGGTCCGGTCCACTTGCTAGGAATACTGTGCTAGTCCTCAATTAGACTACAGTAAACCGCAAATAGGCCAATTAAGACATAATAGACTGTCAGTGAACTAGCATGGTATTCCTCACAAGTGGACCGGACCTACATGGTGTTCCAGCATTTGATCCGCTAATTTTACCACTGGTGGGATAATTGAATTTTGACATATTCACGCTTCCATATCAGTGTAAGTTTTTACGCTTATAGCTTAATACTGAGTATTAGTTTATATAGATCTATAGTAAAGAATATTATCCTGACATAAAATCCCGAAGCCAGATTGTTTGATACGAACTATATGTTTGACACCTACTTCTCTTCAATGGTAGAATCACATGTTCATTTAGTAACAGTGTTGGATGCCTGGGACTCAGAAATATAAAAAAAAACTATAAACATCAATAGCCCAAATCTACGGGTTACATGTACCTTATGAATTCATCATCAATAACCCAAAATAATCACTAAACTTAGTCCGACCTCTGATTATCTAACCTAGCCTTTGAATATTCCCCTCCCCCCCAGCAAAAGATTATAGCTCTTCCTAAAGCTACTTAAGGGCAAAAAACATGAATCCTATTGGATTAGGAGTAAGATCGTCTATACCATCAATACGATAAACCATCCCAGAATTTGTAATATAGGAAGCCTCTACTGAAAGTTGTAGGTCGTGTAAGCCGTCTGTATTGATCCGGTTCATTGCTATTATAACATGGGGAGGGGTAATAAAAGCGCCGTCCCCGAACTTCACGTGTCCCCTGGGCCAAGCAATATCAGTGTCTTGTGAAGACTGCCCAATGCTGCCGCTGAAAACCCCGGTCTTATCTGCCGTGCAAGCAATCCACGACACCTCTGCAAATTTCAGCATAGAACTTTCAAAGGATTCAACGACGATTGTGAAGCCCGTGGTAGTTATATCAGCTACATAGGTATAAAGTCCCCAATATTTCGACTCGAAATGAAATCTCTTGAGCCAAACGACCACCTGCGGCGGCTTATCATACCGCCGAGGAAAAATGATTGGATGGTTTGTCCTACGTCTGCCCCATGGCTGATCTACTGTACTGAAACTACCGCATTGAAAGTCTAGGTCGTTAGGGTTCACCTCTAGCCATGTGCAACCAGCGTGGTACACGTTTCCTGATATGTCGATATTGATTTTGAAACCACCGCCGTGAATATTTTGCGCGTATGAGGATACCTGCGTTTCAAAGCTGCCCTCAGTTTGGAGTTGAGATGCATTTTTCCGTTTGATATGCAGCGATGTGAGCCCTAAGGGTAGGTCCGGTGCACCAGTGTATGCTTTAGTGAAAGATATAGTCTTCGGAAAGGACTGTAAGTGGTATGAATGGTCCTTGGGTTGTATTGTGGGTGTTTGGAAAGCTCCAATCGTAGGATTCGGCCCGGAAGTCCTCCTCTGGACATTGCGATCCTCAATAGTAACGGCATTTTTCGGGTTAGTTGATACTAAGTCTTCTAGCTCTACCATCAACAGCCGGAGTGCTGTAATTTCATTTTTGCACTCCTCGAGGTTGTTGGTTTGCTGCAGGTACTCGAGCCTCAATACCTCCAGTTCTCCCTCGAGTTGTTTGTTTGACGACCGGAGCTTTGTGGCTTCATCAATAGTCCTCTCAATAGTTTTTGCTTGCTCCCGGTACTCGAGATCCACCGCTGAAGCCTTTGCTTTAATTACTTCCAGATCTTCTTCAAGCTGCTTTTTTGGTGACTGGAGTGCTATAATATCTTCTTTGAACCCCTCAATAATGCCAACTTGTTGCTCACACTTGAGCTCCGCTGCTTCTAGCCTTTTCTTAAGCTGTTTTTCTGATGACTGGAGCTCATTTTTTAATGTCTGGAGGATTGCAGCCTTGTCTTCAAGCTTCTCAATGGTGGTCATCTGGTGCCGGTTCTTAAGCTCCGTTGCTGAAGCCTTCGCGTCTAGTAATTTCAGTTCCTCGTCGAGTCCTTCGTTTATCAGCTGAAAGCTGTCATTTGATGCCTGGAGTTTTGCTTTTTCCTTCTCAAGGGTATCAACTTCCTTCTGGTGTTCCAACCTCATCACCAAAACATCCGATCTCAGCTCTCCCAGCTCTCCCACCTCTTTTTTATACCTCTCCAGTGACTTAGCTTTTTGCTTGTTCTCCTTATCCTTCTCTTTAACCTCAGATCTCAGCTCTTCCAGCTCTTCCACCTGGTTCCTATATTCTTCTAAGGATTCAGCTTGCTGCTGGTTCTCCTTATACTTCTCCTCGACCTCTGATTCTAGCTCCGTTAGTTGTAAATTAAGCTGGATATTTAACGATGAGGCCTCTTCCTTTTCCTTCGTGAGCTGCTTATTCAGCGACTGGAGTGTTGCTTTTTCCTTCTCAAGAGTATCAACTTGCTTCTGGTAGTCCACCCCCGCCACCAAAACCTTTTGTTCCAGTTTTTTTATCTTTCTCTTAAGTCTATCATTTGATGATTGAAGTTTCATACGTTTCTTTTTGAAACTATTAAGAGTTTTTAATTGTTGTTTCCAGGAATCCAGTTTCATTTCTGAGGTTCTCGACTTCAATTCCCCTAGTTCTATACTAAGGCTAGCGTTTAACGAACCAAGCATGATGTTCTTCTCTTCGGAATCCTTGATAGCGTTGGCTTGCTGCTCGTTTGATAAGCAGAGTTTGTCGATTGCGATTTTATAGCCCTCGGGGGTATGGGGTTCTTGCTGGTAGTCCAGTTCCATTGCTGAGCCTTCTGACCTCGAATCTTCCTATTCCATACTAAGCTGATTGCTTGATAGTAGGGGCACTATATTCTCTTTTTTTACAAACCTCATCGGTATCAACTTGTTGCCGACCATCCGTCTCATCATTATCAGAGGTGGTGCGTAGATTCTTGATTATAGCAGCACTAATCTATACACATGATTAATGAGAACACTCTAAACGTGTAGAGAGATAAAGTAGATAGAACTCCTTACATTGCAAACCAAGGTCTGGTAAACGAGTTCAGGTGAATCTTTGATACTCTTGAGTTTGGCGCGGAATTCTAAGATGGAGTTTTAGTAACAGAGTCCCAAGTGGAAGATGAATAACAGACGGTTATAGAAAGAAATGAGCTCTTCCTCGCTCAGAAATGAATCCCTCTTGACATGGTCTGGCGGAGAATACCGAGGTCCTGGGTCAGTTGGTAAGGGCGATTTCTGCTTCTGCGGTGAAGAATTTTGGGACATGGCTAGGGGTGCACCAGCTGTGAGAGAGAGGGTCTTATATAGCTTGAAGATTATTCCTTAAGTGTAACCGCCATAATTAAAGTATGTCGAAAGATTGAACTGAGGGGGGGGTAATGGAAAGAAGATCCCCACCTTAGGCATCCCATGGGGTGTACTTTAGATACTATTGGTACGGGTCACGGCTATTGACATGTGGCTGGCTGTGGCAGTGTAGGGACCTGACTCGCTAGCTCAACTTCCACTTCGGGCAAGAACAAGAGTACCAAAGGCAAAGTACATATATGTAACCACTTAATCAAGACCGGCTAGGAAATAATTATAACTGATACTGGGGGTTTTGTGTTTTCTTGGTCCGGTGACGCACCTCCGGAGGCGAATTCTATTTAAATGATAACCCTTATCCAATTGATAACTACATGTAGTATTGATATGTGGTATCGACCTCTCTCAGATATTTCCCCGTTTAATTTATAACATAGATAATATATAATATAGAGGTGTAACTCCAAGGAATATAGGACTAAAGGCGCCAAGACCCATTTACGTCCATCTGAGATTAAACAGACAAATTAAAACTAACCTCTAAGCCGAATTTATTATTTCATAATCCCCAATTTCATTGCTGTTTGGGATTAGAGCCTCCATATGTCCTTCCTCGATCCTCCTTGCCTATCTTTAAGAGAGAGAAAAGCATAAAGACAAACGCGTGCTCAATAGAATTAAATCAATTCAAACAGAAATATCACAAATTACATAAAACTTATTATGATGCTTAGACCAAACAAAAAAAAACCCAACAGACAAACCAAAAAGAAGTCAACAAAAACCCCCTAGTGTTTGCTATCAAATATAAATAAAAACGAAGATATTTCTCAATTCATATACACTCTTATATATCCCGTGTAAAAGAACCTACCTCTCGGGTCGCCCCCTTTGAGATTCTTCGAGATAGTAGGATTGATCTTGATCACTCCAACCCTCATCGATAATGGCTTGTGTCGTGACAGGTGACTCCATCTTTATATTTGGCTGGTCATTCGATGATTGGGATTCTAATCAAGCCTTCATTTTCAGTACTTGTGACTACCTTTTGAGCCTTTTGTTTAACAGCCGGGGTGTTTTTTTATATCTTGAGTTCTCAAGGGTACTCACGAGCTTGCTGTTGCTTCATATCTGATAAACTCGGTCCCGACGCAAAAACATAAAGTCCGTTAAATAGAATATTTTGTTCACTGGACCTACTAAGACTTTTGGTTTGCTCCTCCAGATATTTTATTCTCCACTCTTTGGCATTATCAGCCGTCCGCCCTAGCTCTTCATTGAGCCAGCAGTTCGACAACTGAAGTGATGTGTTCTTCTTCCTGTACCTTCTCAGAATACCACCTTCTTTCTGCCGTACTATCCTCTCCACTAAAGCCTTCGACCTCAATACGGTTATCTTTTCTCTAAGCCTCTTGTTAGACCATTCGAGCGCTTTACCTTCTTGTTTATATAACTCAACATCTTCGGCTTGCTGCTGCTGGACCTGTTCCATCTCAGAATCCCTCAATCTCAGTGCTTTCAGGTCCATATTAAGCCGCTCGTTTTCGTATACGCAACTCTCAAGGTCGTTGGCTTGCTGTTGACGCACCTCCTTCATTGATTCCAGCTCGGAATCAAGCCAGAGGTTTGCCTGGTTGAGGGCTCTTATTTGCTGTTGGTAATTCTTCTCCATTTCCAGGTAATTCTCCTCCATTTTTGAGACTTTCACCCTCAATAGTTCTAACTCTCCCTTAGACCGGCCGTTTTTGTATCTATAATCCCCGACCTGCTGCTGATCACCCCGCCCACCGTTACTAGAAGTGGCGTGTACATCTTTAGCAACCCTCCTACGAGCGTCTAAAATGCCATTCATCTACATATACCATTGAGAATTCTCTAATTGTATACTCTAGAAATATAGTAGATAAAGGATTCTTACACTAGCAACCAAATTTTCGTAAACGAGCTCAGGCGCACTTTTGATGGCGTTGAGTTGAGCGTGGAATACTAAGGAGAAGGAACAAGGTAAAATTTCAGCTATGAATTTTTTAAGAGAAGGGGGAGGGATTAAGGCAGCAGAAAAAGAACGGGGAGAACCATTATAGCAGCTGATAAGCTCTTCGGGGCTCAAAAAAAAACTTAGATTTTGCGTGAGGTAAGAAGATGGGGAATATTTGGGGACTGTTTTATCGCTAGATGAAGAGGGATTGTGTGGCTCCGACATGGCTATATATATGTGCACCAGCTTGGGGTACGTACTATACGGTCAATGTTTTATTACTTAGGCGTAATCAAAGGGCGTTGGAGAACCGAGTCAAGAGGGTAACGGGAAAGAGGGGGTATCCCTTAGTTGGCATCTCCCCACATGCCTATTGGTACGGCTGTTGAAATGTGGCTTGTTGTGGCAATGCGAGAGTACCACACATATCACGCATTGCTGTCAACCGACTCTCAGAAATTATGTTTAGTTATTATTTCCTAGCGAAAATGGGGAGAGTGGTCGGGTTCCATTAGTATTTGTAATCCCCTTTGAAGTACTAGAGTATATTATACATGTATATTAGAAGTCCTTATTTTCGAGTCTACTACACGCGCGCTATCCTAACATGAGATCCAGAGGCTATAACTTTATAGTGAATTATAATTCTAGTATCTATCCAGCTCCCATAGTAGTATTAAATACCCCCCCTTGTGTTTTTTTGCTTATTAGGCCTAGGATCTAAAAGTAAATAAAGAAATAAACGCATAAACACACAAACACACAAACACATAAACACATAAACACATAAACACATAATATCACCCAACTTAATTTGACAATCTGAAGTTATCGTTTAATGATGCAACTTTTCCACCTAGGCCGTTACTTGACGACTGGAGTGCCTTGGTTTCGTCTTTGAGCTTCTCGATGATTTTTGTTTGCCGCCGGTACTCGAGTTCTGCTGCTGAAACCTTCGATTCTAATACTTCCAGCCGCCCCTTGAATTGCCTATTTAACAAACTAAGGCTATCGTTTAATGATTAGAGGTTATCGTTTGATGGCTAGGGTGATGTAACTTTCTAACTAGGTCGCCGTTTGACGACTGGAGTGCCTTAACTTCGTCTTTGAGATTCTCAATAGTGTTTACTTGCTCCCGGTGCTTGAGATCCGCTGCCAAAACCCTCGAATTTAGTACTTCTATCTCCCTCATGGAGTCCTTTTTGAGCTTATCGCTTAATGTCTGGAAAGATGCAACTTTATCCCTTAGATCGATATTTGACAACCGGAGTTCCTTGGTTTCGGCTTTGAGCTTCTCAATGGCGTATGCTTGATGCTGGGTCTCAGTCCCATTCAGCTCATCTTCAAGCCCGCTTTTTAAGGTCCAGAGATTTTTGTTTGACAGCTGGAGCCTTTCTATTTCTTTTTCGTGCTTCGTAATGATATCGACTTGCCCCTTATTTTTTTGCTCCGCAATTAGAACCTCTAATTTCAATACTTGCAGCTCTTTAATCTCATCCCTGTACTTCTTAAAAAATTCAGATTGTTGCTGATTCTCCCTATCTCTCTCTCTAACCTCCCACTCGAGCCTTTCAAGAGATAAACCGAGCTCTGTGTTTTCCCCCCTCCAGTGCTCGAGAGCTTTAGCTAGTTGCTGGTTCTCTTTATTCCTCCTTTCAATAACTGTCTCTAGCTTCTTTACCTGCAATCCGAGTTCTGTTTTTTCCTTTTCAAGTTCTTTTAGCCGTAAGCTGAGTTTCTTATTTGACGACTGAAGCTCTGCTCTTTTCCGGTCGAACTTATTCTTTGCCCACGTGAGTCTTTTGTTTTCGTCCTGGAGCCCCGCTGCTATTTCGCTTTCGTGCTTCTTAAGGGTATCGACCTGCTCTTGATATTCCTTCCTAAGGATATCGACTTGCTCCTCGTGTTCCCACCGCATCCCTAAAATCTTCTTTCTCGATAATTTCGCCTCCTCCCTGAGCTTATTCTTTATTTGCCAAGCCTTGGCTTGCAGTACTTTGTAATCGAGGATTATCGACTCCAGTCCTTTGATCTCTCCGCAAAGGTTGTCGTTTAAGGATTTGAGCCCCACGTTCTCATTCCTGAGGTTCTCGGCGATACTGGCTAGGTGAACATACTCATGTTTCATTGCTGAGATTTACGACTTCGATTCGTCTAGCTCTCCACGGAGTCCTTCGTTTGTTGACGAGATACTTTCGGTTTCAGCTTTGTAGTAGTCGAGGATCTCGGTTTGTTCTTCATGCTTCTGCTTCATTTCCGAGAATTCCGACTCTAGTCCTTTTAGCTTCTCATTGAGCTCCTTATTTGACGATGAAAGCGCGGCGTTCTCTTTTTTGCAACTCCCCAGGGTATCGCCCTGCTTCTTGTGCTTCTGTTTCATTTCTGAAACTTCCAACTTTAATTCTTCTAGCTCTTTCTTGAGCTGTTCGTTCGACGATAGAAGCTCCGCGTTCTCCTTCTTTCTAATCTTGAGGGTATCGATTTTTTGTTGACCGTCTTCCCCTTCCTCCTCGCCGTTAACACCATTGTTGATGAGGGCTGGTTTTAAAAGGGTAATAATCTACATATACCATTATGTTAGTTATGTTCTTGAGAATAACCCATAAGCTAGGTAGAAAGATAGACAAAACCACCCACATTGGAAACCACGCGATCGAAAACGAGGTTGGGTACACTTTTAACGCCATTAAGATTGCTATGGAAATCTAAGATATAACCTCAGTGACAGAGCTCCAATAAGGCGGATCGCGGAGGTGGGAGAAGAATAACAAACCTTTAAAGCAGCTGACCACCTCTTCGGTCGTTAAAAATGGATTATTCCTGATAGAAGGAGATGGATAATACTCGGGGCACGAGTCCGATGGCGAGGGCAATTGCCGGTCCGGGGGTGGGAGGCTTGAGGACATGACTATACATGCGCCTGTTATCGAGTCTTATATCATGGTCTAGGCTTATTATTTGGTCGTAAGTGCCATAATCACAAGGTGTCGAAAAGTGAATCGAGAGGGTAACGAGTATCCTACATATATCCTTTATTTGGCATCTCTAGGCGTTCTTATCCCACCTTCCTTTAGCTGTGGTATGCAGCGAATATTACGTGTGGGTTTAAGCACGCAAGACTTAGGAAGTGATCCCTATTGGTTCGTTAATTTGTGGCTGGCTGTGGCAATGCAAGGACTCGACTCGGCTCTCACTTCGGTGCAAAGACGGGCTTAGTTATAGCTAATTCTGAGGATTTGTGTATTTACCTGATCTAGGACACCACCACCAACTAGAACAGACTTTAAAGGTCGAATTTTAGTTAAAGAGTAACCTTTATCCCCCAATGAGAAAGGAGGACGTAAGCCGCAACAAATTGTTTCGGCATTGATGTGTAAGTTACCCTCTTAGATGCTCCTTCCTTCCTACTATACTCTATATATCACGATTACATATAGCAGTGCAACCTCAAGGACTAAAGACGCCAAGGTTTGTTCAATTCCACCTAAGACTATATAACTAACCCTAATTCTTTCCTATTTTGGAGGTGGGGTTGTGGGTACAAACACGCACTCAAACCCCCGAGTCAGGTAGAAATACTTCAAAACAAAAACACGCATCAAAATAAATAAAACACAAAATATGAACTCGAACATACACTTATAGTCCGTAGAGAATGATTTATTCACCGGCTCGTTTTCTCTTAGGTGTTCTCGAATCATAGGTTTGCTCTTCACTTTAACTCGGCGGTAATGGATTATATTAAAGCGGCTAACTGCAGTGCTCCCGTCCTAGGTCGGTCATTCAATGGCTGGGGCCCTAAAGTCTCTAACTTCAGTACTTCTGGCTCTACTCCGGGCTTTTGCTTGACGGCCGGAATTTGTTTCAAATCTAGGAGTTCTCAAGGGCACTTACTGGCTTGCTGTTCCACATCTGGTAATCCCATTCTCGCTCCAATGATTTTAGTCTTTCATTAAGCCTACTATTTTCCAACCTAAGCCTTTTGACTTGTCCCTCTAGGTCTCTGATTTCCAACCCACTTGACCACTTGAGGCCCAGAAATTGATCTTTGATATTATTTTTCTCCTCTAGCTCTTTCTTGAGTTGACCGTTTAACGACTGGCAATCCAAAACCCTGCACCCCAGTATATTTATCTCTTCATTGAGTCGGTTATTTGATAACTGAAGCGATGTGTTCTCTTGCTTATATCCCCCAAGGGTGCCACTATGTTTCTGGTGTTCTAACCGCACCGCTGACCTCAATACCTTTACTTTTGCCGCAAGCTTACCTTTGGACAATAGGAGCTCTCTATTTTCGTTTCTGCAGCGCTCGAGAGCCTCGGCTTGCTGTTGGTATTCCTGCTCCATCGCGTTGGTTCTCTGCTGGTACTCCTGTTCCATTGCTTTGACTCTCTGCTGGTACTCCTGTTCCATTGCTACGACTCTCTGCTGATACTCCTGCCCTAATCTCACCACTTCCGTCTTCGATAGCCCCAGCTCTGTATTAAGCCGGACGTTTTCGGATTTGTAACTCTCGAGTTGCTGCCGATCACTCCACTCGTCGTTATCATAAGCCATGCGTATATCTCTAGCCCCCCGGCCATTGGTCTTTAAAATGATATTGACCTACGTACACATATCATTGATTATGTCTTTCAGAACCCACCAACTTCCAACTTCACATTCTAGGAAGATAGGGCAGATAAAAAGTTGCTTACATTAGCAACCAAATTCTCGTAAACAAGCTCAGGTGCAACTTGGCCGTATTTAAGTAGTTTTGTGTAGAATCCTAAATGGGAGAAAGAGAGGGGGGGGGGAGACAAGACCAAATTTCAGCCGCAGTTTTTTTTGTTATAAAAAGGGGGATGTAAGGTATAAGGGAAGAACGGAAGAAACCATTATAGCAACTGATGAGTTCTTCAGGACTCAAGAAAAATAATGCATCTTCCGTGAGATATTCGGAGGGGCAATATTTGGAGTGTTGTTTATGGCTAGGCGATGATGGCTCGTGTGGCTTCGGCATGACTACTACACGTGCACCGGCTTCGTGTTCTGTGCGGACAATGCTTTATTACTTGGGCGTGTTTGGGGAGCTGATTCGGGAGGGTAACGGGAAAAGGGGGGGATATCCTTGATCTCCTCGCCGGTCAATAATTTCTCTACATTTAGTTAAGGTGCGTCTGCACGGTTAAGGCCTCCCATGAGAAGAACTCTACTATTGGTATGGGTTAAGCCTGTTGAAATGTGGCTTTCAGTGGCAGTGCGAACCACTCAAGAGGTCGGAGGAAATGAAGATAAAAAGCCATATAAACCATCAAGAGCGAGTTGATACTAAAAATTTATTTATTTAATTTTACTATCGATAGACTTTTAGAGGTAAATTTGTTTATAAATTAGGCTTTATCTGTTCAATGAGCAGGAGCACCTTAGCCGAATTCGTTTTATAAATTCATCAGTATCATCAGTCGTTATGACTAAAAGCGCCAAGGCTTGTTTGGCTCCCGAGAGGGTAACGTCCGTTTAGTTATGCAGCTATGTGGAGTGGCCTACTATTGGTACCGGATGAGAGTACCGGGGTAGGGTTGCTGACAGGTGGCCACTGTGGCGGTGCAAAAACATGTAATATCCCTACATAACCTTAACCCCCTCTCGATGTCCCTCTTCTGCAATATAATACTCCAAAATCTAGGAATAAAGACATCAACAACGGCTTAAGTCCTGCTAGGACTAATTAATATAGTCTCTAAGCTGAATTTGTCATTTCAAAATTTCCAATTTCATTGCCGCTTAAGACAGGCCTCGGTGTATTATCAGCTCTTTCCATCCCTTCTAGCATCTATTTTCAAAACGAAAGCGCAAATACAACAGCACGTCCAGAAAAATCGAACTAAGGTGTTGCCGTACTCAGATCAACCTAAAATACACATACCATAAATAAGAAAATAAAAAGCTCGCCCGTTACCAAAAGAAAATAAAACATAAAAGATTGCTTTTCATATACACTTTCACATAGTCCGTGCAAAATAACATTACTCTTCAACCCGCTGTCTCTTAGGTACCCTACAAGGTAACCTACAACCGTCACTCTCTTTATAAACATAATCCTCAGTGGTGGTGGGTTTAAGAATAATTCCGCTTGGTACTTCCAGCTGCTCCTCCAATGACCGAATTCCTAGTCATCCATTTCAGTACTCTTGACTCTCCTTGGAGTCTTCAATTGACAGTAGGGGCGATATTTCTTGGTATTTGAACTCCTCAAGGGTACTTACTGGCTTGCTGCTGCTCCACCACCGATCTCAATATCTCTCCTTCTTCACGGGGCCTCTTGTTTTCCAACTGGAGTATTAGGTCTGATTCTTTGCACTTTTCAAATGTTCTGATTTTATTCTCCGGCTCTTCATCGAGCTGCGAGTTTAATGACTGAGACGTATCGCTCCTGCCTTCATAGACTGCAGCAATATCATCCTGCCAGGTTGTGACTTTTCTACGATAATCTTTCATATCAATAGCCCAATCTAGCTTTGACTTGAGCTGTTTGTTTGACTGCTCCAGTGTTTTATTTTCCTTCATATAACCCTCAATCGTTTCGGTTTGTTGCCGGTACGTACCCTCCATCTCCGAAATCTTCGATCCTAGCAGGCGGTTTAAAGACTCGAGCTCTGTGTTTGCATCTTTGCATTTCCTCAGGCTTTCTTCTTGTTTATAGTATTCCGATTCCGCTACTGAAATTTTCGATCTCAAAAATTTCATCTTTGCCTTGAGTCTATTGTTTGACTTCTGGAGTATTGTGCTTTTTCTTTTGAATCTCCCGAGAGTGTTGATTCGCCGCCGGTACTCCGACTGTGTTGATGAGTTTCTTGATACCGATTCTCCTAGTTTTAAGCTAAGTTGGTAGACCTCGTGTTTGCAATTCTCGAGCATATCAGCTTTCTTGTGGTACTCAAACTCCATTTCTGACATTTTCGACCTTAATTCTCCCAATTCGGCTTTAAGTTGGCCGTTTTCGGTTTGAAGATTATGAAACCCCCACCGATAATCACTCTCAGTTTGTGGTATTTCCGACATCAGTTCTTCTGACCCCCCGCCTGATAAGAGATCCATGTCCCCATTTTCGTAACTCTCAGAGGTATTAGCTTGCTGCTGATCGTCCTCGTTATTGGAAGTAACGCGCAGATTTTTAATCTTTTGTTTAGTGGCGGCGCCCAACATATTATCGACCTATATGTTGTATCGGTTACTTGCTTAAAAGCGCTCTAATCGTACACACTAGGGGCATGGTGGACGGGGTGGATGGAGGTCTCTTACATGGGTAAGCAAGGCTTCAAAAACGAGCTTAGGCGCATTTTTGGCGTGACATGTATTCCCGTAGAATCCTAAGGGGAGAAGCGAGGTTTGTGCTCAGCAACAGAGTTCCAAAAGCAACGGTTGTAGGGGGGTTGGGGGTGTTGGGGGGGGGGGACAGAATAACAACCGTTAAAACACTTTTTGAGTTCTTCGGGACTCAAGAAAAAATCACCCCTGAGATGATCGGAGGGAGAATATTCAGAATCTGAAGTTTTGCCAGATGGTAGGGGCGGGGATGAGTCCCTATGTGAAGAAGTACTTGGATACATTGGCTACACGTGTACCACCAATTTCGGTGCTAAAACTTGTCTGGGGTTTTTACTACTTTGGCGTAATCCAAATGGTTTGAAGAAACCGAATTGAGAGGTCATGGAGAAAAGTGTGGCATTCTCATATACCTTTCGCCGTGCGGTAGGCTGCATACATGCACGTATATATATGGGTCTGGGCTATCTGAAGGGGGTAGGTTCGGATACTGACTCAGCCGATCTTGGCGTATCTAGCGCACATATCCATGCCCAGGGAAACATTGGGCTTTAAAACAAATACGGAAGAGATTTATTTGCATAGGTAACGTTGATTTCGTAAAATCTGGATCTACTATATAATCATATCGAGGTGTAACCTAACATGATTGCTATCTAAGACAGATGCCAAGACCTGCTTGGGCCCACTGAGAGTAGATAACTAAACGACATATATGTAAACATCCAACCGTTATAGGTTGAAAGGTAGCTCTAAGAATAACTAAACATTATAATCTCTGGGTTTTATTTGTTATTCTAGTCTAGCCTAGGCCCTGTATTTCTGGAACCCCCGGCCTCCCAATCCACAAGTGGTTGATGATGATGATGATGAAATTCATAACGTTCCACAAGTGGTTTGGGATATACAGTCTCTAGTAAATTATACAAAAACCAGAGCCAGCAGCAAGGGCGTCAAACCCCAATCAAACTTCTTAGCCCCGAGTAGTGCACTTCGCGTTAATTCTACTAGAGAATATACAAGTCTTCATAATCAGTAACTTCTTTCTAAATAAAAGCGTAGATACAAACGCGTTCGTCAGTAAAACAAAGTTAAACAGAAATGCAAAAAAGACAGTACATTATATATACTAAGAAAAAAGAGTAAACAAATGAACCAAATTGTCATAACAAGTACATACATAGACATAGTCCGCACTAAAAATAAAGAGATATGAAATTGCTTGATTGTTTCCAAAAAGGGGGGATTAACCCTGATTTGTATCAATAGGTCTATATCCAATATCATCCTTCCTTGTCCTTCAACATCCCAAAAATCACCCAACTAAGCCGTTACCACACCGATGGCAATGTGAATGCTAGGAGTAGCAAATAAACACTATTCAAGCATGCACAAACGGTTTATCCCCCGATCCGGTTCTTTTTAAGTACCCTAGAATCATCCCAAACCTTAAAGGTTCGTGCTACAGCAGTTGGTTTTAGTACTCCTAGCTCTTCCCTGGGCCTTTTCTTTGACAGTAGGGGCGTTGTTTCGTATCTAGGTTGAACGGGGATATTTTCTTGCTGGTGCTCCACTCTTACCACTGTCGGTTTTAATGATTCTAACTCTTTACTGAGCCTGTTGATTTCCGACCGGAGTTCACGCTTCCTGCTATTAAAATTTTTAAGGGCTTCGCCTTGTTCCCCCATTTCCTGCTTGAGTTGTTTGTTTAATGATTGTAGTGCTATGATCTCACTCTCCTTCGACTCCAATACCCCCACCTTGACCTCGAGCTTTTTGTTTGACAACTGAAGCCTTCTGCGTTCCAGCCCCAACATTCTCCCCTTCGATGTCAACACCCCCACCTTTGCCCCAAGCCATTTTTTTGACGAGCAGAGCCTCTCATATTTGATTTTGTAGCGCTCGATGGTTTCAGCTTGCTCCTGGCCTTTTCTCCTCGCCTCTAAATTCTTCGACTTCAGTACTTCGACATACTTCTGGTAATCCAACTGTATCCTTGAGATGCTCGACTCCAATAGTTCAACCTTTGCCTTGAGCGCATTGTTTGACCATTGGAGGTTCGTGTGTCCGTTTTCGCAACTTTCGAGGGTGTCTATTTGCGGCTGACATTCCTGCTTTATTACCGAAATCCCCGATTCGAGTTTAGATATCTCTGTCTTAAGTTTTCTGCCGCCGTTGTCCTCGCCATTACAGTCTTCGAGGGCTGCGTGTGAATTCGTAAACCCATTCTTACGGGCGAGGGTATTGAACTACATAGTGTTAGCTACACCGTTAGAAACGCCCCAACCGTACACCGCGGAAAATACGGTAGACAACTTGCTTACATTACTAATCAAATGTTCGTAAGCAAGTGTCCGTGTACTAGGTTCGTCCTTGATACCGGCGTAGAATTCTAAGAAACCCCCGAGGTGAAAAGTCAGCGACGGAGCTCTAACGGGGGGTATCTATAGCGAGGATAATAACAAACCATAATACCACGCGATGAGTTCATCGTAGCTTATAAATGAATCTTCCATAAGATGTAAGGGTGGGATATACTGGGGTGGATTGCTTGAACTCATTGTTACAAACTATGGGTGGGTCTGAATTGTTTGGGTCATACTACTGGAGCATAGCCAAAGAACGCTGAAAATATCGAGTAGGGAGGGTAACGGTCCTTTTACTAGGCAGCCATGGAGAGAGCCAGTAATTGGTACCGGATGGGAGTACCGGAGCAAGGTTGTTGACAGGTGGCCAGCTGTGGCAGTGCGGTGCCCGGCCAGCTTCAAATATATGAAGGAACAAGTCAGATGTATTTAGAGTACATGGCCTAGTGCATTCCCGCTGCTAGCCCTGTTGTCAGTCTTTTGAAGGTGACTTTTAATTAAAAGGATATCTTTTCCATACTTCACCACCCCTTCTGCTATGGATATATAGGGGTTGAAAACTCCATGTATCTACGCAATCCCAAGGTATTACATGCCTCAATACGAGCGCCAAGACTCGCTTAGTCCCTCAGCGGGACGGCCCGCGAGGGACGGGCCGGAAAGCTTATCCATTCATACTAGCCGAGAGGGACTAGGCCAATTCCCTGTCAACCACAACAACTGCATCTCTCCTCTCACCATGCTCAAACACCTCGAGTATCCAGATTTACGGTACATTAGAGCCCTCTAGTATCAGAGCTTTGTCGTTTCCTCACAGTTCAAATCAGGCTAAGGATAAGTTTCCAGTACTAAAGAGTACACTTCCAATCCCCAGCTAGAGTTTCACAGTATAAAGGTGCGGAGTCCTGCGGTTATCCGGCCTATAGATACGAAACCGCTATAAGGGAGAATCACCACGAGACTAACCATACACCTTTACATATAGATCTACAAGCCAGGATGCCTAATCTTTGCCGGCCATATAAGAGTGATGCCTAGAGTCATGACTTGCACTGAAAAATACACCGAAGGAAGGTTGTCTTACTAGGTCAGTTTATTATGGATCTAGTTAATAAAATCAATACTGGGTACCCTTTTAAAGCATACCATCCCCAGCAAATGGGGATTACCCTGTGCCCTAAAGTAGCATGCGACGCCCCAAACCCAGCGTCGCGTTACACGTCAAAGGCTACCAATCCCTATAATAGTATGATAAAACCTTCCCGCTCACCATTAGCCACGATAGGGTCTTAAGTCTACAGAGCTAATAATACACAGATAATTTCACCCGACGGTTTATGACCAAGCTTTACGGTCCCAAAACACGTTTGATTTCAGTCTGTACATACGATACTAGAGCCGCACAAAATAAGCTTCTTGGTTATAATTATCATTACTTGGAAGCCTTCGATATCCTCTATTTAGCCTTCAGTATCCTCTAGTTAACCTTCATATCAACACACAAACCCTACTTCCACCACTACCTGTCTAAAATGTTGGTGTTAAATCTTCCCATCCTAATTTACAACGATAAATAATATTACGAACACAGTCTTCTAACTTAGTATAGGAAACAATATCCTACATCAAATGGTATAGGAAACAATTACAGAGTAGGAAAGAGCAGCTTTTGTAGCGGATTTTCTAGAGACTGTACTATCATCGGCGTATCCAAACGGGGGATTACCTTCGATACGAACTAGATTATGCTATGCCCATTCTATTGTAGAAAAACAAACTACACTGCTCTTTTCCGGTTTTATACCATAGCGACACACACCCCCAACAACAGCATAAAAGTTGATAAGGGTTTTTATGATCTTACCCAACTCTATCCTCTAGTGACGAGGAAGATAAAGGCAGAGCTATTTGTATGCACCCTAGTTAGTGAATTTAAATAATTTAAGCTTACTCTGATCTTGCATTATGTTTCATTCACGCCATAGCTTATGCTGCATGCAATATTCTTGTACCTAAAATCAATGAAACTATGGTTTTTTAAAAAAAAACCTGATCTTGCATTGTTTTGGCTGTATCTGACTTTAAGGGTTATGTATATGGATCGTGGTTGAAAGGAAATCAACAAATGGCCTAACCTTATAAACTGATTATTCCCCTCGGATTATTATGATACATAAATATAACCGGAGCTCACAAGTGGTTTGAACCACACTCTCCCAGACTACAGAAATTTCTTACTTCAGCGTTTGAGAAAGCAAAGTGAACAGAATAGATAAGCTCAAGTTTCATCAAAACACTTGTGCTAGAATTAAATACCCAGAACCTTGTCGGATGATGGTTAAATGTCTCACCTTACTTAACGCAATTTTATTCTAGGCATTTTCCGTCAAGTAAATATAAACACTCCTAAAATATTCTGAGGCTGTTCCACTCTACGTACAGGCAGGGAGGTTCGATATTCTTTGACAGATTTTAAGAGTTAGATAAATTCATCGATTGTTAATTACACGCATTACACAATAACTACCTTCAATGAAGCTAGTACAACACAAAATCTAGTAAGGTATATTATTAGAGTTCTGTTTTCAATTGCTATTCTGCTAATTAAACACCCACCAGTGTCACGTTGATAAATAGTCGATAGGTGTCGGTTTTACGGTTACGGGTCGGATAGGCAAAATACAACCGCACCCTACATAATACTGCCAGTAATGGAGACTACAAATAGGGCGTTTTTATACCTAAGGCACCAAACTAAACAAAGTATAGCAATGAGGGTGTATTGTTGCACTTAAAAGTCTGTGGGATATATAAAGAGGTGAATAGTCCCTTACACTTCATACGACTCCGCTCCAATATGATGAAAGAATCAGAATCATTGCAGATCACTCGATATAGATTAGTATCCCTAGTTTTAGTTCCAGACACAGCAGAAACAAAAAGCCCTAAGGAACTTCGATCACTTATATACTTGGGCAAGAACCCTTAAATTTTTAAAGTGACTTTGAGAGGCACTACATACAAGAATTAACTGTTGTACTACGGCAAATATAACCTTTTTGATTGTTGCTAAGACTTGAGGCTCTTTGCCAAGATCTAAACATAAGTGCAATTCACTCCCCCGCTTTTAATACACTTTGAGGAGAACGGACTGCCCAGCGGATAATCTCTCAATTACGTTACTTATCGCCTAGCACCACAAGAACAAAACCCCTTCTCTAGTTTTCCGAAAACAAGCTCTCCATATCTCAAACCCCTGCGAAATATATCCTTCAAGCACCCCTAAGGACTCATGGACCCATTTTCTGTGGTTTGCGGGGTAGCTGGGCTCATAGGCTTGGCTCAAGTTGTGGTCAAGGAGGGATACAATTATATCAGCACTTGCAAAGACTGCCGTAGCGAAATACGTAGCTTGATTAACGAAGTATCGGGGTAAAGACCCTAAAGCTAACCTAAACCACATTTTAAAACTAATAAAAATATAGTCTTTCGGGAATATTGATCACTTTAAAAACGATAGTGGATGATCTTGGCAACTCTGGATACAGCCCAGGTTTCTCCAACCCATCTATATATATATAACCTTACTATTATACTTACTTCCAATAGGTATCACAAAACACCAGCAGATAAGCGATTGTGAGGATATTCTCCAACAGCTGAAGGACCTATTACAAAAAATCAACCCAACCTCAAAAGCTAAAGAGAGCTCAGTAATCCCCAAGAAAACACAAAAGAAACCCCCGCAAACAGACCCGGTCCCGGGATTTTTAATCACTCGCAAAACACAAAAGTTTTCAGTAACTGAAAGAATAAAGGACTTAATCAACAACGCAGGAAAAATCGTGAAATGGCCACTAAACAAGGAGGAAACGGAAGAGCTAATGAAACGCTTAGAAAGGCATAAGAGTACATTCATATTGACCTTTTCGGCTGATAGCGCGTTTGTTGCCCATCTTTATTCTTCTTCCATGGAATTGACTAATCCCGATATAGCTCAAAAGTTATGGATATACTAGACGAGGCTAAGGAAACGAATTATTACCTCACCGATATCAGAAGCGAGCAAGATAGGGTTGCAGATGAAAAAAGAGAGGAGGACCGAAGCAAGTTTTTTCCCTTCCGGATATCTAATTCCCTCAAAGATAGTAATTACTTCTCTTAGTGAAAAAACTTCATTGGCTATTCCCTGGAGACACCGACGAAAAGCACATAGACGTCAGCCGAAAAAGGCATGAGGGTACAGGAACCTGGTTTTTTAATACCGAGGAATTCAAGCATTGGCTGAGTGAGCCTTCATGGTTATTCTGCCATGGGAAAGGTATTTAATCATATATTATAATCTACCAATATATAATTATATAAACTAATGAAGCAATTTCATAGCTGGCGCAGGAAAAACAGTCTTGACGTACGCGCGAGTCACTGTTTTTACTATTACCACTAGCTAATTAGATATATATATAGGTCTTCTGTTCTTGACCACATCACCAAAGTATCCCGAGATATGAAGGGAAATTTCGGATTAGCACACATATACTGCGGCTTTAAAGATCGCGATAATCAAACCCCGACAAAAATCTTTGCAAGCATCCTACGACAACTTGGTTTTCAAAGACCTGAACTACCCTCTGAAGTTGAATCACTCTATAAAGAGTTCGAGAAAAATGGAAAGAATCCGTCCTTAAACGACTTAGTCCAGGCCATTATTTCTCTTGCGGGTAATTTCTCTTACGTTTGGCTTTTCTTTGACGCCTTGGACGAGTGTGAGGAGACTACACTACAAGATCTTTTATCGCGCATCGGAGATTTGATGAAGACAAATATCAAAGGATTTGTTACTAGTCGATCACATGTCTCAAACATTCGAAGTACATTTGAAAACGCAACAACGGTAGAACTATCGGCACGTAGAGAAGATATAGAAATGTTCGTTAGGTCCAGACTCTCAACGCGATCAGTACCACTCCCAACAAAATTAATTGAAGATATTGTATCGCGAATTTTGAAGAAAGCGGACGGCATGTTAGTTAAGAGATACCCTCAAATACCGACTGAAATTACAGCTAACTTGGTCTTACAAGATTCTTACTTGTAGCATTTCAGGTCGAATTCATCATCGGCAAAAAAAGACCAGCAGATGTACGGAAGTGTTTAGACAAACTACCAACTGGCCTAGAGGAGATATATACGAATATTCTACAAAAGATAAACCATGGGGATGACGACAATAGAGAACTAGCACTGAACGCATTATCCTGGATATCCCATGCTACTCGACCGCTCAGTCCCAAAGAACTCTGCGAGGCCTTAACCGTGACGGAAGACGACACAGAAATCGATGAAGAATATTTAGTAGGAGAAAAAGATTTGATTGATGTCTGTGGTGGCCTTATGATTGATAGAGAGAGCGAAACAATCCGCTTTGTCCACTATACAGTTCAAGAGTATTTGGATAAAAAAGATGCTGATATTCCCCGCGGAGAACATATGCATGCTACAATAGCAAAAACCTGCCTAACATATCTGTCGTTTGATACATTCGATGAATGTCCAGATACCGGTATGGACAAACCTTTTTTGAGGAGGCGACTCCTCGAGAATTCTTTCTATGAATACGCTGCACGCAATTGGGGCTATCACACAAAATCATCAAACGAAGAAAATAGTGTCGTGGAAATGATATGCAGGCTTTCTAAGGCCGGTTATCGCGTGGAATCGGCACTTCATGTATTTTTCTTCGAGAACCTCCAAAGTAATGACAACCAACTATTCAACACCCGGAATACATTTTCTGTAGCAGCTATACTTGGATTGCCTCGATTGACCCAGGCATTGATAGAACTAGGAGACCTCGAGGTTGATCTGAAAGATGAGAATTATACTACCTCAAAATATTCAAACAAGAACCGCACGCCATTAAGTCGAGCAGCAGAGCATGGGCATCTCGCAGTGGTCCAGCTACTAGTAGATAGGGACGATGTGGTAGCGGACGAAAAGGATTATTACAGCAGAACACCATTATCTAATGCGGCAATGAATGGACATCTCGCAGTGGTCCAGCTACTAGTAGATAGGGACGATGTGGTAGCGGACGAAAAGGATAGTGACGGCAGAACACCATTATCTAATGCGGCAGGTAATGGACATCGCGCAGTGGTCCAGCTACTAGTAGATAGGGACGATGTGGTAGCGGACTCAAGGGACAACAAAGGTAGAACACCATTGTTTTGGGCTGCAAAGAGGGGTGATCTTGAGGTAGTACAGTTACTTGTGGAAAGGGATGATGTGATAGTGAACTCAAAAGACGAAGATGGCAAAACACCATTATATTGGGCGGAGGAGCATGAGAACCTCGAGATGATAGAGCTCCTAAAGAATAAGAAAAAACTAGATGCGGAGAAGCTCAAGAAACGGGAAATTAATCTATCTTAAAGACCCAAGGTCAGTTCTGGTCCATCTACCGCTTTCCTCCCCTTCATATTTTATTAGAACTAAAATTTAAATAAATTTGATACTTACTTGTGTATGGATACACCATAGAAAATAGCAGTGCCCTCCGGAATGGTATATGGTCAAGGATTTCTTATGTTTTCGGGAAAGCAGAGGATTATTCTCAGGTTGTTTTTTTGTTTTTGCTTTTGCTTTTGCTTTTGTTTAACTCATTGGAGACTCTTTGTGGGGGTTGGATGTCGAAATAGGAGGTTCTAGATAGTACAACATTGATGGGATATTTTTTGTACTGAACCTTGAGTTAGTAACTTGATATATTTTCGTAGACACAATAAGTGACTATAATGTAGATCAAAACCCGTAGTAGTCAACCGAACCTGGAAAATTTAGATGATCGCATTTATTTGAGGAGAGAATAGAGGGGAATTAATACATGACATTGAGGTATCTTAAATGGTATGTTTTTGTCTAGTCCGTTTATAGAGTACGCTGTCGACATGTCACCCATAGTGACCGTTACACTGATTACAAAATGCTTTTGGGAATCACCCACGCTAATAGCCTCCATGAAACTCCAAAAAAAAATTAACAATACAAAGATAAACTCCCCAACCACAAAACCATTGCCTGCAATGATTACCCACCATGAAAGTTAAAAGCTTCCGTCATCTTGCACCAAACGCACTTGACCTGGGAGCAGCCTTCTGCTCATTTCACGCTCAACTGACAGTCTCTGCGGCGCGGGCAGTTTCTGTCCATGCAGTCTCTGCGGCTCAGGCAGTCTCTGCGGTTGAGGCAGTCTTTGCGGCTCAGGCAGTTTCTGCGGTTCATCGTCCGAAGAATCAGACATACTATCGCTATCGGTATCACTATCTGTCTCTGATTCCTCTAATTCCGACTCGGACTCATCATCCCCATTATCTGGGATAATATCTGGTTGTTCGTTGAACCTAACTGTTTTGTTTTGTTTCTTCTTCTTCGAGCGAAGGCGACGACTTTTAGATGGCTTTGTTTCCGTAGCATACATATCGATATTATTGTTTCGCTCTGAATTCTCCTTTGTGATTCGTGCAATCTCCAACTCCCATTCTGTCTCTGGCTCCGGCTCGGGGGTGATTGGACGTTCGAGATTGATCTTTTCCACGGGTATCTTTTTAGGGACGATCTTTTCCGGGGCCTTCCTTTCCGGGACTTCCTTCCTTTCTGGGACTTGCTTCCTTTCTGGGACTTGTTTCCTTTCTGGGACTTGTTTCCTTTCCAGGACTTCCTTCTTTTCCAGAGGAGGAGGAGCGTCCCTCCCCGGAGTGTGGTGATCAGGGATGTTTTGTATGAATGGGCGACAGAAACTCTCTGCCTGAGATTCTGCAGATGGTGTATCTAGCGGTTCAGAAGAATTGTTGCGGCTCGCTCTGATCAAAGAAAACTTTCGACGAACGCTAGCCCACTTCTTTGGCTTCTTATCCATCGCTTCAGGGTGTTCTGTTGTGGTGCTGAGGGCTTGTTTACCGAGGGTCATGATGTCGAAGGGCGCGCCAGGCGAGTAAGAATATAGGAACAGTGGAGTGATGAACTCTGGATGAGTGAGAGTTTCTGAAAGATTATCCTTTGAAGGGGGCCCGGAAGCGCTTCTTCATAATATAGAAGGGGAATGACTGGGGGGTTGGAGGGGGGGGGAGGTGAAGATGTAGTGGGTTGTGGTGGATGGGATGGTCGCGATCAGATTACGTTGCCAAAAATAGAGCCCTGTATTTAGCCAAGCGTTTGAGAATAACACGTGTTACCGGATGAGAACTCCCCAATGCGTTCAGATTATCTTGTAAATAACTATGTTAAATAACAGCTTATTAACCTTTATAAGGCACAGTCCCTCAATTCAAAGCGCATCCAGAGTTTTTTTTACAATCCGTTTCAATTGCTTGAGTGTATACACCAATTGCTGGACATCAGATTAGATCTCATCTACCGGATCCTCGGTTTAGATAAGATCTGACCTGAAGTCGACCAGGGGAGAAACTTTCCGGTTATCGGAGAGACTACCGTTCAGTTATCTGCCTAAACCCCAGCCCTTCATTAGAGTAAAAGTGTTATTTTGAGAAACAATTCTTCAGTAGCCACTCTCTCCTAGGAAGGTATTTATGACCTCATAAGAGAAACCACCCGACACGGACTCAAACCCGGGGACGTGGGTCGATCGTGAACAGCTGAAGGAGAAGCTAGGGGGGAGTGAAGGAAGGAAAACACAAACAGTATATTAAATACACAAATTTAGGGATCAATTCCCGTGGTTTGGTCACAAGCTGTTAAATCCCCAACAAACCAAATGTCTTGACGAGTAAATTTAGTTCACGTAGCTCTTCATGAACCTAATTCAATTCCCGACCTACATACCTCTGTACCTCTGTACTCTGTAAACAAAAAAGAAAAACCGTTTGGATTTGGAAGTCCCTGACGAGCTAGAAAGAATGATGCAATACTACGGCTCCGGATCAAGTACATGCGTAGATTGGGAGAGAAAAAAAAATCTATTAAAAGCAAAAAGGGAGAGGGAGAGGGAGAAGGAGAGGGAGGGGAAAAAACTAGCTAAAAAAACTTACCTTGTAGCTAGGCGGTCAGGAATAACTAAGCCCCCATAATTCATGTCTACTCGAGTCCCAGGGGAAAAATGAAGCATAAACACATAGTGGCATATGCATGGGGGTCTTATTGGGGCATTCTATTTTCTCACAAAGTCTCTATCCAACCAAGCAACCTTCTCCTAGCGGCGAGGTTCTTATACGTGCGAGTATGTTAGGAGAATGGAATGCCACGACCATAACGAAAGAAAAATAGAGTAACTGACTGTGATTCAAAAAAAAAACGATACCCACACCCCCCCCTTCCTATATATAAGTATACCCGCTAAACAAAAGCTAGTTTTTTTCTGAAACGAGTTTGAGAAATGATCCATACCCTAGTAAAAAAAACTAAATAAATAAAAAAAAGGGCTGAGTATTGAGTACATTAATTGACCAACCCTAGAGACCCTGTCCATTCATCTAGTCCAAATCGCCGGGACGATCCCTCAGTATTGCCGCTAATCGAACAGTTTGTCCTAAGTGTTGGCAAAAGTGACCTATTAAAGAATACGAGGAAACGCCAACCAATACATACATGGAATACAGACAGACACTAGTCAATACGGATAGCAGACCTCCTAGCACATAAGCGCTGCCTCCTTCTCTCCCTTTCCGAATAAACGGTTTAACTCTCTCCCTCTCCCAATATGAGGTTATGTAACTTACCGAAACCACTGCAAACAGTTGATTACCTCGATCGCCTAGAGACTTTACAGACAAACCATATAATAAACACATGTAGCGATAAATAACTGACGGCTAACCTCCATAATAGTGGTGTGTATTCCTCGGAACATACAACAAGACTGCTTATGTGAGAGAATTAAACATTGTGCCGTATTACCTTTTTTTCTTTCTCCCGTCTGCGACCACCACCGGGAAGGGGATGAAAGCATTTTTGACCGGCTAGCCCGAAGACCAACATGCATAGAGACAGAGTACAGGCTCAATTATTCCGGGGCGCGCATAAACTTAGTGATGATATGACTACTTGCTTGACCCATAGACTAGTTTTTTTTCAAAAAGAACGTTTTGGTTTACCGATTACTGTATTGAACGTACTTGGTGAAACCCCGCGCCACTAACAAACAGATGTGAAGGTTGCCCAATCGGAGTGCATTGTTGCGTGTTCCTGAGTTAGGGTTGGGTGTCTCCTATTCTTTTGTTCTGTTGTCCCTGTGATCCGGCTTAACGGCGTACATTAATATGGGGCTCTTATACTTTAATTTACAACGCCTATAACTCTTGGCGATTTCCCAAAGACTATAACATACAGAACCCGAGTACTAATTCTTAGTCCAGTCTATGGAGCCTAGATACTCCTCTGAGGCTTCAATAAACCCAAAAAACCCCCCAAAATAACAGCCCATAAGCGTACCTTATCTCACAACCATTCAAGATCCACCAAGAAAATTTTTAAAGTCCTATCAGGCATTCGCCACTAAGTATATGCGAAGATCTCCAACCCCCACCAAAGCTAATAAATTCGCTATCATCGAAAATCACGCGTCCGACCACTAAAGATTAGGCAAAACCAGGACTACTACCCCAGGTTTTCCAAATCGACGCGAGTCCCCGAAAAAAAAGTGATATGTTCCTTCTGGCTTCGAGATCCCCCACCTCTTTTGGCCCCCATAAGCCTCCCAAGACAATATCTCAAAAAAAAACCATCCAGGATTAGTTAAACCCAAAAGTCTGTCACGGAAGGGCTCCCGGTTCCACGCGCAGTGCGGGGGCTAATTTATTCGGCAGCAGCGAACCGCAATGGTTACATTCGGAAGCAGGGGCACCTTGCCTAAGGCTGTACTCTAAATGAAGCACTGGGTACCGATGATGTCAGGGTCTTATTAGATTTGAGGGCCGACTTCTTGGGAATTCGATATCATAGTCGTGAAACGGTTGGAGAATGCAAAAGCCCTAAGACTGTTGGGCTTTAGAGCCCCATCGTCCATATCCAAAAGATATTATATTATATTTTACGATAGGCTACCCAATATGATATTTCTCGAGAGAATACAACTCTAGCGTGATTTCTATAGTTGTTACCTTAATGAAATCGCTAGATTTCAATATTATTACTCGGATGGCTCGCCTTGGAGTTAATAGACGCGTTTCTTGGTAATGTGCAGAAGTGGGGTTTGAGGATAAACGCGCTGCGGCGTGCAATCAGTTGGTGATATTCTGTGAAATATTACTGGGTATCTACAACCGATGCCCAAATTAATCGAAACTCCACAGACAATATCATGATAGATTCGACGCAAGCAACTGATGTTAGTCTTGGCATGTCAGACTGCCTCACCAAGACTACTAAACGGGCAAAGACCCCCGGGGATGCGGTCCTAGTACCCGAGCCACGTGCGATAGATATGCTGTAGAACAGTTGAACGTACCGGCATGCTTCCCCAGATACAGCCCATAATACGGTTTCTACCCCAGAATCGCTTCCCAAGTCTTATTCTAGGGCGATCATCGTTTAGGTTTAGCTTGTCCACCGGGGAAGCGGGAGTATTTCAGAAATATTGCCAATGTCCTGGTATCGCGGGGGAGATTATTCAGGTTGCAACTTCTAGGGGGTTTTCTCCTTCCGGGTAAAAACACTATGAGGCGGCTGACATGCTATTTTCCGATTGATAGGTGACCCCCGTCAATGCGGGGTGGGGGGAATCACCCAGGTTTTTTTTTCTTTCATGGGAGTATCAAGAAGTCTTTATAGTCTTTAAATTCACCCTCTTCTCTTCTCCGGTTTTGAGAATTGTAGGTTTCAATATCGCAAGGACGGGCCAGATTCAACACCACACAGAAACCCGAAAGACAAGCAAAAAATCTCCAAGATGGTTGTAGGAGCAACAGCTGACCCAGTGGTGACGCGATTGGTGGAGCAAGATAAAGTACCATGGTATGTTAGATGTCTCTCTTGATCTGAGCTCATGTGAAGCTATAGTTGTGGTTAACAAGATCATTTCCTACCTAGGTACAAGAAACCCAATCTTCGTTCCCTCTACTTTGTCATGATTCCATCCTGTCTGGGTGTCGAATGGACCTCCGGATTCGATTCCTCGATGATGAACGGTATCCAAACTATTAAGTATTGGCAAGATTGTAAGCTCTAACCAGCCCCTTTAACCTAATTAAGAGCTTCCCATTGACTTTGAGGAAAAGATTTCAATGACCCGGACAAAGCCAGGTTGGGGTTCATGTCGGCTTCATACTCTTTGGGTTGTATTCTTGCGCTTCCATTTGTACCAGTTGTAAACGACAAGTATGGACGTAAGAAGAGCATTATCCTTGGCTCTCTCATTATGATTGTCGGTTCTATCCTCCAAAGTGCAGCCCAAAACTGTAAGTTCCCGAGCCCCCCTGCTACTTTTTGGCATTGAGACATATACTCATAGAAATTCTCAGTTGCAATGTTTGTTATTGCTAGAATTATCCTCGGTTTCGGCATCCCATTCGCCATCGTTGCTGCCTCGTCATTGATCGGAGAACTTTCGTATCCTAAGGAAAGAGCTGTTCTTACTTCACTCTTCAACTCCTCCTGGTTTGTTGGTGCCATCGTGGCTGCAGGTGTAAATTATGGTACATTTCAAATGCAGACTACTTGGTCATGGAGAATTCCTTCGCTACTCCAATGCGTTCCTAGCTTTTTACAATTAGCTTTCATCTGGTATGTTCTCCCTTAGTTCAAGCACCAAACCCTCTTGATAGAATATCGACTAATACCTATCCTTATGAGCTTCTAGGTGGATTCCAGAGTCACCTCGTTACCTAATTTCCAAAGATCGTCACGAAGAAGCCCGAGCCATCTTAGTGAAATACCACGCAGGTACGCAACTACCAAGTATACTCTTTAATCGAAACAAACTAACACTCCGATTGGAATACAGAGGGAGACGAAGATTCCGAACTCGCCGCAACAGAACTTGCCCAGATCCAAGCCACCATCAAACTCGAACTCGAAAGCAAGAAAATGACATGGCGCCAATACTTCACCTCCGCCGGTAACCGACGCCGTGCCGTCCTTGCACTCTGCATCGGTGTCTTCACCCAATGGTCTGGCAACAACCCACTTTCGTTCTACCTCAAGAAGATTCTCGACCAAGTTGGTATCAAAGACGGGAAGCGCCAGAATTTGGTCAATCTCGGTATGACATGTTGGTCATTCGTCAACGGCACTTGCATGGCCCTTGCTGTGTTTAGGTTCAAGAGACGTCAAATGTACCTGACATGTATCTGCGGTATTCTCTGTGTCTATATCATCTTGACTGTCAGTTCAGCACGATACGCGTCAACACAGACTACAGCGGCTGGTATTATGACCGTTGTTGCGATCTTTATGTATTCCCCATTCTATAACATGGGCTTTAATGCTCTTACTTATAGTAAGTTCAACAAATATCCAAAGAGAAATAATTGCAGAACAGAGACTAACATAGCTTAAAGCTTACCTCATCGAGCTTTTCCCATTCACTATTCGATCAAAGGGTATTACTATGCAGCAATGGTGGGGCCGAGCAGCAACCTTCATGAATACCTTCATTAACCCCATCGGAATGGACAATATCGGCTGGAGATATTATATCTGGTACTGCTGCTGGATTACAGTCGAAGGAATTGTCATCTTCCTGTTGTTCCCGGAGACATCTGGCCGTACTCTCGAAGAATTGTCTTTCTGTATGTCCCTTCTCTTCAAATATCGATTTGTTTTTAGATGATGATGCTAATATCCACCTAGTGTTCGAAAGCGATGACGTCAGGGCTGAGGTTACTGCGAAGGTGGAGAAGCAGGTCGGCGAGCATGAGCACCACGAAATGATCTCGCCTAAAGGTCAGACGGCAGTTTAAGAGCAGGGCTTTGGAGATGAGTGATTGGTCGAACTTTGTCAGCGCAGTTCTAAGAGGGGTCAGCCGCTTCTAGAAAGCAGGGTGACCTCATGATTTATGTCTTTATTTGTATTATTTTCTCAAACAATTTCACACCAAAGTCTTAAGAATTAGGAGCTTCTGGATAAACAACTTAACTCTCTTGACTGACTTAATAAATTAAGAGAGTTCAATGGGTTACACAAAAAAAAAGGTGGGTTATCTTACCGAGTGATATACTGTGATTCTCAGTACTTTACCATCTTTGGACTAGCAAAGTACATTGATAAGACACCTAAAAGGAAGCACCATAAGCGTTCTTAAATAACACAGCCCTATGTATCACAGATATGTCAGAACCCCGAAAAAAACTGATAAAACGCACTCCCATACACCAGTTGCTAGAAAATGAGATCCCCCAAGTAACAAATAATTGCTGATTAGTCGACACACCTTAGAAACTAGCCAAGAGCCACTAACCCATAACCAGTACCAACACACAAACATCCCAAAGTCTTCCAGAACCCCACCAAAGCACAAAACCTCCGAGAAACGTGCCCATGTTATAAAGATCTACAAAACCTCCCACCCAAGCACAAATCTATCGAAACACACTAGAACCATTGATACCCAGTCCCCTAGCATATATAAAACCAAACCCCCCCCCCTAGGGAGGATAGCGCGACAACCGAAATTCACATAGTAGGAGCTCCAGTCTCAACCCCAGACGCCGCAAACACTCTCATGTGATCTATCCCGCGACACTCGCCAACACAACCTACCCTCGGATAACGAGCCTAGATGCCCTATAGTAGAGATGAAGCGAGTTTCAAAAAAATTTCCAGGCAGAAAGCGAGACATAGGCGCCTATAGTATGTCAGTTTATGATCAGAGAAAATGGAAGTGATACGCGCGCGGGAGAGAGAGCTTTGAAACAGGGATACATGTACCTTATCTACACTGGCTGGGCTGTTTGGAGAATCGTGAAGATGATCGAACCAATCGAGGTATATTTAAAAAGAGAGATTAATAGAAAGAGGCGTGTGGTCTAGGAAACTGATAAGATGGTTATAATTGTTGCAGTATAGTTAGCTAATATGGTCTCGAGTGATTATGGGTGACGAACGACTATCTTATCTGATTAGATTAGAAAACACCTAACCCCCTAACCCACACACCCGGGTTCTCTTCTGCTCTTTTCACATGGAATCCTATAGTAACAATCAATAGAAGTAGCTACTATTATCAATAAACCACTACCTACAAAAAAACAGGATCCGGAAAAAGGTTAATCTCCGAGCCGTACGTAAAAATAATTCTAGAACTTGTTTTTTTAAATAACAAAAACAGATTCGCCCAACTTATCAGACTAATTATAATACCTCCGATTCTATAGCTAGTCTTTGTTGCCCTAGTCCGCGCCAAAATCTTTCCTACATGATTCTAATGGCAAATATAAGCAGGCGACGATAGCACACGCAACCGTACGTAGAGTACGCGTGTATTATAGATGAACACATGTACATACAGATAGCTAGTCGATCATAAATAGGAATATGGTAAACTATGCCTGTCGGATCTATTCTACGTAGTTATGCTGTCACCTCTTATTTACTATGTGCCCAATCCTCTATACAGAATTTCTGCGCGATTACGAAAAAAGCCGTTTTGTAGGCACAGTAAGATTCAAGTAAATGATCCTGGTTGAGAAAACAGGAACAGTGACTAATCATGAGCTTATGATGTCTTTCTGAGACATGACACGACCTATTGTGCAAATAATAACTACTACTATTATTATTAATTCCTGTCGTATTTTGAGCATGCTTCTAGAAAGAAAGCTCCTCGGCACTAAATATGACTAGGCACATTCCCAATGGTTTTATTTAATAAAAAGAGTTGCAAAAAAGAGTTCCAGCTTTTCAGGTGTACGTCTCTTTTTTACCTGATCACTCAGGGGGGTCGAACCACACGGGTTAAGTGTTGTTGCGAATGATTCGACTGGCGAACACCTAGACCGTTAGGCTAAAGATGCTGCCGATATTACCAGCCAAAGTTTGCATCCTATGAGGTCCTAAAAGCCCTAATTAAAGTAATTAATCCACTTCATAAAAGAATTACCGATCTCAATCACATAAGTATCTCAATGTAATACATTAAGCAATTTCATTTGGGGGAGTCGAGGGGAGGAATCCATTTGAATTGAGTCTTGGCTGTTTTACGCCACAGATAGAAATTAATTAAAGCGGTCATGTAAAAATAATGGCATTTAAACCTGAACCTGGAGCATTAAGTTCAAGTACCGCACGACCATAATCAAGTACCGCATTACCAAAATCATCAAGTATGATAAGTAAGTATGCACTGCGCCTCCCAGTTGCCCTACTACTCTGGGGAGATGCGGGGCGTGGGGGGGGGGTCGGCAGGAATGACCCTACGAATTAACCACCGGCAAATCAAGCTTCCCCAGTGCAACAAATTACTTTCTTTCCTGTAGAGTATACGCAAGCAAGCTTACCGTTGTGATTCCGCCCAGTAATGATGATGAATATCCCGATCGTTATGGGGTGCGATCATAGTGAATGTGATCTGCCCTGTCACACCCGAAAATCATCACAGCACTGAAACCGATTTTTATACTCCGAAAAACAAAAACAAAAACAAAAAGCAAGACAGATGAGGTATTACGCAATTCTACCGATCAAAAATAGGTTTATGAAAAGAAAAGACCGAAAGCCGGACGGATACTTTTTGATTCCCGTTCCATGTCAGACTCAGCCCCCATACAGAAATGAATAGAAAGAAATACTCATCATTAGAGAGAAAATAAGCTTTCTTCCAGCTATGTGTGCCCAGTTTTTATTATTATTTAATTTCAACTCTTTTTAATGTTACCCGCGTGTACGTATTGTACCGGTTAAGATTTGTAGCCTCATGTATGTACAGCACTGCAATTGCCAGCCGCCTGCATCACACCACAGGCAAATTTGTGAGAACCAATAAGATGTCTCCCAGGCGTGTTCACTCCGCAAACTCGAAACTCATTCCCCCCCGGGATTGGATGCCCAGCTTTATTGGCAGTGAAGAGAGAGATAGAGAGAGGTTCGTTCTCAGCCCCTCTCCCCTCTTCTGAGACTAAACGAAATGAAACGTTTGTCTCCTAAACAACAACCGCAGTCGGGGCAACGAAAAAAAGGGCCCGATACCAGGCGGTAAACCCCCGAAAAGAACCCCGAGCGGAAGAAAAGAGAGAGAAAATATATCCTAAATTATAATAAAGGAGGGTAGCAGTTGAAATGTAGATACCGTAAAGGTTCTAAGAGATCTATGCACACCATCCTGCTTCTTGTACCACAAGGCTCAAATCAAGATAATACACAGAATTCCATCCATCATTTACAGCCAATGAATTGCTCTGAACGCAATGGCACGCTTCGCCGCCATCCACCCCTCTCATCCTCCTTCACCACCTCCTTCCAAGAAGTACCCCTTGCGCAGTCAACTCCGCCATCAAAGCTAAGAGTAAAACTGTAACTCCAAGGTAGCCACCTCCCCCTATGCAAAGGAAACTTAACACAAGATCAAAAATCCAAAAAAAACCATGACCAAAAAAAGAAAACCCACAACCCCAGTGAAGGAAAAGAGAATAATGGAAATAAAAAAAGAAACAAAGAAGTGAAAATAAAAACCCTTTTGTACATAAGAGAAATATAAAAAGAAAAAAAATAAACTCAACGGAACCGGTAAGGTAGAAAAAAGATAGGAGGCCAAATTACTGCGACCGCCTCAACCATCCAACGACCTCCCACTCACTCCATCATGACACATCGTGAATACGCGATTTGTTGTTTATTTTACCGATTAGAAAAAGTACCCCAGTATCAGACCGCCGAGTATTACAGTGACCATAGTTGACCTGTCAACAAGGGTATGGATCGCAGCTGACCGAGTAGTGTATACAAGGTTGAATCCAATAGTTGACGAGTTCTGGCACATACCCTCTGGCATCGGGTCCGCGTCTTCAGGCTCTACGAAAGTAATATCTGCACACTAATCATCACACCACCATATCAGCACTAATATCCTACATGGTTTGGCCCTCCCTGGGGTATATGCTTACATTGTACAACGAAGCACCGTGCAAAGCGACTTGAATAACTTGGATAGTCGCGTTATCCCCGACCTTGACGCTCGCATTCACAGGTAGAGGGACCTGTTGTAGACAGAAGCTACCCGGATAAGGATTCCTGCTCGGGCCGGTCATTTGAAAAACTGGAAGCATAACATTTGTCATGTTTGGAGGCTGACTTCCGAAACCCATGTTGACGTAAAAGAAGGCACTTGGATGCCCTGCGTTCCATCCAGGGATAATGGAAATATCACCACCAGTTATGGGCCAGAGAGTTCTATTGTTCGTTGTTGGAACGCCAGCGCCTAATTAATCCCCACCCAGAAAGTCAGTAAAAATAAATAAAAGAGACCACACGATGATGGTATACACTAAAAGGATAATCTACTCACAAGGATAGTTCCATTGCAGGTCGTCTTTCAGTGTGTTTCCTCGCCATCCTGGATATACAATCTGGAAATGTGCTGTCGCAAATTGTACTGTTGCGAGAACAGTTACCAGTACCAGCCTCCATGTTGATGACGATGATGTAGTTGAAAACATATTTGAGTATTGTCTCTTTTTTTTTTGTATGAGTTGAAGATGGTTGTATAGGTGGTGGTTGAGATATTTATGTAAGACCTTTTTTCTTCTTGTTTCTTCTCTTTCTTCTCTTAATGTTCCAGGTTTTCGGAGAAAACAAAATCCCAAGAGCCCAGTAAAATAGTTGAAGGGTAGTCGAAGGCTATTAAGGCACGCGCGCGCAGCAGTTGAATATTCGGGGTTAAGTGGTGGGACCGGGGGAGTGCAGGAAGCGTCGGGAAACGAGAAAGAGAAGAAGGGAGGAGAAAAGCGGAGGGGGGCGCCAATATGTATGTGAGCCCTCGTGTATTGCGGATAGGGATATTAATGTAAGGAATAGGAGGGAGGCAGAGTGTGGATCGAATCGTGACTGGACTGGGCAGGATTATTAGAGAGGGTGGAGAGGGTAATGTAATCAACGGGGGGGGGGCTACATGGCCCGTCCACAACCTCTCAGGATCCCAAGGAACCGGACAGAAAACCACCTAGTCAGTCGGATTATTCCCAAGTTTCCATAAAGGCACCTGCATAACTCAATTGGCTTCCAAGTTCCCATCCGCGATTCAAACCGTTCTTTCTGTCTCTCACCATCTTCTCTCCAACAGGAATACCAGCCAATAACAACACCAGACACATGGATGTGAGGGGTGGCGCTGACTGAGATCCCCCTTGATCAACAATTGGCTGACAAGCCTCATATTCGGATCAATATTCAGAGAGATCGATTGCAAGGTCAGTCTAACCACACAAGTACCTTCCGTGCCGTAATTAGATTTCCAACAACCGGTAGAGTAATAGTAGACCCACATATGTGCATCCCTTTCCTGCACTCACACTCAAAAGAAAATAAGTTCGCGTAACATCCTCTTCAGCGTTCATACCTTTAGCCATCACCTTCCTCTACGCGCCCAGAAAGTAGGCGGCTGATCCCCCCCCCGCACCGTTCTGTGATTCGTCCGTGCCATGCCCTGTCGCCCCTATACCTGGACCCTGTCCTTTTTTATGTGCGTTTCTTTCCCATATTGGGGATAGTTACATGCATGAGGCAACCTTTTGTCTCGCTTGAATGGACGTGCATCGTGCAGGTCGTATAGGTAAGAAAGTACTATTTTTCTCTCTCTTTTCACTGTCGATAGATATGCTATGCCATGACGGTGATATAATACATGTGCTGTAGAGTATGTACTTTGCACATGTCATGTCATGCGATGTACGTGTATATAATAGCACGACCATAGATGAACCTGGGGAGGAGAAAGAGAAATATACCCTAGAGTACATGTACGGGTGTGCAGAGTACATGTAGGTACAATACACACTGCAGCTGAAGAGCAGCGATGGACTTGATCCCACGGCAATTAAGTCTTCCCCCCGGCGATCCTTGTAAACCACCGGAAAGCTTACAGCCGATCCAAAAAGGATTTTCTACGCCGCCATGTCACAGCCTCGGTTAAGCCTACTCGAGGAATATTCAATAAACCGGATTTTTTTCCTTTTGCTTACTTGCTTCCTAGAAATATTGGTATCGGAGCATCATCTGGTGAGAATTAACCAGAATCATGATGATTATCAAGTACAAGGTATGGGTGTGGTGGGGTGCCCGGTACACTAACTCTAGAGTAAGGTTATCGGTTCAATTCATCACTGATAATCTCCCCTGTACTTTTAAACGTAATTCCAACGCCTCATCATCGGAATCATGAGATAGATTCTATAATATGACAACCGATATGATATATCTCTGTAGTAGTTAGTAGTAGTAGTAGTAGTAGTAGTAGTAGAAACACCATTCTCTCACTCTCACACACTCTCTCTTCCACCCCATGTCATGTACCTGCGCGAGCCCTAGCACAAAAGCTCGGACCACATGGCGCCATCCTACCAACCAACAAACAACAAAACGGCTAGACCCAGCGCTTGCAAAAACCAACCATCGTGGAGTGTTATATTGTCAAACGGTACCTGCATACAATACAGTACATACCTAGCAGGGTATTTGCTGGTTGTTCATGTATGAAGGCCTCAATCCGGAGTTCAATGAGTCTGTCGATCCGGAATTCGGCCACAGGGTGAGAAAGCCCTCATTGAAGCTCTCCCTCTTCCTCTTGCTCCTCGGTATAGACACCGGCAAGTATTGTGGGGTTTTCTAGAGGGGTTTAATCTTTTTCACATCCTTCTTCGGCTCAGATGTACACTGGTCTTTGTAGTCTAGTCTAGATATACACCGGTAATATGAAATCCCTCAACTGCTATATTGGTCTTTCGCCTTATGTTAGAGTGGGAGTCTGTTCAAGCTTCGGTTACCAAGACTTGAGCCTCCGTAGGCAGAAAACCACGTTCCCCAACAACAGTGATGTAAGACTGTGGGGTTGGTTAGGGTGGGGAGGAGAGGGGGGAGTATATTGACATTATTATAACACTATAATTAAGCTTAACGAACCCACCGCACGTTCCCATATCTACAATCGGTACCAAAACCCACTAAATATACGGACGTTGGATTTAAATCATATCAGATCTCATCCACGATATATTTGTGTGAGTTAAAAACTAATAATAGAAACATGCAGGAACATCATATCAGTTGTAACATTAAAAAAAGCTTAAATGTGTATAAACTTAGAACAGCCACCAAAGCCATATATTCGATATTTAATCAGAGATGAAAAGAAATGTGACGGGCGGGCGGACGGATCATCCTATAGACAGATCCTCCCGCGAGTGTGTGTGTGCGATAAAGTGATAGAACAAGCGCTTGCACTTCTTAACCCCTGATCCGAAACATCTGGGCATCAATATGCGGTCCCAACTGCATTAGAATTATTGGGGCTTTCTGTGACCACGGTAGTATTCCTGCAAATCACCTTCTCGATAACGGTCTTTATTCCATCACGTGCGGGGGGAGGGGTCTGATAAGATTAGAACGTATATCACAGTGGATGGATTCTTCAGCGATGTATTGGATAATGTAGGTGGAGGGGGGGTTACTGTTGCATATTGATTTGATTAAGTGGGTATTTATGCATCTATGTGCATAGTTTCTTATAGCATGTGATTTGGATTATTGGAGGTTGGCTGTAGTTTGCTGCGTTTATGGTCTTAACTGTATATTCTGCTTTTAATTTTGGGGGTCCGTAATTGTCACGTTGCTAGGTACATGTACTATTTTCGCTCTTCTGGTCATACGCTCATCCCACTAACATACCACTGCGTAATGGAATACTGTCTCAAAGCACACACCGTCCTCATTGACTTCTAATCTATCAGCGATGCTTTTTTTCTACCGATGTAATCTCCAATTAGATTAGACCGCAAAGACAACGCTAGATCAGTTCGCTAAAAGGCCAGGCCTGGAGCTTAGAGAGCAAACCTCCGATAGAAAATTACCGCAACTAGAGATAGAGTATACCTACATCTCACAGCTAAGAATAAAGACCAAAAACCAAAACAATTGAGGGTAGGAGACAATAAAAAACAACAGCGACAACTGAACCTAAAGACCGAAAAGGAAAAAAGAAAAAAGAAAAAGCAGTAGTCATTACAGAAGAAAGAAATAAAACCACATCACGATTATAGTGGAGACGAACGCACCCACTGTCGTCACTTGAGACCACTGTAAGGCTACGAAGGGTTCACGAATGGCAATTATGTTATACGTACCCTATAACAAAACCCAAAAGGTAAGAATAGGCTACACCTTGTTGGCTCAATTGTTCCACCAGTGAAGCCTACAGCTATATTAATTTCTTTAAAACGGCGTTCAATATTGCCTTAGATTTTGCTGTAGGCGAGCGGTAGTGCAAATCGGAGCAAATTGATCCCGTGTAAGAGTCCTACCTGGGTGTATTGTTTTCGTCCTACGGTGTATGTACTACGTATGACAACTAATCTCCCTAAGATCGGGGTTAATCACGTTTAGCGAGAGTGCCCACGCTCATCGTATACTATACACATCAATTTGCGTTTAAGAAGTACATTGTTATCGCAGGAAAACCCTAACCCTATATATTATAGAACGGTCAATTCATATACGGTGTGATCTGGAATAATAATTTATGTCTCGGCGATTGATTGATCTGATTTTATTTGTTTCTTAGTCAAAATTCTACATAGAGGAAAGGGATTCGGTATTGGAATATCTCGGGGTTTGACAGACTCGGTGACCCACCAGAACCTGACGGTAATTGAGAAAAAGACACTTTGCAGGCTTGATAGATCCTGTAGATGATTCTACAGATCTAGGTACAATTACAACTCCATAACCAGATTCTTGGGGGGGGGGGGTGTGCGAGAGAGAGAGAGAGAGAGAAAAGGGTCGATAAAAGGCGCACCCTATGTTTCTTCCATGTCTTGGTGTGTGAATAAAAATATTCCCTGTAGATATTCTTAAACCTAGAGGATGACACTCTATTGGCTATGGTCTGAACGGTTTGAATACTATGGTAGCGAGCGAACGAGCCGTAAGGCTGGGAATGTTTCTACTATTAATAGTGCAATTATGTCGTGCATACTCGCCTCCAGGATTTAAAAAAAAAAAACACTAACTACTCTATATAAGTTATTGAGCGGCACAGAGAAAAAAAAAGCCGTTGACGTATATGAAAAAGTGAGACTCAACCTTTTTTTGATATGAACATACATACGCGCGCAATTCTCCAACTTCCAACTTAGCGAACTTGTAATAACAAAATACTAAATACCACATACAATCCCCCCCCCTTCTTCTTCCTCCACCCCACGAATTTTTTTTTCAACTAGATCATGGGGCCATATCACATAAAGTACCAACAACAACCTTCCTACTCTAAAATAATAAAACATAACACTTTTACTATAGAATTTCAGTAATCAGAGTTTCATTCGAACCTCAAATATACTACATATAATCCTAGCTGCATGGGGGATGCTATGGACCGCATCCAGTAATCTCACTCTATGTAACTATCCTACATACTGGTTTCATGAAAATCACATGACTAGCTAGGGCGGCCTATAGAGTGCATATAATTCCGCACTCATACGAATAGAGTTTCAAGACTCTATCGGTTGTTGCATCGAGGGTAGAGAGGGGGGGGGGATAAAATAAATAGCGAATAGAATCCCCTCCATGCATTTCGCCCGGAGGGGGGGGAATAAAATAAAATAAAACATTCCCCATAGTTTCGTTAATTGTAAGCCGACATCAAGGAAGTAACATAGATAGAATTTCATCAAAAAATAAGGGGGGGGTGAGCTAGGTGGATGGACAAGATATAAGAAACGCGCACTTCCGTTTCCTCCCCCTCCCCATAATTCGATCTATATACCCCACTAGAATGTCTCATATATCAGAGACAACTTCATTCCCCCCTCCCGATCGAGTGACAAAAAAAAATAATAATAATATATACACCTAGACGATCATGATTCAAAGAGGACTTCCGGCCAAGTAAGTAAGCTACGTACATATGTACATTTCAAACCCCGTTACAGAGTAATGCCTTTCATTGGCGGATTTATGTATCAAAAAATGTCAAAATTCGGATATGCACATGAGCGGCTCAGCCAAGCTACTCTAACCTTCGACAACAGATGGAACAGCTGTGTATGTAGGTATGGAGCTCTCAGAGGATGAGGGGGGGGGCCTGTGCTATCTTTTATATTTTCGGGGGGCCCCCAGGATACTGCATGTAGTCACTGTTCATCTTATGTTATACCACGCTCAACTGTTTTTTTTTTGGGGGGGGGGGTGAGGATTATGGGTGTAACCATACCTTTCTCTCTCTCTCTCTCTCTCCACGACAACCTTATATCAAGAAAGATAAAAGATAATTCTCGGGTATTATCGCTTCCCGAAGATAAATGTATGTGTCCATCTTGAAGGGGAATGAAACAAAAAAACGTTCCCCCCCCCTCCCCGCACCCCTTACGCAAAAAAAAAAGCACAAAACTATTTCCGCATGGGATATGTGCAACGTTACTTCGTTTACACGAGAACTAAGCCTCCGCGGCGAGTCTTTTTCTTCTTTCTCTTGGGCTCCCGAGGAACACAAGGCTATCCCCCGTTCAGTTTGAAACGCCTCTTTCAACTCCACAGCGAACCAAGGCCCCTTACATGAACTCGCTCATTATATCTAGTCACCCCTCCTTCCTCGGGTTTTCTCTCTTCGCCACATACTTGCTTTATATCACACCCGAAATTCCACGTTGAGAGAGGTTCCAACTGCAGCAGCCTCGAAAGCTTCAACGTTTATCAAACCCTGAAGGGGAATTGCACAACTCGAAAAAAAAGTTTGCAGAAGTTATTTTGTTCGCCGTAATACAAATATTTACAAGAAGGAATACCAGAGAACCCGATTAAACAATTCAAACACCCACACCCGCTCCAAATCCAAAAAAAAAAAGGAAGGAAAAAAGGAAAGAAAAGACTACAACGCTCATTATGGAAAAATCTCACAGTCTGCATCAAGTCTTTCCTCATCCCGATTTCGGTATACCGAGATTAGTACTGCGATCGTTAAAGTGGAGAAACACTAAAACTTGGTCAACATTTGACGTTTCCCGGAGATCGCGTGATCCCTTAGTATGCCGTCAGCAACGACATCAGCAACCAAGTATGCAGATACTTGTGGATGATTACTGTTTAGAACGGTGATGATTAGCATAACCACATAAAGTGGGTAATAGTAGAGTGGGAACATACTTCATGACAACTGGGACAACACTCGTATCCGCAATTCTTAACCCCTCGACACCAACAACTCTCCCCTTTGAGTCTACAACTCTAAGTTTGTCACCCGCTTTGCCCATCCTGCAAGTTCCCATTCCATGATAACCTTGGTCGAGACCCTTTGTCCTCAGCCATTTCTCGATACCCTCGTCTGTCATATCGATACCATTGATATAGAAACCGCCACTAGCCTCACCCTTGATTCTATTCTCTTCCTCGATTTCCGCAGAATCTCGGATGTAAGGTGGGTCTTCAGCACAACCCTTGAATTCCATCCCAATGGCAGTATTTGAGAGGGCCTTGGTCTTGAATATTTCCACGGCCTTCTTGATGGTTTCAACACCAATACGGACATCATATGGATGTGCAAAGTATTGAGGATCGATGAGAGGTGGGTCAGCAGGATTGGTAGAATTCAAGCTAATCGTTCCACGGGAGAGATGGTTCTGATTTAACAAGAAAAGACGAGCGTATGAGTTGGGTTCAGAACCTGCTGGGATTGTTTTCCCAGGTGGAAGATATCCAAGCTAGAAGTCACGTAAGTCAGGTGCGGGAGAAAAAACAGAAGTTTCAAACTCACAAGATAGAAGATCTCAGTATCAGGTCGGCCTTTGTCCAAGAATCGTTTCCGGTCCTCATCAGAAAGAGCCTTCCACTCAGGCCATTGGTCACGCTCCTCGTCGGTGAACTTGATAAACGCTACGGCTGCAGATCCACCAAACCTCGTCAACTCTCCGACTCCCTCGCCCTTGCCGTTATTGTAAGAATCAAGCCATTTCTTCTTTTCAAACTCGACACGCTCAGGGTCAGAGAAGAGAGAGTTTCCAGTTGGGACTTGGAGATCTTGCTTGAAGATAGGGTCAAGAAGGACAGTAGAATGATCCAACAAATTCTTTCCCACATATGGAGAATTGTGGATCACCTTTATCCCGAGATCTTCCAAGTCCTCCTTCGGGCCGACACCACTCAACAGTAAGAGCTTTGGAGTGTCAATAAACCCAGCAGAAATAATAACCTCCTTGTTTGCAAAGTCTATTATGAGATCAGCAAAAAAGCAGAAACACAAGGCTAGTATTAAAACTTACACTTGCGGCCCCCTTCGACTTGGACTCCAACAGCCGTCTTGCGCTCAAAGATAATCTTCTCAACCCTTGACTCAACTCTAACTTCGAGGTTCTTTGGGCGGCGCAAACCAGACCCAATATCGCCATCGCCATTCAGGAGCTGGGTAGCAGAAGATACACGAGCACCTTTATAGATAGCCATCTGAACCAGCCCTGCTCCAATCTATTACAAAAAAAGTTAAATTATTGACCTTTACATGCTTTAATAAATAGGGAGATACTAACATTCTGACCGGTGTTTGTATCTAATGTTTTCGGGATACCGACTTCCTCACAACCGTCGATAAAGGTACCGATACCCGGTAGCACATTCTTCGGGAGCGAGTTGTGAATCGGCCCGAACGACCCATGAATAGACATATCAGGCGCTGCATACCGCTCGTAACACTTCGGTAGACCTTTTGGATCGAAGGATTCAAGCTACATAACCCATGTAAGCACTCAAGAAGTCAATTGTGCAGCCAATCAAACATACCCTCTTTATCCGCTCCCAACCTTCAACACTCCCATAAGAGGAGTCTCCGACTTGTTGCGCCCACTCGTCAAAATCACCTTTATAACCTTTGATCCAAGCCATGTAATTCAAGTTACTAGTACCACCCAACCCTCTACCACGGTGATACACAAGCACGCGATCACCGAGATGTTTTTGTGGGGTTGTGGTATACATGTAATTTGTGTCCTGACGTGCCACATTCTCGGCGAAGTTACCAGGGATTAGTGACTTCAGGTTAGGATTCTCGGTGGGCTTGGTTTTTGAAGATGCATTCGACAATGTATTCGGTCCTGTTTCCAATAGGAGAACAGAGGGCGAATAGGCTGATGTCGCAAGGCGGTGGGCGAGGTAACCTCCAGCCGTTCCAGCTACAAACACAGGAATTGAGAAGAGGTAATTGGACAAATAGACTGGAATGATATCATACCACCAACGACAATAAAGTCGAATGACTCGGGGGTATCCATAGCGTTGATGCCCACGTTCATTGTAGCAATGCAGGCGACGGTGAGAGAGCTGAGGATCTTCATAATGGGAAGAAAAGAAATATATCAGCACACTAGACAACGATGGGCATACAGCAAATTCTGATTGGAATATGGATATTCCTAGATGAGGGTGGGTAGCTGGGGAAAAAGTTGGTTGGGCGAGGGGAGGAGGGGGAGTTTAAATGGATGCCGAAAAGAATTCTCGGCGGAAGTTTTATACCTTTCAAATTCCCGGGAACCTAACCAGGTTGCAGTTATGGGATGGAATGGGATGGAATGTACCTTATCCAAAATTCAAACCTGCAGAAATGCAGTGAATTCCCAGTAAGTATACAACGAATAAACGATAGAGATACAAACCCAACAACAAATTGAGGTGTTCCTTCTACCCGTATGGGGAAGTACGTAATGGTTATAAAAAAAGGTGGTATCGTACCTATTGTAACTTGTGGTGGCGCGACCCCGATATAGTTGGAATTGCTTTCAAACTCTAGATTTAATCCACCCCTGATGTCTCTCCTGCGATAAACAATAACGTGGCCGTGTTTAGGATCTCTTCCGGACTGCCGAAATATGATTTCCGGTCGGAAGTTATCAAGATGCTTATGCTATAGCGATTACTGATCAGCTTAAAGCTCTTATAATCTGGGGAAAGTAAAGCCTATGAGCTGTATGTAGCTTGTTGGTTAAATCAAGCAAGCAATACATCGGAGAGGCTTAGACCTCAGGTGGTTTGCTAAGTTACCTTGAATGCGAGTACTTGTGAATCGGGACAGCTGCAGGAAGAAAAGGAAAGCACGCACGCGATGTTTTGCTTATTGTCGGCAGGCAGGATGTTACTGCCTGTTGGAGACTGCGGTAGTAGAAAAGTTCGTTTCGTGGAAGCGCAAACTTGGAGAAATATGCACTTTGTAGATAGAGAATAAAATATTCGCGCCTCTAATTATTAACCAACAGGCGGATAGTAAAAATGGACCCGCTTTCTTCCTCCTTTTTAGTCCTTCTGCTTGCCCCACAAGGGTTTATGTACCCTGGGTTCCAACCTGCTATAGGTTTAAGGGGATATCAAAAAGAAGTTCTACAGGGACTTTGGAACACTGTCTAGGGGAAAGAAAGGCCGTGCGGGCTGTCGTTTGTCCGCCTATAAGTTGCCCAACCCCCACGTGAACCTTGGTACACTCTGATGGCTATGGTTCACTTCCTTATTTGTGGTGGACCCGTAGCAATTAAAAAAGAAAAAAGGAATGCGCCCAGGCGTTGGAGTGATCGCTGATATCGGCGATCTTATCGAACCCTCGATACCCTTTCGGCTATCTGAATTTAGGTCCTGTGATACGGGTTATCGGTATATATTGGACACAGATGAACAAACCCCGGTGTTGTCGGATCGTCTGTTGGGATAGATATTAAGGGTGTGAGGGGTGGTGGTGGGGAGTTGAAAATGAGGGAGGGAGGGGGGTTGGATTTAGTAAGAGCTCTGAATAGCTCTCTCTCTGCCTGATGGATTTTATTTATTGATTGTATGTAGAACCAGGCACACTATAGATTGTCGGTGAAATTTACTTGAATATACCCTACATCTTACTAACCGCTCACTCGTGTTTTTTTCTCTTCTAGCGGACCTGGTAAGGGGCCGAAGCTAGAGGGGAGAGTGAGATTGAGAGGGTGAGATTGAGAGGAGAGAGACAAAACATACACAACCTGGTGAGAGCAATATCCGAACATGGAGAATTCCGATAAAGAGACATCACACCTATGGTCCACACACGAATTACGTTTTGTCTTGCGAGAAGAAAAAAAAATCGCAAAAGCCGAATTGAGGTTTGAGCACGTCAGATGTCAATCAAATAAATTAAGACATATCACCCACCCCCTACCCCCTACCCCCTCCACCTCCACATCCACCCCCTCCCAATCCCTCATTCCACCACTACCGTCTACCATCCGCACGGACTTCCCAAGTACTCGGTAGCAAATACGCTTCCGGATGTTCCCGTCCACACTTCCCCTTCTACAAGCATAAACTTCACTTATGGAAATACCAGAATCAGTTCTGGCTCTAGGGTTATGTAGAGAACACGCGTGGTTTGCTTATCCTGTGCCTCTAAATCTGGCCTCATCATCTCCTAAAGTGCATCTATGAGAAAAACTAGAGCAGCTTATGCAAAATAGCTGCACCTACATACACATATGCATAATAATCTCAACTATAGCAGAGCATTTGAGAACTCACCGCAGAGACCAGGTTGCAGGATATCATATCGCAAGTTCCCCACGTTGCAAGTGGCAATGAAGAACCTGAACATGCAGGTGTTAGGTCAACCAACAAAGACACGAATGTGGCAGTCCAGGGCGAATCAAGAGCTTTTACCAGCAAAAGGCATTTTCAGGTTCTTTTTTTACCCGTGGGCGATAACACATACTCGAGAGATGACTTTGTGCTGGTAACGGTGCTGATTCGCCCCGACTTGGCGAAACCGGCGAACAAAAAAGGTACACCCGCAATGTGATTACCGGTAGCGTTGTACCGGTTGGGGGAGAGTGTCCTTTTTTTCTTTCTCTTTCGGAGAGTCTTATTACTCACACATATGATCTCTTCCTTTTCCGGAAGGAAGTTTCTTTCTTTTCCGCGATCGCAGGCAGTCAAAAGTCAGATACGGGGGGGGGGAGCTACCCGGTCTTGGGCATGCCGTACCCTAGTGCCCATTGTCTCTCTTTCTCTCTCTCTCCCCCTAGGTTCCATCTCAAAGGGGAACTCAAAACGGGACCCAGCGGTCGCTTGGATGCGTAAGGTTGAGGCAATCACGCCCTTTCGCTTCCTACCGAATCCCGTCCCAATTTCGATAGGTACCGGGCACACGTTGTCACCTCCAATGCTCACGACTTGGCATGGCATGGCATGGGCTGAGACAGTATGTACCCCCGAGATGGCAGTTAAGCCTTGAATGGTTATCTGTGCCGCAGCTGTGCAGGGGCCAGTGCGCGAGTCTTTGACGATCACTCGTGAAGGTCAGATTCGACGTCACCCCACCACTAAGGGAGGCGGTGGAGGCGGAGGTTAATGTGGAGGTGGAGGTGGAGGTGGAGGTGGAGGTGGAGGCAGAGGCAGAGGCGGAATTTACAGCACATCAGCATTAGCATCAGCATCAGCACCAGCACCGCAGCGGCGGCGAGAGGTAGGCGTTTCGACAGCGTACGACGGGTATCTGTCCGCTATCTATATCCCGGTCCTACATGTACTCACTAACACTAGTAGGATTACCAATTCCATGTCACGCCATTTCCCCACTTGCACTTTCATCACTCTCTGAAGTTCTTGTACATATTGTACATGCGTAGGTGGAGTGATGCATACCCGATAAAATAAAGTAAACCCCCTCCCTTCCCCTTCCCCCCAATCCCCGCAACGCTTGGGGCAAATTCTCGGTATCTGGAAGATAGTGCCCTATACCTACAAATGCACAAAGTCTCCAACTGATATAGTTCAGGCCCCGGGGTGTTGTTGTTCCCAGGATCGGGAAGTCACATACATACTCTACACACTGTGCAGATTTTAGAAGCACTGGATGGAATCTTTGTTTTATTTTACCCGTAGCAATGACGTATTGCTATAACCAATCACTTCGCTTTTAGCCACTCAACTACCGAGCAGAAAAATAAAGAACTCTCGGATGTTTGACAGCTGATAGGTATACTAAGCTTCTTTGCTACAAGTAGATGGGGCAGACTGCCAATGGTCGCTTTGCTTTGGCTAAAACACACGTTGCATGTGATATATAAGAGTGTTGCTATGGCGGGAAATTACCAACTTTGTGGGATGTACTCTAACTGTTAGTCACTCTGAAGACAATCACATTCTCGTATCGGGAATCTCTTGTAGTTTTATATTACGTATAAAGTGTTTATAAACCAGACAAAGACGAATTAGATAATTTACTGGTACCGCCTCCAGCTCGAAACTATGTCTCATAGAATCACCTGCTCGCACTCGCATTCACGCCCACACTCACTCACGCTCGCTATGCCACCAAATCAGAATTACAGTTATTCACAAACAGGGGCCCCAATTATGGAAAGAAACTGCTAAGGCTAAAGCGATCCCTAGTTTCTACTCTATTTGCCCTAATCCCCCTGTTGTGTACCTACCGTAGTACCGTATTATCTTACGAGATTCGACCCGCTGCGGCCTGGGTAGGTGTGCGTTAACAGGCGTTGGAACAGTTGGGAACCACGGAAATTCCTGGCACTAGGACAAGATAGGTACATACATGTACTGATACAGAGTAAAACTATCTTATTTTTTATTTTTTGTGTCAACAATTGCACAAAAACACATATTAACCCCGGCCACAGCGGGTCGAATTTCGTAAGATAATACGGTATTTGAGAAAATATGTTCCGGCGCAGGCAGGGATAACTTAAACCTGCGTTGGAAAAGGTTGGATACCTACAAGTGGCTTACGCAAGTTGATTCCTACTATAGCGGAACGAGTTTTCCCAGATAATACGGTACCTTAGTAGTATCCGGGAAGATTCGTTCCGCTGTAAAGCTGTCCTGACCAACGAGACGCCAATTCTGCAGGTTTTGGTGTAAAATACCCCTGCCGCAGCGGAACGAGCTTTCCCAGATAATACGGTATTTATCGGGCGACCGTGAACGACTGTAAGGAAATTATTTCAGGGCTCAGGGCTCAAGATATTATCCTACTTGGAAATTGATTATTAGTAGTGGCGGGGTATTTACTCGCTTGAAAACTAAAGTCTATCGCCTGGGTACGAGTTGCAACCAGGCTTCTATGTCAGGAAGTGATGTATCCAGACGAGAGGCTTTATTTTTCAGCGAGTATAGGAGAGCCAAGTATTTACTTACTTCTGTTGATTACAATACCTTCAGTTTCCTCTAGTTTAGCGGGAGGCCTATCGATACTCTTATGCAAGCGGGTCTATTCTAGAGTAAATTAGCCGGGTGGCTGCTTTGCAGAAAGCCTCAAAGTGTTGTTCTTTTCTTACCATGGTATTGGGTGTAGCTAGTCTTCCCAAAATGGGCTTGTGGCTGAATATCTTATCTCGTCGAGATGTAGATCGATTGTGATTAGTATCTATTCTCCATTAGTCTCCGAGTCAACCCGCTCCCCATCATCAAAGTACTCACAACACTATCTTATATGCCCCTTCCTCTGGTATCATATGGGATCAGAAAATTCAGAAATTGGACTCTGAATTGTAAGAAGAGATCGAAATTGGCTATTTTGACCACGTCCTCTAGGTTCAGTGATTCCAAAGGATACGACCTAGAGAGGATCCAGGATGAATAGACGGCCGCCATCTCACGGACAATTAGAACCGTCTCTCTGTCCACCTTCATTGCTAGTAATGATGGTGGCAACTCCCGTTCTCTTGCAGTCACTTTAGCTGCCCTGACAAACTCCTCATAAATATCTCTCTCCGTGATTTTTTGAATTACCCGAAGCATTGCTATAACCTCTGACCTGTTTAGATCATCTGGGTCGATAATGTCGGCAAGTTTTGATCTGGGGAGTTGTAGATACCGTCGGGGGCGTAAACATCTCATCCTCGGCGTTTTCTGACCGAGTTTCTGCTTGCCTGCGCTCCTCTTGGGCCCGGGTTGGGGAGTTGTCTCTTGGTCACTAATAAACAAACTAGGAGAATATTCCGAAGATGGGTCCCGAGAAAACTTGGTGGTTTCATTAAAATCCGAACCGATAATCGAAGGGCTAGTATTGCTCAGGTAAGAACTACTACTACTACTACTCCATTCAACCGGTGTTGCTGATCGTGAAGGCACATAGCTGCCACCATCCCATCCAACCGATGTTGCTGATCGTAACGAGGGTAGATAACTCCCATCCCTCTTGCCAAGTCTCCTAGCGGGTATTTCTGAGGGGCTATTGCTTGGAGTGTAATTTGACATAAAGTTCCGGAAACTTTGGTCAATATCATCTTGAGATCTTGCCCTTAAAGCCGAAAAGCTATTAGCAATAGCTAGACGCCTCACACTCGACCCTTGGCTCATCCTTTCTCTATGCTCCCCCGCCCTCCACACAGAGTAACCCTCACTCATCTTCCGCATTGCTATTATCTTGTCCCAAAGCCACAAGCGGGCACCCAGTGTTCCTACACCCAACATCACTCCTAGATCATTAGATCTAGGTATGGCAGACAGAAATACTTTGCCCGAGATATCGTTACCAATAATGATCGAATTCTTGAGCCGTGTAGGTGAGACCTTGTAATCCGCCGGATATGTGAGCAATAGATGGGTAGCAAGCTGGCGCGGTGTGAAGAAAAACGGATCCATATTTTCTTTGTATGAGGTTATAATGGAAGACTTGAGATATCGGTCGTGGGATTATGGTTATCATTTAGTTGGTACGAGAGTTCAACTAGGGAGTGAGGTTTCTTTAGGGTTTCAGTTAAATTAGGAGAAAGAACCAACCGTTTTGCTAGTAGTAAACGGGTACATCGCCAGGGTACTACGGATCTGTGCGGTATACAGTATAATCTGGTGAAATTCAGCCCACCGCAGCAGGGGTGTTTTATAGAACTGACGTCCAGAATATCAAAAAAGGCTGCCTCTCGTTCGTCAGAACAGCTGTAATCCCTGTTGTGGTGGGTTGAATTTCACTAGATTATACGTTATCCCCCCCGTGCGCTCAAAACCTCCCGTGCACTCAACACCTTGGCCCAGATAAGATATGAGGATACCAAGCCGTCGGCCCCGGAATGACAGAATTGTGAAGCCGGCCCGGCTTGAGTCCGCCAGGTTGAGTCTAGTTGAACCCCCTAATTTAAGCTTTTGCCCGAGCCTATAATGCACTACCGAGTGGTGAGTGATATATCATGAATCGGGTGTTTAATATTGCAATGTCCGAGGTAATTTCATAGCCGGACGCGTGGTCGGATAATTTTCGCGGGTTCCTGCGGGTTCTGCGGGCCTTACGTACTTCTCCTGGTCCAATCCACGCTTCCATAATACTCTAGATCCCCCAACTAAGCTCAGGGACTTCCAGCACTGAATATCATCCTTTATCATGAGCTCCACACTACCCATTTTATCGTGTAAATTCAGTATCGCTGCGTATGAGGGCGGCTTCGGAACGGATAGTTGAGTTATACGAGAAGAACAAAATCCCCCCGCAGTGTCGTAGAAGATGCCTAGTACTAAGACGCATAAAGAATCCATCATCTTTTTGTAGTTGTATGCTATAGATTGGGTTTTGAAGCGCTTTACCGATCAAAAGTTCTTCGCCCCGATAAGAGAACTGGTACTCGATATAGCCCTAATCTCTTAAGAAACCCCTCCGAGGGATTTGTCACCTTGCAATTGAATAGGTAATTAATCCTATTAGATATCTTTATACGAAATATTAGTACGTACCCGATACAGGGGGTAAGAGAGGCATACTGAGATGATATAGCGACTACATGCTTCTTGTTGTGAGTTAGCATCTATTCACATTAGACACCGACTATATCTATATCTTGATAGATGGACCCTACCATTTTAACTAATAAAAACTTGTATTTGTAGCATTGGGTGTACTATGTCACAAGGCTTGGCTTTGGTGGATGATGGCTTCAGTTTCTTTGTACATAATGTCTCCTGTTATCTCCTATTTCCCTATTTCTTTCTACGGAGGCCTAGCGAAGGTAGAACCACTACCAGTATACTATAAGGCATCTAGGTTAATATAATAGCGGTATATAAGAGCCTAGGATAATACCTCAGGTGTATCACTATCAGTGATAAGCTTATCGAACAGCTCTATCGCAATAAACTCATCCGTTATCTGTTTAGTGTCTCCCAGGCCTATAGATTTGTGCCTCAGGGTATATGGTGGTACTGTCTAATGTTATATGAATGATAGTAGTAGTAATAGTGGTACAAGGTTGCTAGATCCTAGCAAAGGGGTAGTACCAGGGGGAAAAGGTTATTGAAGGCATCTGGTAGATAGCGGGGTTGTTCAGTGCCCTCTGAATAGCTGATTACCCGGCTTATATCATAATAACGACTATTTCGTCCTATGCTATTCATATATAATGCTATTATGACGACCCCCCTCCAAGAAAAAAAGATGCCGCAAGCCGCAATAATTGACACATATTATTTATACGAGCATGCATATATACATACATAAAAACTCTAGGCAGCGCATGTAGTGACCCATCAGTCTTCTCCTCCATCGACAAGATAATCAATTAAGCTATATGCGGTTATGACCGGTAAATGTGGGATCCCACCGATTAACATCTGACTAAACCTTAATCGATTACTGGGGGAGGGGGAAGCGGGGTTCTATTTATCGGTTGATAAGGGGAGACTATAGGCCCCAAGCCCAAGGAGGGGGAACTTATCGTAGATATATAGGAAACGTACGTAGAGAGATCTACAATTTTTTATGAACTTAGTGTTACCACCATAGTCATGGAAATATCTAGTTTGCCAGACCCCCCTAAATCCTACTATAACAGTACTACCTGAATCTGATTATACCGGATCAACTACTGTGGATAGATTTCCTAAACAAATCACTCCCGTTGATGTACGTCGTAATCGTCAGGTCTGGTTTGTGTATATACATTTATCCTTTTGGGTGTTTTATCCACAGCGCCCCCCGGGAGGCAGCTGGAATTACGTCGAATGTCAATGCATGCACGCACGGGGAAGTAAGGCATAAGATCTGAGTAGCATCAGCTGTCCCCAGCACATGTGTGCAAGATCTGCAGTAAGCTTCCGACGGAGGAAGTATTCTAGAACTGGAATATTAACGCCCATGTAGTATAAATCTTCCCTTTTACAATAAAGCGGGGTATGTTAAGATACTAAAATGAATGGGAAAAATTTAATAAGTTAAAAAAAGAGGATCCGGCCGTGAGGAACGAGTGATGGTTTGTGATTTGACTTATAGCAGCTGAATTTCAGGGAACGAGCACTTGAACAAGTTAGGGAATAGGCAGTGCTAGATCGCTTAAAGGGTGATAAAACCAATAGTTAAGCGATAGTCTGATTGCATTAGGTGCTGAAGGTAAGAGAGCCCTCGGACTGCATGTACTATGATGACGAATGCCAAGATGGGGATCGCAAATCATTTCCTGGATCATAAAACATTATCTCAACTTCAGCTGTTATGGCTATCAATTTTATGTAGGTCTGGCGCTAGTGTTCGCTCTTGAGGGTTTAAAAGACATAAGAATATAGGTCTTTGAGCTGATGATTCAGAACTAAGCCTAAAGAACCAGAATTTAAAGAACTACTAGGCCCAGAACAAGATATCTAGGAAGACCAAAGTATCAGGGATAGTTCTGGAACTCCCAGGGTCTTTATCCGAATTAAATGGAATGAAAATACCTGAGGAGTGTTGCTAACTATGGCTAAATAAACAATTTATCTCTGGCCTGTTTCGATTTCCCGCGCTACGGCTCAACAGATAGAGTAAAAACAATACTCGATACTAATCCCGATCGGCGGCCGGTATTCACTCTATATATTTATAAATATATATTTCATTAACAAAGCTATATAGTACCAGACACAATAATCTCCTGTGGTACTACATACATGCGGTGGCTTAAACCCCTGTCGGCTCCTATTCCCCAATGTCGGGACGGAAGTAAGAGCTGAGGTTGTGCATTACAACGTACCGCCTCTAAAATATATTGCGGGGTATCCCTCTAGTCATACAAGATTCTGAAAAACCGTTTATTGTCAATGATCCTTGAGATTAACATGCATTATATATTAAAACCCGTTAGTAATGGTTTTCTCTCTTTCTCTCTCGAGGTCAATGATTATATATGCGGGATTTTTCGCATACATTCGCCTTTCCCAAGTTGCGACTAGCTTGTCCGGAAGTCTCGGGGGGCTGTGGTCCGAGCTTCCTGAATATTCCGACGTTCCTGTCACTTTCTGTTACTCTTTTGACACCTCAGCCGTGATGATTATTATAACCATGCACGATTACCGTGCGCTGCATAGACTACCCGGATAATAAATGCGCTTTATTATTTTATTATTACTGAGTATTGCTGATTGAGAGAGAGAGAAAATTGCTTCCCTGTAACTGAATTATATTCCCACGGCATATTCATGATCGAGGTTATCCTTTTTGCTTTTTATTTTATTTGCTTTGCTCTCTATGCACCAAAAAAAATGAAGTTCACCTCACAGACCACTTTTGTAGTCCTAGATCGAGATGGTGATTCCAAGCTGGTTACGATTCTTGACTTTCCCTTTTTCAATGGGTTTCGTATAACCCCTTAGCTAAGATAAAAATAAAAAATAAAAAATAAAAAATAATCAGCTGTCATACTACTATCTCGCATGGTCTGACTTACTGAGTGGATCATGGAACAACGTACTGACTCTGGAAAAGTGTGCGCTCCGGTGAGGAAGTGTTGAGAAAGTGGATTCAAAAAAGAGGTACCACTCTCACTATACCAAAGGGATGGAATAGATTAATAGGTACCATATTGAGGCATCGCAATCCGAGACGGCTAATTGGCCTGACTCCCATTCTATTTATTTATTTCGCCTATTCTTTCTCTAAGCTCGCCTACGCGTGCAGGCATCCCGAGCGTGCATACACGCGGACGCGCCGAAAAAAACTGTACATGTACTGCTCCAGAGAGTAACTAACCCGGTATCGTATCACGGGGTAAGCATGAGCGGAGCTACTGTAGACAATGTTCCGAAATCTTTCTAAATGAAATGTAGTACTTCCCTTTTCTCTCCCCTTTCTTGAAACCTTACCCAACGGGGGGGCTGGACAATGCATATAGTCTCGCTTCAGGGAGCCGAGTTCATGCGAGTACGAGGCACGTACTTTACGGTATCTATTTCAATATATCATTTTAGTTATAAGGGTAAACACCGTAGTACAACAAGTATATGTGGAGTTAGTTCTGGAGGCAGGTACATACTCGCCGATAATCGTAGTGATGAATTGTCGGGAAAGGCCACATGGCTTATAGACGCTCCATGCCCCATTAGGGGACGTTCTCGCGGGAGCACGGAACAGTATCTGCTCTCGTGGTTGACTCGCTGTCCACAGGTCACAAGACGGTCGTTGATACCTTCTCTAGCAAAAGACCGAAGAGGCGTAAGAGGCGTAAGAGATCGTGGAGAATCACGACCGATGTGGTGTTGCAGGTTGGGTGTTTTTTGTGTGCGGCAGTATATAGACAAAACTACATGTAGTCTTTTGTCAGACATCGTTGCCAAGACCCAGACAATAATCAATAGGAGGGGGGACTGTTGCAGATAATAATAACCTCCTCCTACTCCCTCCCTTGCATGAAACATCTAGACGTGGACTTTGTTTGCTGTTACCACTCACAAAGGGAAATTCAGGTCAACTTCTTCTTCTACCTATAAGAATAAAATGGTAATGGAATAACAAAAATCTACCGCCTTACTCAAATCCCACGGAAATCGCCGTCTCCTCTGATCTATCCTATTTGCTACCGCAAAGAGAGAGGGAGTCGAACTCATGATCCCCATCGCTTAAACCTCAAAGTCTCGCACACCCCTTTTCCTGCCTCAAACACGCGGCTCTTGCAGTGCTGCTAAAAGACTTTACCTAACACATCCGGCATAAATGACCCGCGCAACTATAGACTCCAGTCCCTAATCTCTAATACGTAGATTCATTGTAAAAACTCGGATCTATAGTAAGTGCGTTTGCATTTAATTGCCGGTATCCATATTGCCAAAGGCTTGGCTCAATAGAGTCTTCCGAATCCGCAAACGTCTGACACCCCCCCTCCTCCCTTCGCCCTTCGATCTAAGGCTTCTTTGTGCAGTTGGATTTGTACTACATACGCTAGTGGCTTCATACCACTACTGATGAATGCCCTTGGCCTTTGAAGATGAAACTATACGTAACACTGTTTTTTCTGAAAACGTATTCTTTGTAAGGCAGGGTATCTTATTTTATTCTTTCCCAGCTTCTTGGGCCAATTTCCCCCTTTCGAATTTCGTTTATTCTTATCAACTTAAAAAAACCTTGATGGGGTTTGATGTTCATACCGGGCTATTGCGCGAGCACAATCTCTATGACCTGCAGCTCGGAGTCCAGCCTTGGGTTTTGGGGCGAGGCCTGCAGGTGTTCACGATATCTGCCCGGAGGACCAAGTGGGTGGGGTCCTCCTGCCTGACACCTCGCTATGATGATACTTCGTGAGAGCCCCGCATCGGGATTCCTGAGGCAGTGAACCGCACTCTCCTTTTACCGTATGGGTTTGTTGTTGAGTTTTAGCTTTTTTTTTTTTTTTCCCTTTCCTTCTTTCCCACGATTAGGTGTGGGCATGATATGATATATATTAACACTATGTTCTCCGCGTGGTGTGTTGGAATTGCAAAAGTTGTATTTCTATTAAAGCCTGGGAATATTCTCCTCTTTGAACTTTTCTCAAGCTGTGTCCTCCCTTGTCATCTTCGGTCTTAGGAATTTTTATTCTCTTCCGACTTTTTATTACTCTTTTGTAATTGATCGAACTGATCACGTACCGCATTCACGACCATGAGCTCGAAAGATAATTCAAAGCATAGCGCTAGCGCTATCGCAGCGCCTGCTGAGGATGGCGCCTCAGAGATTAGTGGCCCGAGTGCTGTAGATGCGCACGGGAGTTGGAAGCAAAGTGTTTGGAAGAACTGTAGGTTTATCTGGAGATATTCCCAAAACATCAGAGACATGTTACTGACATCATTATTGCGCAGATGCACTTCAAATGGTTAGACCTCTTAGCTACTATTACTACTACTACAGTTTATATTACGGGTTCGCTAACATAGTTGTTTTCCATGTACACAGGCCGTTGAATTCATAGGTATGCAGTGTTGATCGATTTGATGTCTCATCTACAAGATCTTCAGTCTAACGACGTTTCCAGGCACATTTCTCTTCCTTTTCTTTGCCTTTGGTGGTACCCAAGCAGCGAAGCTTAACTGGGATCCCTCCTCTAGTTCGTCCGCCGATCCCACCAAGGCTGTAGCGAGCCCAGATCTTCTTCTCTACATCACTATCGCCTTTGGACTCTCGCTCACTGTAAATGTATGGGTATTCTACCGTGTGAGCGGAGGACTGTTCAACCCTGCCATTACTATGGGTTTTGTTGTTATCGGAGCCATGAGCCCACTGAAGGGAGCGCTGCTGGCGAGTTCACAGCTACTTGGTGGTATTGCAGCTTCGGGTTTGGTAGCAGCGCTCTTACCAGGCCAGTTGGCAGTTGGTACAGCTCTAGCGCGTAAGTTATCCCCCACTGAACCCCCCCCCCATTGCTACATGTACATGTACACTGCTTCAGGGAGCTGGCGATGCTAATATGAAGTTGCAGCTGGTGTATCAACTGTACAAGGTTTATTTCTAGAGGTTTTCTTGACAGCAGAGCTCATGATTACTATATTTCTTGTAAGAGGAGCTCATTTCCAACTTAGCTACTCGACACAAAACTAACGTAGTTCTCTTTAAAGCTTGCCGTTGAAAAGCATCGTGCGACCTTTATTGCTCCACTTGGGATTGGCCTTTCGTTCTTCATCACCCAACTTTTCGGCATATACTTTACCGGAGGTAAGAGCTCAAGATATATCATTCCCAACCGGTTCGATTTCTAACGATCTCGGTTCAGGTTCCCTTAATCCCGCACGATCTTTCGGCCCGGCTGTCGTAACCGGCGATTTCCCAAGTTACCATTGGATCTATTGTAAGTGCTTATTCCTCAATAACCTCCCCCCCATATATGCCAGCGCAGAACACATATATGCCAACCATGTGACCCTTGAATTATACTTACATACTTTTTTTACAATAGGGCTTGGTCCTGTCCTCGGTGCCTGTCTCGCTGCTGGTGTCTACAAGTTCCTCCTCTTTGCCGAATACCAAACCATCAACCCTGGCCAAGACGGCGACGGTCTTGCTTCCTGTGAAGCCCTCCTTACCGCGATGCGAAAAGGAGGAAAGGCAAGAGACCCGGAAAGCCTTGTGAACGACCTGAGCGGTAGCGAACCAAGCAAGGGGACCCAGATTGCCTAAAAAAATAAAGACTAAATAGGGGGTGGTTCGATCGGTGGAGACATTTTGGGAGGGGGGTTTGAATTTTCCTTTTGTTTCGGGGGGTGGAGGCAAAACAAAAAATGGGCTGTTAGGTGTTTCTCCGGGTCTTTCTTTTTTTTGGGGGTCTTTTTTTTTTCTTTCTTAAATCACGTTTTTTATTTATCACCTTTTATTATTGGTTTTTTTACGGCGTCTGTGCGCACATCTGGTTTTTTTAGGTCTTTCTTTTATAGGGGTGGGTTACACATATGGAGCTAGCCGCGCATATGCATTTCTTTAAGACTAGTTTTTTTTAAAAAAAAGAATTTTTAATATTATTGCTTTTTCTACCCTTCTTCTTCTTCGCTCAGAATATGCACCGATGGTGTATTATCCATTTCCGTCTCACATGGCAAAAAAAGAGATGATTACTTAAACCAAAATATGATCGTGTAAAAAAAACCCACCCCTTGGACCCAACTGATCGAATACGACATCAATTGGTGGAGAAGTACTATGAAAAAAAGTGACCTGATTCATTTTTTTATTTTTTTTTTGCTCCTCTCTCCGCCCGCCCACATTCTTTACTTTTTTTTTTCCCCTCTCTCTCTCTCGGAAAGAAAAGAAAAGAAAAAAATGCGGGGATACATATCCGGATTAATTAATTGCATCATACGTGTATATATATTTTAAATACGGTATAGTCTAAAGAATCTCACGAATAGACACTGAACAACATACTCTGACAACTTATGCTTTTATCTTCTCGTGGGGGGGAGAGGGAATATCTCAGTACGCACCGTATATACGTACTTGGCTAGATAGTCAATATGCCTGAGTGTACTATGTACGTATACAATAACTATCGTAAGGTAAAGTAAAGTAAGCCAAATCAAATTCTGCGCGTGTCAAACTGGCTAGTTGGGTGTAATTGCAAGGTGTAATTGCAACCTGTCCTTAAGTAGAGAAAAGGAAAAAAAGGAACTAGTATGTGCGGTGACAATGGTGGAATTGGTGACCGGCAGACCTAAAACCCTAAAAAAAAAGTAGAGTATTTTTTTAAAGAATTAAAACTGTAGTTTTTTTTTGAAAATTGTGAGAATTTAGTTTTGTTTCTTGATCATGTTGTGTCACTCGGTGTGGGTTTCTTATACCCGGATAAGAAAATAAAAAATATAATTCATCCTCTTAAAAAAATAGTAAGCTTTAAGAAAATGCATTTTTAAAAAATCAGATAAACAAATTAAATCCTAATCTCCCCACCCCCCACCCCCCCCCACCCCCTCACCCCCCCCCAAAACATTATTATCATAATCATTTCTTAGAGGAAGGCTCGCAACGAGTGATATCCTATGCTTTTCAAACACAGCCTCAAAGAAAGCACCGATCCATCGAGCTAGACCATCGATGAATCCAAAAATGCACTTTTTTTCGTTATAGTGAACGATTAATCTAACTTATCACATGAACATCAGCCTGACAGCCTGACAGCCTTATTCCCCACCCCTCCTCTCTCTATAAGCGAACCCCAAAACCAACGAGATACCAAACACTACATGTAGTTAATTGGATTCCAAAGCTTATTCTAGTAGATAAGCTTACCACGTTTTCCGGCGGCCTGGGTATAGTATTGTAACCGTGTTTCCAATGTAGATCGAGGCAATGATCTACCGAATCCCGAAGTCACGTTTGTTCACTGGGGGCGCTATATGTGTTCTTTAACCCCATTTGCACGTCCCAGAATCCACTTTATGACATTTCATATTGAGTTCTGCCCTCACCACTCCACTCCACCCGTCGACTCACGGATGGCAATACTCACGGAGAGAGGATGGGACGCCTCTATGGTTACTTACTGGACCCGGAAGATATCTTGCATGCAATTTAGGGATCCAGTCGCAATCTATTACGCACTATAGGACACTTCCGCTGTCACTACATTCTCTAAATGCATTGACACCCTTCAAGCACATGGTCTCATAAGGCGGACTTCCAACTCGTTACTCGCATAACTAGCCCGTAAAAATGCGGGCGTAACCTGTGGATGCTTATCCTATTACTTGCTGAAACGTCTAGACCCTTTTTTGAGTGGGGGCCGAAGAGGTGGCTTGCAGTGTGGGCTTTCTGTGTGTGCACAGCCTCTCACATAAGCTTATTGTGGCGTTTATTTCACATGTGAGTAGGTCGATTGCGGTAGGTTATATGAGAGTTCATCATGACTATAGAGGTATGGCATGAGTTTATTAGCTCGTGAAATATTAACATTATAGAACTAGTGACGGAAACTGCTGACAACAGAAACCCCCGATGGTGGGCATGAGCAAAAGGGCAGGAAATAATAAGGCGGTCACTTTTGTTAACTTACATTCTTTCACTCAGTGAGGGGCTATGCTGATATCACGATAGTGCCCACTTGAAAACGCACGATAGTGTAGTTTAAGCCTAAAAAATCATACGATCTTGGATTAGTAGAGGGAGGGGGGGTTGAAACAGCACATAAATGTGAATTGTGCTTTATAGTCAGAGAGTGCAACACGGGAAAGAAACTTGTAGCCTTGAGAAGGTGCTAATTGGAAGATAAGAATAATCCGAATCGGTACGATGGATATACTATTACCCCGTCCCGATGAGATCCCGCCCGGAATTGGGGGGTCTGGATAAGGAGCCCTCTCCCAATGAAATGGGCGTTCAGTTAATTGGGGGGATTGCTTCGGGGGGAAAGATACCGATATCTCGGCGAAGCCAGACCACTTTCAGCCGGGAGGCGTTGCCGTTGTGGGGGAATTGTGCACTGGCCAGTTGGAGATCCGTAGCCAATCCTGGGGTGGTTTGTTGGTTAGTTGGTGGTTTGGAGGGGAAGTCAATTGGTTTAGTTGCCGCCAATAAACTAGTTGCAACACCAATCATCTCGAGTGTTGCTTGCTGTAACATAGGACACCATTGGTTGTTATATTTGAGTCTGCATAGAACCGTGAGACCTCCAGTAGAAAGAAAACCCCAATAGGTGAGGAACCCGTCTTACCCTCTATTATTATTGTTGCCAGACCTAACTTGTTGCCATCTATAGTGTTTACTACTTTGGGATATTTACCTAGACTACGGAAACGAGTGATAGATGGTGAATAAATATTGCAGGACTAAAATTCTAATATCGGGTATTATGAGGAAAATATTATTTCCTTGCAGTATTTGAAGGGTTATGAGAAACTCTGTAAGGTAATTAGTCGCTACTCTAGCTAATATCTTGGACTCGATTTTCTGTACTCCATACTGGAATTAAGCATACCATACATGTGACATGCGTGACATGCGTGACACCATCTACTACGCCACCGTTAATCATTTCCCAAGAAAACTAATGAACTAACCGTGTCGCCTGATCGGCACTCTGTTACCCAAAAGATCAATGGCTGGAAGCCACCAAAATCACGTTTTAAGTTCTCAACAAGTATTTTGGCTAGCTAGCATAGAGACCGACTCAAAGCTGCCTGTTCCTATACACAACCTTACAGCTCCCGAATCTTTTCCTGGATAGGCAATCCTGATCCGGTGATGTGGATAGAACTCACATACCAGAGTGATTTTTGCTAGTAGTCCTAACACTATTACTACGGACCAGTATATTCGAGTGATAATCTATGACCAACTATCGCGGTTATAAACGGTATTTATGCTAAATCGAAAGTCTCGCCGATAAAAGATACATCCAAACAGATTTACTGGAGCTAAAAGTACTCAGTGGTACATATGTAGAACATCAAGACGCTCTTGGTTCCGTTGCAGAAATCAATTGACCATACACGATGCTGAAGTGACAGAAACTCTTACTATGATATGAGGTAGTCGCCGGTCTGATATGCCAACAAACTAAACCATATCGTCCATCCAAAAATAAGATTAAAAAAAATAAAAAAAATACAGCTGATATTCTGCACATGTTGCAGGGGAGTGTTGATCCTGCATTGCTTATGCCTTCCAAAGTAAGCTACACTCCTGTGAACACATCATTCAAAGGTGCTCAAGCTTGCAGAAGAATTTGAATCAGGTAATATCACTCGTCCTCACCAACAATATTCCAGAGATCCATCGACTATTTTCCCGTAATCGGACTACTTTTCAACGGTGAACTGTATTCATCAGGATTTTCCAGAGTTTCGTATGTAAGGGATACTCGATATTGCCACCAAAAGCGTTTCAGGGCCAAGGCGGTCATCGCAATTGGGTGTCAACATTCGATTCGTTGATACACCTCTTGCACACATGCATCCAAGAACCCTAGCCCTTATTCCTAACGCCACATTGCTTCTTCTTCTACTACTTGCTCGAGTCCTCTCACAAAAAGCATACGTCGTTCCTTATCATAATTAAAATGTAGAACGTGTCAAATACCTCAAGCTAGAGAGAGAGGGATTTTTGTCCCCTCCTCTCAATACACCCTGTTTGCCTCCCGAGAATATGTTTCTTGGTTTTTCTCGCAAAACCCTTGACTGCCAGTATTACAGTCTGGACTGTGGAGGGTGTGAGAGTGGCTTACGCTGAATGTCATCATCCCAAATAGGGTACTGGGATTTGAGATTGGGCTGTTTACCATTCGTAGGTGTTGCATGATTGCGGGGTATGTACAGTCCAGTGGGTTGGATCCTCTATTGACGTGTCCCGTTGGTTGGGTTCAAGTCGAGTGATCACCTATGCTTCCGGGCACACGTATTCACGTGCAGGCGTGAGAGGTTTTCCAAGACTTCATATAGGCACAATTGGACAGGGAGAGTTTATGGGAAACGTAGATCTCATGCGTGATCGTATTGGAGTAGTTACCGAGGACGGGAAAGGCACGGGATTGTTTTTTGTTTTTTTTTGGGGGGGGGATCTAACGAATGAGGTGCGCTACAGAATGATATATGTTTCTTCAAGTGTAAAAAACCGAGACATGTGAGTATGGGAAAGATTTTGTTTGTCAAATTTTGAATTTTGTTCTACGAATTGGATCGGACTTCAACAATGCGACCAACATTTCGACCAACGTGTTCTCGGTGTCTCCTATCCGAACCTTAAAGACCAATTCATGCCGACATATGCGCAATGCCTCCCCTGAATATAGTATCAACTACAACACTAGCCACAGCCAGCCAGCCAACCTTCCCTTCCCCTTGTTCCCCCGTAGTCCGATATCACCATAGCGCATTTACTCCTGATTTATTACCCTGGGTAGATATTCAGCTCTCGTCGGCTTTTATTGATACCTGTATTATTGGTTTTCCCGACGTGGCGGTTTCAAAGAATTGGGATCCTTGTAGAACGCGTGTGTCGTAGCGGGAGGTAGATGTCCGATGCAGAATGTTGAGGTTTCGAGACCTTTTTTCTTCTTTCCTTCAGCTACTGACTTAGCCCCAGCCCACCCTATCCTCAACTGGTGCCGTGGACGGCACAGCTGGGTAATCCACCAACCAGTTGGGTGGTACTCGGTACTGGGTGGAGCAGAGGAGGCGTCAACTTAACGCTACGGTAATCAGGTGGTAACGATAATTTTGCCGTATGTAGAGTAGAGTAACTTTTGCGTGATCCAGACCCTAGGAGCCCTAGCGAAACGAGAAGGGTGTGTGGGGGGGGTGGAGAGTGGGAGAGTGGGAGAGTCACAATGCGAAAGTACATTTTGCTAGCTATGTTGAAGAATGTCAACCACAAGCGGTAATTGAAGACAGTACAGGAGTGAACGAACAGACGAAAGAAAGGTTGCTTCTCCCAATATTGTACACTGTATGCATAAAGCCGCTCAATTTTCAAGACTGCCTTTTTTTTCCCTCGGTGAAAGCTCAGAGCTGCTGAGAGTGCACATGCGATCGGCGGCCTGAGCTCCCCAATGGGCTGAAAGAGCAGGCTGGCTGATAGAGCCGGGGGTGGGCAAAGCTGCCTGAATGCATTCGCCTTGATCCAATATAAGCGTAGCAACAGCGGGCAGCGGGTTTCCACAGTTGGTTCACTACCAGTAAACAAACTAGAGAAACAAGGAGGTCCGACGGGAGAGCTTTTCTAGCTGAAAACTGATTCCAGATTCCTTCCTTCCTTGGTCTTTTATTCTCCATGGACAAGCCAACTGGTCTCGATCTCCAATACTCCCCCACTGCCGTATTCTGGGTTGCATGGGGTTCTCGGGCCCTACTGTATCTCTGATTGGCCCTTGCCCTGCGCCCCACCATCCAAAGATCGATCGGTTGCCCGGTGCTTACTTTATCGCTAGATTTTTTCAGCCCATCACAATCTCTCGGTTGTCTCGACAACAAGACTAGTAGATCCTTGCCCTAACTGTCTACCCCGTCCATGTATTTGCTTCTTTAGGATCTAGGGTAGGGTAGTTAAAGCAGTAGAGTACCACAAGAACGCCAAGCCTCATTAGGATCAGGAACGACTTGCTTGAAGTCTGCTAGGAACTGCAATTGCGCTGAAAGTGAAATCAATTGATCCACGCCGCTAAGCAGAAAGCAAGAGGCTGGCCAACCTTCCCATAATGTCCTTTTTTTTTTCTCACCCACCCTAAGCAGGTCTCATGAGCTGTCGCTATGCTCCTCACTCTCGAGATGGAAATAATGATCACTTATGAGGCGCATTGATACTTTATTTTACCTCATACGTACAATTGTATCCGCATATACACGGGGCTGGTGCAGCTAAGGTTGTACAATACCCATTTGGCCCCCGGTAAAACTTCTATTCTTGTTTGCATGTTCCAAAACAGCGATTGTTACGAGTACGACTTGAACTTGGGGGTTCAGCTAACGAATTGGCCACCACCACGACCCCGGCTCCTCGCCAATTCAGAAGTTTTTTGATGCTCTCCCTGATAGGAGAGGGACTTCCCTGATGCTGGTTGGGTGGATAGACAAGGGTTAATGTTATGTGGACACACGTGAGTGGCTGGCTTGTGTTCCGGACAGAGGCCTGTGCGGTTTGTTTTGGTTTTCAGCAGGATTGGTTCGTTTCTTGTTGATGTTGTTTGGGGATATCTTGCATGCACAAGCCACACACGATATCACAACAGATCTCGTTTCCCCTTCCGCTTCCCCTCTGCTCCCCCCCCCTTCCCCCCTCGTCTGGCCTGGCAAATAGTGTGGCCCAGTTCGTAGTCCCCTCTATCCCCCAGATATTCGTCTAAACAATCCCCGTACTACAGAATACACCCGGAGAGAACCTGACCATAGAGATTTCGCGTTACATCCCATCCCGGCTCCTGAACGCCTACTTCAACCCGCAAATTCATCACGAATTCAGGTTCCCTTTTATTCTTCTCTATCATCACGCATCCAACGCTCCAGCCTCTTCCACTTGTGGCCTGAATTCAGACGTGTTCATAGCACTCTTTCCCCTTTCTATACCACAAACAGGGTATTCTCCTTTTCTTGTCGTCAATTAAGCGACAGGAAAATCCCGGAGAATCACTAAGCAGACAAGCTGGATTTTGACGCCAGAGTCCCGATTCCCTTCAGTGTCTTCCCGTCATCGTACAAGACACCAGGGACTAGTACACACGTAGTTGAAGAAACTACTATTGAGCATCACCATACTGGGGCTCCTCCTCAGTATACCCACGAAGTAGTAGAAGTGGAGAAACATCCGGTTCACCGTTTGGAGGGACATCACGTCCACCTATCTCACGAAGAGGATGATCAGCACGTAGTAATCTCTGAGACAATTCGCCACGACGCTCACCATCACCATAATCCCATTCCCGTGCACCACTCGACTCATGTTGTAGAGGAGATTGTCCACCATCACCATCACGAAGAACCATCTCAACACGTAGCACTTTACACTGACGAGAAGCGCCACCACTCAGAGGAGGGAATCTTCTCTGACAGGTCTTCTGTCTCATCCCTTTCAGAGGGCAGGCACCACCACGGCCCCCACCTCCCTAAGTTGCTGCATGGCACCAGCCACCAACACCACTCGCACCACGAACACGAGGAACACCATCATCACCACAACCACTCCCCATCGGGAATAGTGCATAAAGTTGTCGACAAGGTTGTTGAGCACATCCCGCACGTCCTTCTACATAAAGACGAGCACTCCCACCACACCTCCTCCTCCTCTCACCACAACCAGCATCAACATCATTCAGGTGAATTCGAGTTCTCATCTACCGAAGACCATCATCGCCATCACTCTCCTGAGCCCATTGTTGTCAGTGAAGTTACTACTATCGAACGTACAGTTGTAGACCCCGTCTACGAACAACCTCACGCTCATCAACAAGTAATCGTCGACGAGTCTCGTCTCATCACCGAAAAAGCACACTCTCATAACTCTTTCGAGAACCACCCATCTACCCTTACAATGGCCAGATACAACGAGCACACTCACGCCCACGGTCCTCACGGAACTGAGGTTCACCACAACGAGCATGCCACCACTCTCCATGATGCTTACGTCTCAAAGGCTGCTCACATCTCGTCTGCCCATGAGTCAACCAAGAGCACCTTCACCATTCCCTGCCACCACATCCGCATTGGTGACTTGGTGATCCTCCAACACCGCCCTTGCCAGATCATCCGTATCACCACCTCTGCTCAGACCGGCCAGCACCGTTACCTCGGTGTTGACTTGTTCACCAAGCAGCTCCACGAAGAGCCTTGCGTTGTCTCTCACCCATCTCCTTCAGTTGTCCTTCACTCCCTTCTCGGACCCGTCTTCAAGCAGTACCGCCTCATTGATATCCGTGATGACGGAAAGCTTGTTGCCATGACCGAGACCGGTGAGATCAAGCAAGGTCTCAAGGTCGTTGACCAGGGCCACCTCTGGGGTCGCTTGAAGGAGGCTTTCGGCCACGGGTCCGGATCCGTCCGTGTCTTGGTCATCTCTGACCACGGCAAGGAGTTGGCCGTCGACTACAAGATTGTCCATCTTGCCCACAAGTTGTAAACGTGTTTCTCTAATGCATTTTCTATTTGTGTGTAAAGTTCATTCGGTGATCGAATGATCGTGTACTAGTGTAGTTAAGTGGTGGGTGTTTTTTTTTGGGGAGCAGCGTGTCTGGAGGGTGAAAGTTATGTTTTTTTTTCCTTTTGCGTTATGTATTGATTTGAAGTCTTTCATGTCCTTTTTAATGCAAAATACAAAAAAAAAGAAGGCAGAAGTTTTAATTGGGGGATAATCATGTTTGTAGTCTTTAGGAAAATCAAGCGAGGGTTACTTTCTTTGTTTGACATCCGTTTCTTGATTCTCTTTTCCTAATTGTCTCTGGCAGTGCGGGTTTTGGGGATATTCTTAGGGAACGAAATACACAGTGATTCTTTGGGTTCAGCCAAAAAAAAACTCGTTCAATTGCAGTGCATAGTGTGATATCTACTTGCATCGGTCATTCAGCGATCTTATGCAGTTTTCACATCGTTTTGATTCTAGGTATTTCGGCGACATGGACGCGTCTCTTGGAGTTGCTGCTCTTGAGACCTACGCGTGTCGGTTGTTTATTTTCCTACAAAAAAGAGCGCGCTTGGACTGTTCCGGTGTAAAGCGGCAACTCTGTTGGTAAAACAAAGTAGGATTGACATCCGGTCTCAGCGCCCGATTTTCCGCGTAATGCGCACAGCGACCTACACTTCTATCCCCGATCACCGGCTTTTTACAGGAGTAATTGAATCAAGGAATATGGAGTGTTCAGCTTAGAGAGTATGCAGGAGGTATAGGTGCGTGCCCATCAATTATCAATTGCGAGAAAGAAAAAAAGAGATCATCTCTTGGAACTTTTAATCCCGTCCGGTGTGCACCGGTAACCTGGGCTTCACTATTCTTTGAGAACAGCACACTCCCTCAAGGAATCGCAGCAATCTCAACAATCTCGCTCAACACAAAAAAAAATAGTTAACATTAGTAGTATACGTAACCTGTCTCTTGGTTTTTTTTTTTCTTTTTTCTTATTTCACGCTTCGGAATATCCGTCTCCACAGTTTCACACCTGGTCTTACTAGGAATTACCTGCACTGATACAAACGCCACAGTTCCGAAATAAAACATAGCCTATCCCGTATGCAACACACCCACACACACGCATACGCACATACGCACGCACGCACACACCACCACCCCCGGTCTTGAAATTTATTATTTTTTTCTCAAAAAATAAAGAAGACCCATCCCTTGTATAACCACCTTCATGCATGTAGTTAGCCGCAGATATATGTGCTCGCTCGTTTCTCAGCTGAAGATGGTGCAAGAGATTTGCGGTTGGCCTGGCGCATAAGCTTGATTATTGCCTAACGAATCAGGGGGATCTGTTTGGGAGACATTATGGCTAGGCCAGCTCGTTATCAATTTTTATTATATTTCTTGTCGTTTTGGGGGTATGATTGACAGCTGACAACTGAGACTTACGGGGAGAGAGGAAGAGAAATGCAAGCACTACCCTCGGCCGCGGAAGAATTTGGTGCTGCCGTGGGAAGGCTGGGGATCGAGATTGTAGGCGTTGTAGGCTTGTAGTTTTTGGCGATATGGGTACACCCTAACCCTATTTGTGTAACATTAACCTTTTAAACTTGGGTGATGTGCGCCCGCCGGTTCCCACGGAGATGATAAGGAGCTGACCGGAGATTTGGATAAACAAGTGCAAAACAACCGTGTTTACTGTACCCAGACGTATTTGGAAATTCCGAAACGTGAAAATCCCTCGAGAGTGGAGAGTGGTGGAGAGTGGGTTAGGCGAGAGTGAGGAGAGAGAAGGACAATGCGCGCCTGGATGAATAGCTACTGCCCCACATAAGGAGCTTCGATATATATCTATTCTATTCCCTGGGACTTCCGTCTATGGGTATGGGTGAGTGTAACCCGAGGAGCATGCTGATCTTAATTCGTAGTCTGAAAAGTAGCCGACACACATAGCTATTAGTACGAAGATATAATAGCATTTTACTCAGATACTCCGAGTGACATACCGAGTGCCTTTTCATGAATCACTCGTCCTAATAGCCGGCCTCTTCACCGATGCCGTAATTGATTGGTCCACCCCCCAACCGGGATCGTGAGGTTCGATAACCAGGTCCTTTTTGTAAGCACGGCAGGCATCAATTCATGTATGGAAGCTTGAACCGAAAAGCGATTAACAACTCTGACACAGAGGAGAAGTGAATGTTCTTGCCACTCTACCCTTCTCTTGTCCCCTCAAGTTGTATCTCATCGCAATAATAATAATAATATTCGGGAACTCCCCGCGCAATGCCGGAACGTCGGAACAGAGCCTCATCAGCAAATACTACTATCTGGGCGGTAATTATGCAGCCCTATGAGAAATAATATCCAAATTGGGAGGGGTGTTGGGCAAGGCTAACGAGGCCGTCGCTGTTTCTAGTGTACAGAATGCAAGGTATGTTTGGTCTTTTCTGAGAAAGCTTAATTGATAACTAATGGTTAACCTGGTCAATCACAGCGTCGTAAAGGAAAGGTACATTATGCGCTCAGGATTCAAAAGGGAATTTTAGTAACTGTAGATCTCTCAAGTGCTCTGGGGACTCACCTTGTACCTTTTGTCGAAAGGCCAACCGTTCCTGTAACTACGAAGCTCGCCCTGTACGTCTTCCGCTAACAAGGAAGTACATAACCTACCCCACTTTTTTTAACCTGGGATTAACATATGAGAAAGAAATCTTGATTACCTACAGTCCCGGTGTGCAAAGCTTGAGACTCTTTTAAGGACTTTGGACCCATCAATTGATATTGATGTGCTTCTATCGAGTGGGGTAGCAACACCGGATTCTTGGGATTGTGTAACACTAGGAGGTGGTGAGGAAGAGGAAGAGGGTGATGGGGAAGAGGGTGATGGGGAAGATATTTTCCCGGAAAACGTTTGTGGATTCGAGTGGCATGAGCCCTCAGATCCGGATATCAGTGAGATATCAGTCTTATCTGATGGGATGGCGAGTCTGAATGTGGACTCGAGAGATGTTGGGTACCTTGGTGGGTAGCTGACGCAGAGTGGCCCTCTTAAGGAAATTCTAATAAAGACCCTTATAGGCACCTCTTCAGGAGCTGCCCTCCTTCGAACTGTCAACCGTCTCATCTCCCGTCACCACCAGTATCCCCTCCTCCCACCTCCATCACCTCCATGCATCTCACGAATAAACTACCGGATTACTACAACGCTTACATCCTCAGCCATTAGTTCAATCCTAATCGATGCTTATTTCACCTACTATAATCCTTCCTACCCGGTTCTTCACGAACAAACCTTTCGTCAGCAATGCTCAGATATGTCAAGGATCCCCGAGAACTCGCCCTGGAGGCTGATCTACTACATGACTCTTACACTCGGTGCATTTACCTCTCATGGTGGAGCTGACGGGGATGATATAGATCTGGATCTTAGAATTTGGAATCTTGTGAGGGGTGGGTTGTCAACTACGAGTATTTTAGAGTCGGGGACTTTAGAGCAGGTCCAGGCATTGGCTATGATGGTATGTATTATGGTTTTTGGTACTTATACATGAATTGCTCGGTTAATATTGGCAGGGGCAATACCTTCAAAAACGCGACCGTCCAAATACTGGGTATAACATGATGGGGACAGCGGTTCGAATGGGGCTTGGGTTAGGTCTTCATCGTGACTTCTCTGAAATGGGTTCGCAGAAAAAACATACTCTAGGAAGAGAGATCCGGAGGCGGGTGTGGTGGCTGCTTTATATTTTCGACGTTGGCGCGTCTATTACGTTTGGTAGGCCAACTTTTGTGAGTGATAGGGCAGAGACACGGATTCCAGGGAATTTTGATGATTCGGTATGTCGATTTTCTCTACTGATCGTTCGGTTTCGGGATTGGACTAATGCAATAATATAGGCATTAACCTCTCCCACTCAACTTCTCCCTCTATCCAGTAATGATATCACCCCATACTCTGCAATGATCGCCCATGCCGAACTCGTCCGCCTCGCAAATCGCATTCACAGTTTCTTTACATCCCGCCAATACCACCAGCAGCTCTCCCGCGAGCTAATCCACGCCTTCGATTCACAGATCCTCTCCTGGAAAAACTCGCTTCCTTCATACTTTACATCCCCCGCATCTTCAGTGCCACAGTGGTTCCGGGAGCCAAGGTCAATCGTACTATGGAAAGAGCTGAATATCAGAATGATAATGTATAAGCGCTTCCTCCCGCTACTAAATAAGAACAAAAAGAACAAAAAAAGAAATGTGTCGCTACCGGATAAAGACGCAACTATATGCATCTCCCTTGCACTTGAGACGATAACTTCAGTGAAGAGTTACATAGACGATGAAATACTCCGACGGGGTGCGGCATGGTACTGCACATATTTTGTTTTCCAGGCTGCACTCGTCCTCGTTATCGCCATCTTAAAAACTGAGGAGCAAGAGGCTCTCTGGATCGAGGGTGTCGAAAGGGCAGAGGAGTGCTTGAATGCAGCAAGGGGGTGCTTGGGAGATGGTGCAGTGAGGTGTTTAGATGTGCTAAAGAGGGTTGGGAGGCTCTGGAGGGAGGGTAGGAGTATGTCGCCTGTTGCAGCTGCAGATGTTGTGCTTGATGGTGGGGGCCATGATCTTTTGGTAGGTATGGAGGAGTGGAGTGGGAGGATTGGGCTGGATGAGTTGGGACTTTCGGCGGCAGATGTTGGGGCGGTGCATTTGGGGTTGGATAATTGGGTAAACATGGATATGCATGATTATGGGGATCTGGTATTGGATCCAAATATTTTTACGAATGAGGCGTGAGTTTGTGGGCTTCGTTTTATGTACTCTTTTAGGTTCACTGGGCACTATATTAAAATACAGCGTTTGTTTTTGGACTGGATTGGGGTTGTCAGGTGTTTTTGCACAGGGTAGTATTATCTACGAGTGATTTATAATGACTCATTTTGGGTTTTTATTTGACGCTGGTTAAAGTTCTAGTCTATGGCACTTTGGTTTTCCTAAGTCTAGTTTTACACCTTTTATGACCCCATAGAACTAAGATTTAATGTGTAAAATAGTTTCTAGAACCGTATAGTGTCTAAACCAAGGTCGAGATCCCACCTATATACACGCAGTTAGAAAGGGCACCCGTAACACAAACCCCACTAAAGGGGTACTGGAACCTCAATACATACCATCAACCTTAATATCAGCCCCAGTGATAAACCTCGCCGCGTCACTACACAACAGCACAACCGCCCCATTAAGCTCATCCCTACCTCCCATTCTCCCCAACGGTGTTCTTGCAAGCCAGATCTTCTTATGCTCATCCAGTGCATCGCCCTCATTTAAGACTGTATCCATATAGCCAGGTGAAATCGAGTTAACCGTAATACCATATTTACCCCACTCAGCCGCTAGGTTTTTGGTCATCATTAGTACGCCTGCTTTTGATATATTATAGTTAACCTGAGGCTGCGGAAAATTCGTCGCATGCCCAGAGATAGACGCTATTAGGACAATAGAGCCACCTGTATTTTGTGCGACCATTTTTCTAACATGTGGTGAGTATAGTTCTACTGGATTTTATCAAGAAAAGCATACTTCGCAACGGCCTGCGCACACAGGAAAGATCCAGTCAAGTTGACATCCAATACCCTTTGCCATGCCTGGACACCCATATCTAGCGCATGCTCACACTTCACAATACCCGCAAATGCAAGTAATATATCGACACGACCAAACTCTGTCACCACATCATCCACAGCCGTATTCACAGCTTTCGCATCTGTTACATTGACGAGTTTGAAAACCACAGTTGCATTTGAAAAGAGGGACTGCAGATTACGTGCAGCTTCGTCGCCGGTGGTCTGATTGATATCGAACAATGCGATCTTTAGAACGTCGTGTTCGAGAAGTGCTCGTGCTGCTTCAAAACCGAGACCACCGGCTCCCCCGGTTACTAGTTATGGGAGATGTTAGTGCTTGTATTACGTTTAGGCCCTGAGGAGGTACCTATTGCTGCTTTCCCAGACAGTGAGAATCGGGTTACGGCAGGGTTTTGGAGGACTACGGGGGAGGGAGGGAGGGTTGGCGTCGCGAATTGGATTTTTGGGACTGACATGTTTCTAGAGAGGGGGGGGGGGTTGGGCTCTGTGAGTGGTATGTGGTGGTAGATACTGGTGCCCTTGTATATAGGGATGAAGTACTAGAAGGTATGACGCAATTGTATTTGGTGCCACAACTTTACGGGAGACGGTCCACCGTACTCCGACCCCTGCCTAAGTACTTCATGTGCCCCATCCTTCCTACCACCAATCTCTTGCATGTATATTATTATTCATACCCACCCAATTCGAAATGCGGGGTAGATCTTAGTCCAGATTATTAGCTCCTGGGAATGTCAGATATAATGTATGCAACCTATCAAAGCGAAACATACATACCAGGAACTGTAATGGGTAGTTTAAAGAAAATCTCTCCGGATAGAGTATGTCATTACTGCGTGACATCCATGTTAATGCGCTGAGATCGAACCCGCAGTGACATGATTGGCTGCAAAGGGCGGTTCATCGGAAAATGACCAAGAGTTTTTTTCGGTATCAATTTTTGAGATAGGGACTAAAACCAGGTAGTCTAAAGGTTACTATACTTGTTTTTTTTATAGTGATGGGAGTGTGAGCTTGGTTTAATCATTTAATCATTGACACAAGGGTTAGGGTTCATTGGGTCACCGCACCTCACTCGGCTGGTTTGTGCTGCGGCGCGGGCTTTCATAGGTAGCATCTAACTTCACTACGCTTTGATCAATAACTGGGGAATAACTTTTGAAAGCGAAGGGAATAGTCTATGGGGTGTTAGCCTTGTAACATGGGATCTCACTCGATGTATGATTACCAGGTTTTGTTGATATGGCTACCTAATAAGGTATAGCGTTGATGGTTCAACCAGTACAATTGTCTCCGAGGAGACTCGGTGGACAAAGCCTATTAGGAGGCTCTTCTTGGGTTCACTTGCTGTCTTTACTAGGCTTTCTCTCCTAGTCTAAGATACTGATTATTATCGTGGTATTTGAACAGGTTTGTGTGGGGAACTTTTCACGCGAGGGAAAACTCTATAGGCCTAAAAGCTGTTGCTCAGCCCCAAGAGGCTATATAATGTCTATTAAACTAAATTAAGTGGCGAGTTATGGATTTTCTTAGTGACTACAGTTCAAGCAAAAGCTCAAGGATAAGTTCACTCTATTTCTAGTGTACAGCCCCAATTAACAAAGGAACGAATTAGTGTAGACACAGGAAATCTCAAAAGCCCTCATTAGGTGCCAAAGAATAAAAATTATGTTCAAATAAACAAAAGAAATAAGTAAATCTTTCAAAGATGTACCCTCCCCGCTAAAGAATTAATTAATAACATCATCACCATCCGAGATACGCCAAACAAAATATAAAAAACATCACGAAAACTTCCTATCACCTCTTATGTTTTAAACGCTCCTTTATAAAATAACAAAGAATACAGCAACAACAAGACCGACTGCTGTAGTAAAAGTCATGCTTGAAATATGCGATGAAGCGCCGATGAAGCCTTCAGATTCAGAGGTCTGGGTAGACGTTTGAGCAGAGGCAGTCTTGGAGGCAGTCTTGGAGGCAGATGTGGAACTAGATCTGGAAGAGCTGGAGCTGGAGCTGGAGCTGGAGCTGGAACTAGAAGAGCTGGAGCTAGAGCTGGAGCCAGAAGAACTGGAGCTGGAAGTAGATGTGGGGGCGGGGGCAGTCATAATATTAGATGTTTCCGGGTGACCAGCTTCATTAGAGTAAACTGGAGCCATAGAAGTGAGTGGAAGAATAGTAGCTGAGACCACAGGAGAATAGCTAGGCCCACTAGGGTGGACGACGCCGGTAGCTTGGCTTGCGCTAGGCGCAACATCAATAACAGGTCCAGGGGCGGAAGATTCCGGTGTTGAAGACTCCGGGTAAGGGCAGTCGACACCACCTGGACAGACAGGAGCAATGGAGGCGATAGGGTCTACTGTCGGGGAAGCTGTCTTGGGACAGTCGTCACCTGGGCAAACAGGAGCAATAGTAGCCGAGGAGTCTCCAACAGGAGCGACAGTAGAGGAAACCGGAGCATTAGTAGCTGGGGATTCTCCAACAGGAGCAACAGCAGAGGAAACCGGATGAGAGCAGTCGGCACTACCTGGACAAACGGGGACATCGGAAGCAACAGAAGCTAGCGTAGAAGAAGCTTGATGAGGGCAGTTGGCACCACCTGGGCAGATAGGAGCAACAGAAACCGAATAGATCTCGGTAGAGGGGGCTGGACGAGAGCAGTCAATACCACCTGGGCAAACGGGGGCACCAGAAGCAACAGGAGCAACAATAGAGGAAACCGGGTGAGGGCAGTTAACACCACCTGGGCAGATAGGAGTAACAGAAGCAACAGGGACAACAGGGACAACAGTGGAGGAGGCCGGGTGAGGGCAATCGACACCACCTGGGCAAACTGGGGCAATAGAAACCGAAGAGATCACGGCAGATGGGGCTGGGTGAGGACAGTCAACACCACTGATGCATCCATGAACGCTGCTACTGTATGGAACTGTTGATTCTGGAGCAACGAAGGTTGGAACCGGTGAATAACCAGTGATAGCGGGATATGTAACGGTGCTAGTGTATGTAACACATGGAGACCCTGGCCCACCGGCACATTCGCTAAGGGTAACGGTTGAGCAAGGGGTGTAGACAGTCAAGTGCAGAGTAGAAGTCACAACTGTAGGGTAGACTGTAGTTTCTGGGTGGCAGATGTCCTCAGCGCAAGTAGTACTGGTTTTGGTGACGTATGAAGTGAAGGTTACGCAAGGGGCTTCAGTTCCTGTCTCAGCCGGGGCAATAATGATTGTGCCATTACCGTATGGGGTGGTTAAAGAGCTGCTAATAGAACTTCCAGGGTGGGTTTGGGTGCCCTTGCTTGGTATGTCTGTGCTAATAATGATACTAGACGTGATAGAGGCAATACTGGAGCTAGTTGAGTTGGTAGGACCTGGGTTGAAGCTGATAGTTGAATCTGTAGGGCCTGAAATGATGGTAGAGTTTCTGGGGCCTGCGATAGTTGTAGAACTGGTGGGACTGGCGATAATTGTGGAGTTTGTAGGGGCCACAATGATAATGGAGGTGGCAGGATCAATGATCGTTGCGGAATTGGTAGGGACTGGGATGATGGTAGAGTTTGTAGGGGTGACAGGGCAGGCACTTGCGTCCTGATCAGGGTTATACACGAGCGGGCAGTTGTCGTCATCGTCGCAGATACCATCATTGTCGGAGTCTCCGCCTTTTCCAGCACAAGGAGAAATAACGGTCCCGCTCTTGCACTCGCCTGTGCAAGCAGCAAGAGCAACAAAGACTGCACTATCTAGTAGACTGTCTCCACTATCGCAGATAGCAATTTCAATCTTATGGGCACCGGGAGCAGCAATGTGACCAGACTTCAAAAGTGGAGTAGACCCATCCATGCTAGAGCCTGAAGCAGGTGGAGTAAGAACAGATGAACTTCTAAAGAAAGGCCCATTGATTGTGATAGGTTCACCAGTTTCGTCGAACGCCATCTGCGTACCGTCGATATAGATACCGAAAACATCATTGAAATCACTCCCAACCCATTCCGGATACTCTTCACTGGCGAAGACGTACTCACTGAAGAATCCCGTGAATGTTGGTTCTAGTATAACATCCATAGAGAGAACAGCAGCGTTGTAGGTGAAGGCACCACCATTGAGGGCAGAGCAGAGTGTGCTTGAGCTTTCGGTTTCGCTATTCTTGCTAATTTCTATTGCGGAGTTACCAGTAGGAATAACGTCGACGGCCTCACCAGAGGTCAGGACAATTGAATCACGGATTCCTTGAGGACCTTCAGTGTAGAGACCTGCACCAATTGCTGAACCGGTATAGGTTGCTGAGACTAGTGTGATGCCGGGACCGAGGAGGGCTTTGGCAAGCACAGTCGCATCATTAGTTGGAGTGACTGCAAGAGCATTGGTAGTGGTGGCGAATGCAAGCGCTGCGAAGCTAATAAAATACTTGGAATTATAGGAAGCCATATTCGAAGAGACTTTAGGTATAGACTATCCTCGATAAGGAGTGAAACGAAATTCAAACGAATGAAGGGTCAGGAAATCTAAAGAGCGACTGACTACCTGTGGTGTGATGCAAGAAGAGAGATACAAGGTGGGTGATTCATGTTAAATACATCTTCAGTAACAATTTATTGACTCGGAATAGGGGACAATTCCCAAAGCGGACAATGGCCTTGAGGTCAATGTTGGTAGTAAACGAACACAGTCCTCCCGACATTTAGCTCTCTTCGGGCAGTATTAGCAAGCGGCTCAATTCCTACGTCAACCTACATATTATAATGGCAGTCTCAAGGGAGATTATAGAAGAGAATCCCTAAAAATGTTCCAATTACAGGGTGACCACTTCCGGTCTCATCGCGGATTCCTAGCAGATCATCCCAAGGGCTAGGATATCCTCCGATTGGCTAATAGATAAGCTCTTTACAATATCTGTCAAATGTATGACCTGGGATGTTCGTATTATACCCTTGACAGATCCCTAAAACACTATTCCGAAGTGTAACAGTTTTGTAAGTCACGGGAAGACTACTCTTGGCATAATCTCTTATGGCGCTACGGGTCATACGCTATGCCGTTTGATCATGTTTGGAAGAGACTAGAGCTCAATTCTGCTGAGTGGCCGGTAACTGAGACATATGTCTCTGAATAATGTAGGTACAGGAGCGGAAATTTTTGCCGGCGCAGGTACTAGAGACACGGTTAACGGCAGGCTATGGTGTCGACCTGGGTCTTTGCATAAACTACTATCTATCTGTTCCTTTCCCCGGTAGCTAGTGAATACTACAGAAAACACAAGACGTGCGATATCACTGCAACTCCCCTTCGGAACTAGGCACCTAAACTGGTATTGCTATTATAGTCTACAATCAGACTTCCCGATGTTGAAACGCACCCTTTTCCCCCCACTCCTGTCCTCGACTCCTAAACTGCAGGTCCCCATCAACCTCATCCAATTGAATACTTACCAATCTTATTATCTCAGAACGTTTGCAGTCGAAAATATGTATGTTGGCGAGGGACTGACAATACAAGGACCCCCCATTTCTGATATACGAAAACAACCTCCACTACTAAAGATCATGCATAAATTATAGTAGGCGCTATGACTCTCGGTACCGTGAGCTCGGGTACACGTGGGATTCAGCTATCCGGTTTCATATATCTTGGTTAGTTCTAGAGTATATTGTGGATCATATCGGTCAAGCCGAGTCCCTGGTAGTATTGTGGATCATGGAATATTGAGCCTACGCTCGGGCTTTACCTCACTTAATTTTAGTGAAGAAAGATTAACTGAGGCGCATTAAGCTCCACAAACTGTCTCTCTAAGACCGTTTAAACATAGCCTTCAGTAGAAGGAACGGGAAACGTAAAGCTTACATCCGGGAGGCTTCATGTCCTCGGCGAATATTCTAGCAATAGTATTGGCCCCAAAACCCCTGTCCGCTACCCTTGTTTCCCGATATTTTCTACCGGAAACTGTAAATACGGGCCGTTGCCGAGAGCGTGGCTTGTAATAATACGAGTATCGTATACCGTATTATCTCACGGTTGCCAAGGGCGTGGCTTGCGGGTACTATACTATCTCTAGATGAAATATACACAATTCTCGCTTCTGTGCTTTGATCCCTCTCTCCAAAAGGTTGGATTTTCGCTTTTCTGCTCTGTGCTCTGCTTTGATCACTTCCTTAGGGGGTTAAGTTCACAAGCCAGGCTGCTTGGCAACCGTCCGAACGAAGTGAGATATTACGGTACCAACTACAGCAATTTTTGGATTTTAAACCGTGTGCTAAGGCCTTTTCTTCCCTAGACGTGTTATTTGACCCTAAACTGGGATAGGTCAGAGAACAAAGTTGTCGGCAACGAGTGCCTATGGTGTTTTTCCGGGACAATACATTGTGTCTGCTTCTACTAGCTACCATAACAAGTATCAAAACGGGGAAAGCAATTGATGCCTTGATCCGGTACCCTTTGAAGTTTTTTTTGTAGGATTTTATAGCGAGATCTGTTGGAAAGATATAGGTAGGAGTACTGTAATTTAAGGTAAGTAGCCTCTAGAACGGCCAGTTCTTAAAATGCATTACCTGATAATTTTAGTTCTAGATCTTGCGATCTTACTACATACAAGCATTTATCCCGTCCCCGGGAGAGGGGGGGATCAAGCACACATGTCACGTAGGTCAAAGCTGGCAATTAAGGGGCTATCCGTCTAAGCACTTCTCGTCGTTATGACTAAAGTATAGTAAGATCTGCAGCCGTGTATATTAATAAGATTGACATATCTAGGAATGAACAAATCACCCAAAGGTGAATTTCGGGTTTATGGGGCTCAAATAAAGTTTCTTGGCATATCGGAAGGAAGTCTGTCATATCTTATGTCAGCATTCATCGGCGAAGGTTTCTTTGGTGCAAGAGGTTTTTATCGAGTTGAGTGTAAGGTTATGGTAGTGATATATAATGGTACTACGGGCTTCTAGAAGATAAAGTTGATTATTTGTTTAAGATATATTTAGATTTAGCATCGACCTGTAAACCCGGGTTCCTCATACAAGGGGGCAGGGGTTGCTAGTTAAGCTTAGGACTACAGCATTGGCGTGTGTGGGGTTATCGGATATATAGGCTGTTTTTGTCGACTTGGTGTTTGTGGGGACTTTGGCGAATGTAGACCTAATATAATGGTACAATATATGTTCGTGCTAGTAAAGTCAGATATCCCTGATGATAGTTTGTATTATATCTACAGACAAACCCAAGTGAAATGACAAACTCTTACCGACTAAAAAATATGATGAACCTTAAAGAACGCTATGAGAAGAGATTGTACATATTGACTAATTATCTGGCTTAGATTCATTAATTATCACTCGTTTATTGTCGTAAATTCTTGTACCTTCTAAATAAAATAGGAATCCCTTTATTTTCCTTTATTTAATATATACTAAGCCATGGATGATGAAAATATTTCTTGTAGTTACATGTATTCGAGCTAAGTTTCTTAAAGATTGAGGGTGCAAAAGGTAGCAATTACTAGCTTGTAGCCAAACTAGAATATTAGGTAATGAGCGTCGAAAAGAGCCAAGACTACATGTATTTAGATACATTCTAGAAGCTTATGGATGTTTTATTTTTAATTGCTAGTGAGTATTTATGGGGCTAAGGTATGTTTGTAGGATTAGCTAAAGAGGCATCTAACACCGGGTGCCAAGAATTCCATAGCATCTAAAATATTAGAATCACTACTACGATATGATGTCAGTACCGAAGTTTCTAGCTAAGATTCGCGGAAGTAGTGGTCCCACAACTGTTAGTTTTATAATATCTATAGACTAAAAGAGATCAACAACGTACTAAATAACTGAGGGGGGGCAAATATTTCCATATATTCCCCACCCCCCCCCGCCCCATTCAGAATTTCTTTTTTATTATAAGCTCAAAACCTGCTACCTCCCTCCTCAACACAACATATTCAACTCCAAGACCCCCCCTCCCAAAAATGCCTATCCAGGACCGTACCGCCCCCACAACGAAAGCCATCCTCTTCGGTGTCGTTTTCATCTTTGCAACACTCGTGGTCTCGATGCCCCTTAAGGGTAACCTCGACATTGAGGGTCTCAACAACAAGATCCGCTCTGGTGCTATCGCCATCGCGAACCCGGCTAACCCTAAAGATTCGAGGTTCCAAAGGATTGTCAGTAACAACGGAGAGATCATCAGCGTAGACACAAGAGCACCAGAAAATACCGATGAGGGGGTTATCAATGGAGAAAGAGGATCTTAGTATGTTTTAAAAGGAGTGAAATCTACGGCGGTAGGGATATAGAGGGTTTCCATATTGTATCTTTGAATAGTGGACTGCTTCCTTGTGTGGTGGTGTCTAGTTTTTAGATGTAAGAGTACAAAAACAATATTTGAATTGAACGGGGCAGTGTGTTGTTAGTCTTGGGTTTTTTGTTGTATCGAACCCTTACCCTCACGGAGGACCCACACTAGCAGGTGGCTAGTTACGCCAAGTGAACATGCTCATATATCCACACTATAGCGCTAAGCAATAGAGAAGCTTGATGGTGCTTATCCTAGGTAAGGCACATCGCATCATCTATATCTACGCTACAATCTTATAGCCTCCGAGTGATATCCTGTGAATAGATATAGCCTATTTATATTATCGGATGCCTAATCAGGAAAATTTCTATTCCTCTACAGAAAAGTTGGGAAATACTGGTATCTCATTCAATCAAAGCGAGCGGTCTGAAAACTTCTAGACAAGTAGATCCCAAGCTCAGAGTCAGCAAACATATGTATTGTATGTACGTCCACTGATTCTTGCCTAGTTAGACAACACAACTTCAGTCTTGTGACCATGAGCAGAGTTAAAGAACCAAGTCTTTTCTGACTCAGCTATTAGAATACCCCAAAACAGTCAACGGGTTTAAAATCTTATGTCTACTTATCTACAGTGCGATAGGTTAGATTACCACTCCAAGAGAATAATCTTTCCAACTAGGATAAATTACTTATATAAGCTTATTTTGATTACGATACTTGGCGCATACAACATAGATTTTATACCCAGAATTCCGCACACTATTTTCTATTTATTTTTTTTAGTGGGCGCGAGAGAGAGAGAGAGAGAGAGGGAAGGGGTTTTGAGACTAGGTTCGCTAGCACCTCCCTTTGGCGTTAAGCGCTCTTTTTTTTTTTTTGGTGTTGCACGGTGTCGTATTCGACGTGGGGTTATGTTTTATGTACCGTGTTTTTTTTGATTAAGCTTCATATATGTAGAGTAAGCCCCATTTTTAATAGGAGCTACGTATATGATATGAGGCACGGGGTGCTGACCCGGGTGTTGTTGTTCGGGCACCCGGAGTCCGGTATCGATGCGAGAATCGGCTTCTGGTTGCCTGCGTATGTAGAGTATCCCGGGATATATCGATGTGATCATGCGGGGGTTTCTTCTAATCATTGTAATTGACTGAGTGATTATTTGGCCAGTTTAGGCAAGTGGAAGATCTCTTTATTTTTAGTATCATTCTTTGGTGCAGCTAGTTGCTGGACAGAGAATTGAAGGGAAAGGTGGTAAAAAAAAACACAAAATACGAAATAAAATCTAGGATATAGCAAATAGACAAATAATTACGAAAACTGAAAAAAGAACTGAAAGTACAAAATAAACCCCCCCCCCCCAAAAAAAAAAAGAGAAGGAAATTAGTTAGTCCGCTTAAACAAACGCTCTCCACACCCCCCCCCCCACACCGCTTATGAATAAAAACCCAAATGAGAAATTACAATCCTCAAGCCCAAAAAAATAACTCTCACGCTTCTTGTTTGACAAATTGATCATATATCACTCTGTGACTCGACTTCTGACTTTGTAACTCTCGTCCTGTACCCCTCCTGGAAGCACCAACCCGGATGAAAAGCGTTAAGAATACCCACTGCAAGAGTAACCATAATACCCTCCAAGATAAAGAACAAAGTCTCATTAGCCATCAAAGCACCATCCCAACCCTGTGCCATCTCAATAACACGGTAGACAGATCTGATGAGGATAAAAGTTGTACTAAGTGCCAGAGCGCAAAGGAATCCACGGAACTTCTTCGAGGCACGGAGTTTTGCGTGGGTTTCGTTGAGTTCGTGTCTGGTGCGGTAGACACGGTATGCGTATTCTGCACATAGAATCATGAAGAGGATGATTGTAAAGACCTGGAACGCGAGACCAGCGATCATGACGTTGGTCCCTAGTTGTGGGGATTTGCCCTCGTCAGAGCTAACGGATGCGATACCACCACCGGCGCTCTGTAGGACTAGAGAAAAGAAGTCGCAGCTGACGAAAATGTAGGTGTAGGCCTTTGGTGGGATTCTTGAAATTTCAGCACCAAAGACAACCACACTGGATGTTTTGTTAGTGTTTTTGATCTAATAGTATTAGTGAAATAGAAGGACCGAGAAACTTACATTCTAGATAGACAGAGATAGATTCCTGCAGCAAAGAAGGCGGGTGCGAATGTCAAGCAACAGATTTGTATCAAAAACTATAGTTTGTTAGTCTCTCCGCTATGAAGAAGAAGGATCATAAGGTTACTTACAGAATCCGAGGCGAATGGATCATTATATCCCCATACTCTTCCTCCGTATCCAATGATCTCACCAATGTTTCCAAGAGCCATGGCAATTAAGAATCCCCATGTTTTGTATTTGACTCCTTGTATTATATTCAGGACCAAAGACAAGCCAAAAAGCGCAATAAGCAAGCTGTTCAAAGCGAGCGAAGGTCGATAATCGAAAGCCGAATCATCTTCGATAGTACAGGTTTCCCAGGTACAGTTTTCCCTGTCGGACATTTTTGAGTTGGATTAATAGAGATGATCTGAATGGAGTATTAAATCTTTCAAGAACTGTGTCTTCTTATATGAGAAAAGACTAAAGAGACTCGAGTGTTGTCTAGTTGTAGTGATCGTTTTGGTTTCTGATTCTTTATTCTTTCTAAGAGTTGGACTTCAAGCTCTTTATGTAAATTGATTTGTGAGTTGAGTCGGTGCTCAAGGGGCAGTGTTCTGGAAGGTCGGCCTCCAGAACCCCAACCGGAAGATCAGAATAGTATACGTTATATGAAATAACCTACGCAAGAGCCAATGAAACAGCATTGCCTCACGCACCATTTATGGTGTATTACGCGTATTGTAATGTGGCCCCCCCCCTTCCTTCTCTGACAACCCCCCCACAGATCTAACTTTATTATTTGGGTCTTTAAAAAAAAGTACATTTCCCCGATTCTGATAGCACAGCACGCAAGACGCGCTTCGTGGGCGAAGCCTTCGCTTGAAAGACTGTTGGATTAGTTAAAATACCCCGGGTTGTGCGTTTGTAGTACATACGTACCCTATGTCGCACACACACAGCGCAGCCACCTCTACAGCATACATACATTATGAACGTGTCTATAGTATCGTGGTTCCATGGATATGTAACTATTGATAGTATTGGCCGCCTACAACTCACCCTGGAGATTATCTCTTTTTGGGGTAATTTTTTTCCAAGTGACCTAGATCTGGCTGCAAAATAGTAAAACTCAGGATCGCAAGTGTTACATGTAAAAAGTCTACTATTGGAGGGAGGGGGGGGGGGTTAAACAGTCCTATTTAGGTAACTTTTTTCTTTTGTGAGTCATGTCAAGCTTCTTTCGGGGGTTGGGGGAATGACATCAAAAGAAGCTTACATGAACTCCATGCAAGCATTTGCGTATGTCGGGGATTAATTAATTATTTACGGGATGGGGCGCCGCAGAGTTCGGCGCAGAGTTCGGCGCAGGACTAACTAGATGACGACGACATCTTTACTGGCTCCATCATCTTTTATCAGATGTGTCGTCTTGGCGGCGTATAATTGCTCGTTCCGGCCTAATAAATCTCCGTCTCCTCTCGCTTCATCTGTTCCCTGGTTCGCTGGGCAGTTACCCTTGTAAGGATCTGTCTATGAGTATTATCAGAGCCCGGTCAATTGGGGCTATCCTCGCTTTGGGGATATCTATATATATACACAGTACCAACGTTAACTCTTGGGCGCCTTGGAAGTATTCACTTTTTTGCATTTTTCGGTTATCGGAGACTGTAGCGAACTTCGCTTCACCGTTCAGGTTCAATAACAAGGCGCACTTAACTCGCAAAAGAACCTTTTTTACCTCTCAACGGGCGCAGCAATGACTCATGATACACACGACCCTCACAACTGATAGGTGAGATAAGCGGTCCGGACCCCCCCTCAACGCTCACCAACAACAACAGCAGATAGTATGCGGAATCCGGATCCCGATAAAGCGTACCCGAACGGAAGAAGAAAAAAAAAGGGATTGATTTGCAGACCGGCTAGATTTAATTGGAACCGGTAGAACCCAATATGAGGCTGAAATGAGACTATCTGTTTCTTCGATCTACCTGCATATTGTTCGTGTAATATAAAATACACACGATTCGTGGAGTTTTTGTACGGTACATAGGATCATGAGTTATTTAACTGTATGACATAATACTCTTGTCTATGTACGCCACACGTAACGCACACACACGGAAAACAAGTCCAAGTATGGTGTTTACCAGAGACTCGACACTTGCAAGGCAGGAAATAATTCACTTCTTGGGGCTCGTGACTGATGTCTTATAACACTAGAAGAAGGCGGTAGTGATAGGCTTTAAAAAAACAAAATTTTAAATTTTGTAGTATAAAAGGTCATTGTCATTTAACTGTGGCTTGGGGTTTGGGGTTTTAGAAGTATCACCTAGTTTGGCTGAACCTCTTGAACAAGGCCATTCTTATTTTTAATAGATTGGGGGTTTGCCTGCAGTGGGGTTTAAAACTAGTATATTGTAATGTTAATTGTATTCTGCCAGCCCCAGGCTTACTCGAGATGGTACGTATATGTGCATGTGGCTATCTATCTATCGGTGCGGGCTTCTCGTGAGCGGAATTAATCACCGAATCGTTATTTTGATTGACCACTTCGCCCAGCGCATGTTCTCCTCAGTGAATGAAGGAGCAGAAGAAGGGTGTCTAGCAATTTTGATTAGTATGTATTTTAGAGGGGAGGCAGGCGAGAAAGGTGCTGGTTTTCGACAGGGAGGACTGGATATATATGGTGGTTGTTTCAGGCATATCCTTTATTCTTTGGCGCGGGTTCATCTCAGTAGTCTACGGAGCTGTTTGTGATTCATGTTTAGCCTGTTGTTCATAGAAGACTTGTGGGGGGTTTTTCCAGATGGTTATCTTAATTTTCGCTAACACGGGCTCATTTTTCACCGACGAATGGTGGTTCTTTTTAACGCTTATATTAAGTGGGAATTTCATCGACAAGGGGTATAAGGTTTCACTGACGTGCTCATTTCATGTGATGATTTGAAATAGGCTCACCTCTAAAACGTGTACCCATACCCATACCCAGGCTGTAATGGTCCCTCCACATCGTAATATTTCCAGGGCTTAGCAGACACGTAGTTAGGGAAGCTCGAGTTGTCTCAGAGGGGGTGCTACCTAGTAAGTGCATGAGTGCGAGGGGAATTAGTGGGGGTGGTTTTATATAACAAAAAACGTAAGTATAATCGTTTCAGTTTGCTGTTAAATTGGACTTGGTTAACCTTGTTTGGAACCCAACCAAATATTTCGTTAACGCTTTAGAATCTCCGCCTTTCTTCTTTGGTAGCTGGGCTCTTTTTTTCATTCATGTAAGAGGCGGTACTCCCCCCCCTTTTTTTCAACATAAGACTGCCTAGGGTAGGGTGTGCTATGTGATTGATTTTGTTGTCGACTCGTCCTAACCTTTTGTTCATACTTTTGAATCTCATGTCTATTCTGCTGACGAGTTCTTTCACTCCTAGTTTCGTACCTTATGGCTGTAGGTTCACTATTGTGTTGTCCTAATAAGTCGTTAATATGATGACGTGTATTCAAAGATTAGTTTACTTACCCCCTCTAGCTGGGGAAAACGGTCCTATATAACGCATGGCAGCGATGTAAGATTAACAAGAGATTCTAGGTCAGCCACAAAGCCGGATGGACCACCCGAAGGAATAGCTAGCACCAGCAGTGAATACAATCGTCTTTCCAGACCTAAGGATCCGATGTCTTACGATTTGTGGCCCGTTTAGTTTTAGGTGAGATCTTTATCCAGGGCTTAAAAGCTAATGCCTAGACAGACTACAGTCGCCTATAGGGTCTATAATCTACGGTTTAGATTCTCCGAGAGTGGAAATAACAGCAGAGGTCTCGATACTCTTGCAAGCCTACGTTTCTCACTGGCGTCACTCTGCCTCTAGTTAGGACCTAAAATCAACAAACCATTTATAGCCATCGCTGAACACACCTTGGTCTCTAATGAGATAATTAACAGGTAATTCTCACGAGTATGGTGTTTATGGGTTACTTACTAACTACTCCAAGTGCCAGAAGAGGATGTATTTCATCTCCATATATCAATCGGATAACTTCACCACAACCTTAATGAACTAGTTGGACCTGCGCACCTCTATGTATAGTCTTCGTCATGAGATTTCCTACGCCTTAGAGTACCTATTGAAGGCTTTGTTAATCCGGGTAGTGATTTCGGAGACCGGGTGAGGTCTCCGAGTCCTTCAAGTCCCGAGAGTGGGAGTATTGAGGGCTCGCTTTCCGTAGGAGGATTCATTGTTTATTTTGGGGGACACTCCTCTCTTATAACTGGTGTTATTCTATGTTATACATTCGGCTGGATATAAGCTATGGTTCTCTAATATTAAGATATAACAAAATAGGCGGACTAGTAGCTTATCTATAACCTTAATTAGCTTAGACACTACTAAGGCGGTAATTAAAATCTCTAATGACAGAATAGTGACCGAGAAAATAACATTAGGACTCACTAATCATAGTATCTCAATTCACACCCTAAAGTACTTCTAGAGTTGATCTATCCTCTGTCCTTAATATATATTATTTATATTTTCCTAGAGTATGTAACTAGCTGGTAAGAGGAGGTTTGTATTGTGGTTGAGCTACTTATCCAAGATCTTAATTATCACTTAAGTACCGCATGTACTAAATAAGAGAAATATCTTCTACTAACAACACCAAGAACATTTACTCCCACACATACCCATCTCTTCAGTAGCATTACACCTTAAGAACAAACAACCCATAGCTAAGTAAACACTAGTATAGGGTAAGGTTTTTCCTAAATATAGTACACCAACCAACCATGTCTTGGCACGCCTACCACAAACCTAACCAGAGATTCGTAATGGTCATACCTTGAAATCAAGAGTAAAAGCCACAGCCGTGACGTTGAGATCAGTTCGTATGGTCTGACTGCTTCGTTATGGTCTGATGTTAATAACTATATTTAGGAAAGTATCTCGATAGCGAATTATCGAGTACCACGTCTCTAGGTGATCGGCTGGGGTGATTACGATATGTTCTTCTGAATACTAAGAGCTAGGGTGAAGGTTATTGTTGTTGTTCTAGGCTATAAAGGGTTGTTGGAAGCGATAGGAAGGTACACCCAGGGTTGGTTCTTTAATTATTTTCTAGTATCGAAAAGTATTCACTCGTTCTTGGATAGTAGTCTACTTGTTTTTATAGTCTTGATCCTCACTAGACCTAACCGATTAGTAGGTCTAGTGAGGAGACTATAAATTTTTTTTTTTAAAGTTATATTATGTATGTGTATATGGTAAAACCATAACCTCTAGGTTTTTATCTAAAAGTACAAAGAATTTCAGAAACTCCACCATATATACGTCATCATGAGCATATTTTATACAAATAACCAAATTAAACCACTAGAGCAACAAACCCCCCCCCCCCCTAAAAAAATTTCCTTTCATCAAATAGTGTTTGTGTTAAATTTGCCGTTTGACGTCATTCTCGGCTTGTAATTGTACAGCATGGACGATGGCCATTCTGTCCTGCTGTATCTGCCGTGCTTCATCCACCTGCTTCGCTACCGCAGATCCCAGACTATCGATATTCTGTGTATGTCCCAATACCCAACTACCACTCTCCGGGAGTCCGATAACCTCAGGCTCAACAGGATCCCCGGTCTCGGACTGCCGCCGTTCCGAAGAATTTGATTCAAGTGTATCTTCTGTAGCACTGGAGTGATGTCGGTTGTTGGTACCGGGGTAGAGGCCGAGTTCTTCGACAAACCGTATGATCTCGGCTTGAGCGTTAATTATGCCGCTTCCGAGGCTGAAGTCAAGTTCTCCATCGCCGCTTCTGGAGCTGTGGGAGTGGAGACCCCGCCATACTTTGATTCCGCGGATGATAGATGGGTCGATGATGGCCATCAAAGAGTAGAATATCCCACGACCTCCGTAGAAAGCGTAATAGACAACGTCTGTTATGAGTGTCAGTAGTAGTCGGCGGTGTGGGTATATTAGAGGCTTACTTACACAAGTAATAGTCTTCTTTGGTATATACTCCTTCTGCGGTGCTGATCCTAAGATCGACAGCCGTGATGAGCTGTTTCTGATATTAGAGATGAAAGATAATAGTATGAGGAGGATTTGACATACAAAGTTCAGTATGATCATTACAATAGGATAGATAGCTAGTTCTTATTAGCTTTTTTTGTTTCAAGATGAATTAAGAAGAACTTACATATTCTTAAGATGATATTCCTAAACCTTTTATTACTCGAAAGACTACGGCTAGCTAGCCTTGTTGCACTCCGTCTCAACTTCTTACACTGGATCACAGGCTTTCCGTGTCCATCAAGCATCGGGATATCCCGAAACCTTGGGAGTACATTTGCATTTGAATCACTGTGTGAATTGAAGGCACCCTTTGTGGTGAACTACATTGATATCTGGTTAGTGGGTTTGTTCCGGGTATGGGTTAATAGGCACATACTTTATGCTTGTACAAGTACCCAATTGTAGTGATTGCGCATACGAGTGTAACCACGACGGCAATAAATATCCATAATACCTGTGTACTGATCTGCCAAATCAGACGTTCGTGAGAGTCACTCTCGGTGAGCCAGCATACTTTTATGACTGGGTCCCATCCAAACTTGCCCTTGATCACTTTATGATATTAGCTATCGGAGAGGGGGGTAGATGATTGTTATTCTTGTGTCATAACTTACAGGGCGGTAGAGTAATCGCAATATTGAGCGCAAATGTTCCTATGATATAATATTTCTCTAACGTAAGGCCATTCAGAGAGTGCACAAGCACCAGCTGGAGGTTCAATGCAATGCAGAGTATGAACCAGTTGGTGACGCCTAAACATTCCCCATTAGCAACCGGGTCCAAGGTCTCACATGACAAAGAGGGTCACATACCAAGCCAAAACTGAATCAACCAAACACCAGCAACTAATCACCTGCTCTCAGTATGCAGCTCAAACTCATAGATGGGACGAACTGCTCACCACACCAGAACTAATGCGGACATGAGATATCAGCCATTGAGCCATTGAGTAGGGAAAGCAGGTAGGGGAATTGGGATCATCTGCAAGGAAGAAGGGGAACTACATGTAGTCATAAGAAAACGTAGTTGAACTTACACCAGGAGAAACCTTGACGCAAATAATATACCCGATGGAGTATATACAACTAAGTTTAAGTGTTAGACATTGAACTATTCCTCCCCCTTGGCCGAGAATTCGTTCACACTTACTTCGAAATTAGCGCATAGACTAACAATCGAAACGACAGACGATCAAGAGATTTCCTCGATTCCCGATTTGAGTAGATCAATGCAACAAGTCCTAGGACAGCGAGACTGAATGCTAACGATATTCCTGCTAGGATTGCACTCATGTTGTTCTAAAAAAACCCCCACATGTTAGCCAAAAGCTTCCCTGCGCCTATCATTCGTTCGCTACTATACCATAAGGAGGATCCTATCCGGCGAGAGGAAAGTCGTCGGTGATGATACTGGCGCCGATATAGAAATAGTCGCCGACATCGCTGGTTTGGAAGGTGAGGAAAGAATATGGGTCTGGAATCTCCCGGTTGTGATTTTCAACTCCGGTGTGTCGGGGGGGTGGGAAACTAGCTCGCTTCACGGATGGGAAAAGCTTTAAAGAAAATCGAGCTCGTTGTATGACGACGGTTAAGAGGGAAAGTGGGACACAACTTTCTTAGAAGGGCAGCGCGCGATGTTCAGCCCCACCGCAAGGCTCCCCTGTGAACTGGACTCTAGTTGTGGAACGCTGGAGACTAATCCCGGGATTTTGGCGCTCGCGTGGCTTCCGATAAAACAACCTATCAAGAAACACCTTTCTCGGAATCTGCTATCTGTCATAGTATCATGATGTTTTCTTTATTGGTCTTGCTGTATAGGGCTGGATATAGTTGCGTGGGCATACCTAGAAGGACTACATACACGTGGCTGCGTATTAAGGCTTTCTAACCAGCCTCAAATCTAGAAGCTTATATTCTCACGTAAGTACTCTTGTTTTTAATCTACCTGCTGGATGTCGACTATGGGTGGATTTATGTATGTACATACATCGACGTGGAAGGCAGAAGTAAATATATATTGACACGGTATACTCTCTAGGCATCACGTTACAACACCAAAGATAAAAAAAACCCTGAAGCTGTCAAGCGTAGCACACACCATGTGCATGCATAGCTCGAGTCAAGTATTAGCCTATGGGTGCTAACTTGACCAATCTTAGAGCTGGGTTCGTCGCACACTGTGGTAGGAGCACAACACCTGCATATGCCCGGAAAAAGAAGTAACGAATGTTCGGGAAGATTTTGAAACCCCGCGCTTACCGTCTTGCGACCCCCGGAAAACTTGAACCTTATATCCTAGCCTTTAAAGCTAATGGGCTGGGGCTGGGTTGAGTCAAATTAGACGAATAAGATAAGATATCGCCAGTTTCGAGGAAATGTGTAGCCTCATAGCCTCTTTCTAGATTGCCAGAAATCTGGGGCGTGCAAACAGATTTACTTTTTTCTAGGAGAAAAAACTTATTCCGGCGCCTTGTGTTTGCTGCAGTTGGCCGGCCCGGATTTTCGGGCTTCGAGTTTGGAGTCTTGCTAACGGGGGCTAAGGAGTAGGGTTATAGCCAAGAACGGATGAGCTTCTCCCTGTATGTCTTTGAACTGTCTCTGAGATTAGCAATGTATCCAATGAGTTATTTGGAACAGAGACAACCAACGTCCTCGCATTAATGTACTTCAGGTATCGCCAGGAACGCGTAACGCGGGCTCCAACAAAAGGATCTCGGTAATGCAAGAGCTTTAAATTCAAGCGACACGGCGAAACACCCGATACTCTTTAGTTGGCTGTTACCCGAGAATTCTGGGGGCCATAGTGTGCGAGATATCGGGGGCTGGAGTGGCTCGGGGGCTATCGGGGGCGCTGCCGTGTGGCAAGCCATAAAGTAATCGGTATTTGGCTTCTGTCTGGAAAAAAAAAGAAGAGAGAGTCTGCTAGTGCTCTCTTTTGATAAGTCCTTTTCTTTTTTTAATGCCTCAATCCCTGTATTTGTGGCGATTTTGTGGCTGCACCCCTTTGATAAGTAATGTGTCACTTGGTTCATAAAGACATCAAAAGTGCACGGTAGACTTCTATAATGAGATATTTGAGATACTTTTACCCTGTGGATTTTCTCACTAGCAAGGGTCATCAAGGGGTAGATATTAAAAAACAGAGATTTCTTGGACTCGGACTCACCTAGTTCTTACGAGCTAGGCAATTAATAATACTCTAGAGGGTCTGAGCAATTGGGCTGGAAAATATCAAAGTGCTGCTCGGACCTGGGTTACAGTTATTTTGTATGAGATTTCAAGCCTCTATTATATTGCTGTGAAGAAACTTACTCTCTTTAATAATTTCTGTGCGTTGGAGGCGTGTCTACGTTAGGTTACTGAAAATTAGCTGGCAGTATATATTATAATTGCATATGGTGGCTGCTTTCTGCTAAGTTTAGTTAGGATTGTTTTCAATGAACTGATAAAAGGTAGAATAAATATTACCAATCGATAAATTGTTTTTAGATAGCTAATAATGGAAGACTCAGTATAATATTAAGAAAAAAATAGATAGGCTTTCCCTATAACCCCAAAGATAATAACAATAACACATCCAATTAATTCCACACATCTATAAGAATCCACCCAAACAAACAAACAAAACAACTCCTAAAGAGCTAGCTCATCAGCATCAACATCAGCATCAACAGCCCTTTGCCCAGCATAAATATCCGCCAACTTAGTAAAACAAATCATAACCCAAAGCTCCAAGCTCAACCCCAAAGGAGAAGCCAACAACGGAACCTCAATAGTCCGCTGCTCCCTATTCCCAAGCTCCTCAAGCAAAATCCCCGAATCCCCAACCGTAATAACCAGGAACTGAGGTCTCTGAATCAAATCCTCATCGTGATTCACCATAACCCACTCCGCCGCCGTCTGCCATACCAGCTGCGCAAAAGTTGCATCATCATACTTGACATGATACCCCGAGTCACCATGATTAACACCCTCGGATATCATATCAGCAACCTCATGGACCGAAACCCTACAGAAGGGGCACGGGAAGGTACTCCTCCCATTATCCACGCTCCGTACCATACCCACAACGCAACTGGAGCAAAAAGCGTGGCAGCACTCACGGAAGATAACGTTCGGTTTAACCCCATCGACACAAATAGGGCATTCAAGGTTCTTGGGAACTTTAGTAGACTCATCAACCACCAATGTTGGTGGTTTTGGAAGTTGATTCCTGCGTGCTAGTCGGGTGATATTTGAACTCGCTAGCTCAATGATTGCTTCTTGTATAATGATCTGATTGTAGGAACCTCGGAATGGTACTAGTGGGAAATATTTTTCGAAAATATCCTCGATGTCAAGTGTTCTTGATATCCTTAGGTTTGGGTGATCGAGGAGTTCTTCGAGAGATCGTGGGATGATCACTCTGCTATGAGTCCAGTCCCAGATGAATGTGAAGTTGGGGAAGATGTGTTCGGGGTTGGTTTCAGGGGTGGTGGTGGTTGGTTGACTCGGGATGGAGAAGAGTGCGTCGTTTCTATCATTGAGGCGGGACCGTTGGGCCGGGGTGTCCATTTTATGTAAGTGGTGAGTTCTCTGTAAAGTGTGGGGTTTTGGTGGATTTTAAGGTGTGAAGTTATCTCAATATATTAGTGATACCTGCTGGTCGAGAAACCCGGCTTCTAAAAATGGTAGTTTATATTAAGTGAAGGCGAGGGTCGATATGGATTGGGTCTATAACAAGTGATGTAAGGGCTATATAAGGTAGTAGTGGGGAAGATGTTGAAATATTTTAAGATAGTTTAGTCTTTTGACTGCGCGACAAGTGTTTTTCAAGATGAAAATTCTCTGAGTGTCAATCATAATGAATCACTCGACTCCTCCTGTTTCATCCTTGGCATTTTTTCTAGCTAGTCGAAATCAGGGTCTAAAGTACATGTACTCACATTCAAGTCTGCAACAAAGGCTCGGTACCAATGATAAGAAATTTCTAGTGATACAAATTAGGAAATATAACTCTATTTTCCTAGTGAAAACTACGGACTTCAACGGCTTTCCCGACATTGATGTAATCGCTGTGCACAGGAAAATTATCTCTAGAGCCTAGTAAATGGAGAATACTATCTGATTTTCGGAAATTCTGGACGAATAAAAAACAAAAAATAGAACTATATAGGCACTTGGCTCCCTTGACTGGTGGTTGTTCGAGCGGTGTTATCCACTTCACTGTACGAGACCAATGGAGCGTGAGAGTAGATTCAGTGAGGTGGTACGTATAGGTATTGATACCTGGTTTTTATACGCTAAAATTTACAACTACGATAAACAAGGTTTTGGCTAATTTATATTTTTGTAAAGAATTATTCATACTTGTGCGTCGCAAGAGACAAAGCTTCAGCGACTGTATTAAGTACTATTACATCCGATCCGAAGCAATCACCAGGATATTGAATAAGTCAAGGGGTCGGATTTGGCTCTTTCAGGTATTTTTATAGTCTACTAAAGGGCATGGCCGTACCAAAACCAGTGCTTAGACACAAAAACACCAAAAATATTAAAGAGTTCAGTACCCAGGATTCCCACATGGTCACCCACTGCAGTACTAACTAGGCGATACGATGATTGGGTACAGCAGAGCGGACGGGATGCTCCATTTTCATCGTTCTATGACCGAACACGTTATTTTGTGATTTATTTGGTATTTATTCAATAAGCAAGGAATAGTAATATAAAGCGTCTCTCGTACTAGGTTATATGGTATTACATGTAGTCTAGACACTTAAATCGCTTATCGTCCCTGCTTAGTATCTATCTCTACGTTTTTAGTTAAGTATATATATATCCCTGTAATATATTAGGTAAAAATGATACCTTGTACCTGATACCTAAAATTGGCCTTCGTAGCCGACCTGAAACTAGACATACATGTACTTAATGCAAGTTAGAACTACATGTACATGCTGTGCCTATTAAGTCGTAGCCAAGGTTTGGAAAAAATCAAAATCCTAGAAAGTCCAAATACATGTACCGTAGAATCTCGGGTATAACGAAATGGTCTGGACTAGGTAGTTCCAAATCGGCCTTTGTAAAGCTCTCAAATATATAATGCAATTTTTCAATAGATTATTGTAATTCTACCTAGCCCGGGTCGTTTCGTTATACCCGGGGTTATACGGTATTCAAATTAGTCATGTATTATCACTCGGTGTCTCGTATGGTGTATTTTTTAATTCATTAAATATATGAATTTATGGTTGAAGCTGATAAATCGGCATGCCTTTTATAAGCTTTATCTAGACCTACATGTAACTTCTTACAAGCAACTGATATGTTTGTAGTAGTTAGAACTAGTTATATGAGTAGGTCTGTTCGTATCTTTGGTCTCGAGAATTGGAGGGACTGAAAGGATTACCTCTTTAGGCTAGACTATAGTTTTTAGATTGTAGGCGCTATCGAAGCAAGAATTTGTACATAGACTTGTAAGGTACTCTTACTCGCTAGCGCTAAAAAGAAGCCCTAGAAGGTCCGGAGATTGATAGTTCTTAACTTTGAAGACTACTAGAAATCTTCTTATTATAAATTTAATAGTATGTACTGAGTTGCACCTATATATAAGTAGGTCTAGCGACAAGACCCTAGGGCTGAATAATATTGATTGCAGCTTAAACTTCGACTAGTTTGCACAAATGAGAAGGTAAATCTATCATCCTATTTGCTTTGAAAGATTGTGTCCATATCTGATAGGACTATAAATTTGTTGGTATTGGAGTGGTCTTGGGGAAGGGTAAGTGTGGTTTATGAGGGCTAGCGTCATAATCAGATTAGGCGAAGCTATGAAATTTTGCACAAAATCGGCCCTGGGGCAAGGGCGCTCCAAAGAACTATCCCGCTGGTGATTTTGCAGCCCTCTATGCTTGGCATCCTTACCGGTTGTTAGGGGCTGATTTTTGTCATCATTGATGTTTTAGACCCTCAAAGTAACTCTAACCCTCTGAAATTTCACACAAAACCGGCCTTGGACTTAGGGCAAGGGCATAAAGAATCATCCTGCTAGTAGTTTTGCAGCCCTCCACGCTTGGCGTCCTTACTGGTTAGGGGGCTGATGTTTTGGGCCCTCAAGGTAACTCTAACCCTCTGAAATTTCACACAAAATTGGCCCTGAACTTAGGGCAAGGGCATCCCAATGTATTCTACTAGTAACTTGCGAAGCTCGGTGCTTGGCATGTCTATCTGTTTATGGCTGGTTGGTTTGTCATTATTGATGTTTTGGACCTTCAAAGTAACTCTAATCCTCTGAAATTTTACACAAAATTGGCTCTGGACTTAGGGCAAGGGCATAAATAATCATCCCGCTGGTAGTTTTGCAGCCTCCTACGCTTGGCATACTTACTGGTTGTTAGGGGGCTGATTGTCATTATTGATATTTTTGACCCTCAAAGTAACTCTAACCCTCTCAAATTTCGTTCAAACCCAGCCCTGTACTTAGGGCAAGGGCATCCCAATTTATTTGTCCGTTGGGAGCTTGCAAAGCTTGGTGCTTGGCATCTTTATCTGTTGTTTATGGACACTCTAACCCTCTACATGTAGTATTAAATATTTAAAACAAGGACCGAATTTCATGGTAGATAAGCCCTACGAAGATCCCATTTAAACCTTACTATAACTTTATAGATCGAGTTTTTAAGTGATATCTAACATCGAGCATCTGTATATAAATGAGTATAATTTGCCGTTTTACAAAAATTCTAAAGGTCCAATGGTACATACTTTATCTAGCTCTTCCTAATCTGAAGATGTACGTAGTGTTTGGACTATTCTCATCCAATATTAGCATACAGACCATAGCCATATCCTAGTCCTATCCTGTTATACAATGTTCTTATAGCAACAATTGACTCGATGTCTATCGCCTTTTCTAATAACAGTCTAGTGACTATGTTAGGTGGCGTACACACGAATCTGTTCTCTGTCTCCGTTACTCATTTCCAAACACTGTAGAGTGAAGTATAAAATGTCTGTTTGGCCCCATGAGGTTTGTAGCTCATATAATATTGAGACCTATAACACGGAAACCTATAATGCTGGCACTTATAACACAGACACTTATAACACTGCACACGCCTATTGACGGACTGTGCGGCAATCGGTTGGCTACACCGAGCCAGTCCAGATTCTCGCCGTTGCCAAGAAATGACGGACTTTCCTTCTTTCTTCTAGCCCTGTAGTGATCTCAGATCTTCCTCAGCCATTCATCTCTGCGATGATGGAATGGCTCCATCTGGACGAGGGATTGGTGATCTCTTTCTTACAAGGCTTCAAGCGAGGGATGAGGATGTCACAGGGAATAAAACAATGTAAACAGAAGGCTAAGATATTACTCTGGGGCTCGGTTCTCAGCCTCTCTGAGTCTCTATCGTTTCAGCCTTTTATCGAATATCTCAGTCTCAGTCTCTTCGATCTCTCTCTAGAGTATTGTCTCGTCTCAATCTTTCTCTTCACCCCCACCCCCCCTGGGTGACGTCGATGGCTTGCCGGATGCGGGTGTTGAAAACGGCGCGTTAACCAGATCTTGATGCTGCCCTGCCAACTTCTTTCCTCCCGGAGTACGTCTGTTATTTCAGCCGAGTGGACGTTGGGGGCTCTCTTGTCCCTCTACTACCCTCCTACTCTCCCTAAACTTCACTTCTCTCGGTGCGCAGTCACCCCTTTTCCTCCTGTGGAACCTTTACCACCGTCTTGGCCGTTACTCACCTGCAGACTCACCTCACCGCAGGCCACATACACCCCCGATAGACTTCCAACCAACACATCCGCGCCCAGTGCGCTCAGGAATATCTCTAGTTTAAAATGTACCATCGAAGACGCCCGCACTCATCATCAGCACCTGTACGCACCCTTTACCCGACTCCTCTTCTGCTTTATCCGGAATTGACCAGCTAACATACCCCCATAGCCACCCCCTTCAACCTCTGCACTCATCGCAGCATCAACAGTCTACCACCCCTCAAACAACTCTCCATCATTAGCTGCTGCTGCTGCCGGTGCCGCTCTGCGTCATGCTAGTACCTCGCCAACACCGATAGATCAGCGCACTGGCAGTATACTAACGAAAAGAATGTTGAAGCGACGGGATAGCTATTCTTCCGCAATTAGCGACAGTGATGGGGGTGTAAGGTTTGGATCAGCGGGCAGACCAGGTGTGCAGAGAGCTAGGAGTGGTGGAAGCTTAACAGATCGCCGGTTCAGAAAAGATAGGACAGGGAGGGGAGGGAGTGTCGAAATAGGAAGACGGGGGAGTGCTCCTGGAGCGAGTGGAATAGGGCCAGGTACTGAGCGGAAAAGGAGGGTATGGGGTCATGAAGGCCAGGAAGAAGCTGGAGAGGAGAGTAATGGGGAATATGCCGCCGATGATGATAGTGGTAGCGGTGATCTCGGTGGCGCTAGATTCGGCCGCACCAACTCCCTACGAAGTAATGGTAGCAGTAGCAATCGGTCTTTCCCTACCACTATGCGCGGCCCTATAAAAGCGAGAAAACACCAAAGAAGCGCATCGGCATCCATATTCAATCGTATTCGTGATACTTCATCCTCTTCCTCCGGGGATGGCCACAGAAGACATAGCTCCGACTCAGAAATTCCAGGCTTCACACATAAAAATAATCACAAGCCCTCACACTCCTCCGGTGGAATTGCGCGCCTCTCTTCAGGTGACTATGGCGACAGTGTCAACTCCCTACCGTCAGAGCTCGGGTCTATCTCTGAGGCCCCTCCTGTCGACGGCAGGCATCTCCACAAAGTACCTACTCAAATCCTAGAAGAAGACTCCGAGGACGACTTATGGGGTCCCGATACTTTTGGTTTCAAGAAGGGCGTGGGCGGGAAGACTCGTGGTATTGGTATACAAAACCGTAAAAGTCGCTCCGCCTCCTCCCCACCACTCCTCTCGGTTCCAGGTGATATCCCTGGGAACAATTCCGCATCACACGCAAAATTTGCAGCGAGGGATAGAATGCTGGAGGTGACACCGCTGAAGCATTCGCCGCCTCCGCGGTCCGTCTCGCCGGCTAAATCAGCACTTAAAAATGCTCCAGGTTCACCAACAATACCATCAACTGGGAAAATTCATAGTGACGCTACGTCTGGGAGGAAGGCGAGAGTTAGTTTCAGTGATGAGGACTCAATTGCGTCGTTCACAGCCTACTCGCGCCCACCGTTGATGGGGATGCCAGATGATGTTCATAGGCCACTACCCATTTTTGGCTCGGTTTCGCGTGGCATAAATACTGGCAGTAGTTTTAGTACCAGCAGTAATATACCTAGAACAATGGTCCGCGCGGTTTTAGCGCCCTCTCCACCACCAAGTGATTCTAGTCAGGAGTCAATAATCGGTCTTGAGAGTGCACTTCGGTACCCGAGAGGTCAACCCCCGTTGGGGGCAGCAGTGGCAGTCAAGAAGTTACTTGGGGTGAATGCGGACGGGGGTGGCAATGGAGGAGAGGGGATAAGATTGCGAAAGGGGCCACTGACACCGCCAGAGACACGCGCTGGGGTGCCAGAGTTGAAGCTAACGGCGCCAACGCCGGGGGAAGAGAAAGATGAAGTAGAGGGGGCACTAGGAGGCTTAAATCTAGAGGGGCTGCCAGGTGGTTTCCCAGGTCTAACGCGACAAAGAGGGCTTGGATTAGAAGAATTGTCAGGTGGTTCCCCTAATAGTCTTCCGGGGGAGCGTAGCCTTGGAGTCATTAAAGATACACGAATAGACGAGAGTGTCCAAAAAGACGAGGATGAGGACAGTGATGGTAGCGGAAACAGCATCTACTCCGACGCCTACGAGGATCTAGCACCCCTAAACACCACAAACCTCCCTGGAATCCTTGAAGTCGTCCCTCTCTCTGCTGTCCGGCAAAGAAACGACTCCTCAAGCTCTGCGTCGGATCCACCTCTCGCGCAAAGGACCTCACTCCCAGCACAACTAAGCCCACCAGCCCCCGAGTTCCTTATTCCAAAAACCAGACGTCGTGCCCAATCAACCCCCGTTCAGCGACAGTACTCATCTTCATCTTCATCTACAGTTTCTTTCTCTGAGGACGACGCATATCTCTCCGACTCTTCATTTCGCCGTACTAGACCCCGCGAGAAACGGACGGGGATGATGACGTCTATGAGGACTGGCACACCGCAGATTACGAAGTCTAGCACAGCACCAACAGGTGGGATGAAGTCCCCACTCCGTAAAAGTGAAAGGAGTAAGTCACGGTTCTCGGCGGACTCAGATTCGGAGATCGAGGTACAAAAGAGTAATGGATTTAAGAGTCGGTTTGATAGAGATAGCGATGATGAGTTACCGGCAACTGGGTTGGGGGGGAGGTTGAGGAGAAGCAGGACTGATAGTGGGGATACGATTAAAAAAATGGTGAGGAAGAAGGGGTTCTGGGGGAAGGTATTTAAGAAAGAGAAGAAAGAGAAAGGCAAGGGGAAAGAGGGGGGGATGGCTGCCGAGAAAGAGGTGGAAGCGGGGATGTGGAAAGGAAAGGGGATTATCTTGAAGAAGGCGAAACCAACTCCGTGGGCGGGAGACACAGATGGAGTTAGGACAGTTATATCTGCAGGTTCAGCTTCAGCGGGAGTAGAGAAGGGACTTGGTTTTGAGAAAGAGATGGGCGTTGGGTTGGAGGGGAGGCCGATAATAGGACACTTAAAGAAGAGGAAGAAGTTCTGGAGGTTGCGGAGATTGTTAGGCTTGGATGATTAAAGGTGCTGAGGGTTTTTTATAGATATTTTCATATATATATTCTTTTCAGCTATGATTCTTTTGAGGAGACGTTTAGGCATAGGTTCTGGGTTGCTTTCTACTCTATACGTTATACTGTGCGTGTGTTAGTTCTTTTTATGTATTTTATCATCTTTGGCACTTTGGGGTATATATGTTTGGATGGGAACGGTTTAAAAGTCTGGGGGTATTGCGAATTAAGTATGTACGATAGATACGGAATGGATTTTGTATGATATAGGATTATTTAGGCAACTACAATTACAGCTAAGTATGTTAGTACTGAAATCATTGTTTTGTTTACTAAGCGTTTGTTGATTTTATTTTATTGTTACGTTTAAGAGTCGAGAGAAGAGGAGAGGGAGGGGAGCAATACCATAGCCGGAAGGCTGCATGTATTTATTGAATTAAACAAAAAAAAAAAAAGTACTGAAATCACACAGCATCACTCGGCAGCATGAGCACTACGTAGTTTATGAACCACAGACGTTACCAACCTGGAAAATTTTTTACCCCACCTGTGCGTGCGGCTAATTCAAAAAGAAAACCTTATCATGCAGTAAGCTGCAGAATCTTCTTTTTCCCCTTCCCCGCCCGCGGCGATGACTCACAAGATAGATAATATCACATGTTAGTGAGATCTTAATCAACTCTGGATAGATGGCCGAGTGGTTATGGCGCTAGCTTCAGGTGCTAGTGGGGCAACCCGCGTGAGTTCGATCCTCACTCTATTCAAAATTCTTTTTTTCTCTTTTAAGGTGGGGAGTTATAGGTTGTGGGTTGCGTTATGGTTACTGTGGTGTGGTGGTTGGGTTGTAGGGCTTAGAACTCTAGGGTGGGGTTCTCAATATTTATCCTTTAGGTTCATTTATGGGGGTTTCTTTTTAGCTCACCATCCTTTCGCTAGACTTAATCAAGTACATATAGTTATATCGGTATGCGAGATTAAGTTGTAGTTACATATAGCCTATAGTATAAATTAGTAGGTACATATACACTACTTTCAAAATAAAACCTCTATCAGGCATGATAATGACGTGTTCGGTCATAGAACGATGAAAATGGAGCATCCCGTCCGCTCTGCTGTACCCAATCATCGTATCGCCTAGTTAGTACTGCAGTGGGTGACCATGTGGGAATCCTGGGTACTGAACTCATCTATTCTTTTTTGTTCTTATGTCCTTTTCCTTCTTTCTATGGTGGCTGGGGGGCGGGTGTAAGGGTATTTGATGAATTTGTTCTAGCGTAATAACCATGCCTAAGTTCTAGCCTTATAGAAGTGTGTTCTCTAATACCAGATAAAGTTCTTATTAGGCGCATTGATAACGTGTTCGGTCATAGAACGATGAAAGGGGAGCATCCCGTCCGCTCTGCTATACCTAACCATTGTATCGCCTAGTTAGTACTGTAGTGGGAGACTATACGGGAATCCTGGGTACTGAACTCTTTTTTATATATAGAAAAGAGTGTGGGATCATCTGATAAGCGCTCGTAGTCTGTGGTACTTGGGTAATATTCCCAGTAGGTAGTAGTAGTGTTCATAACGTTCTTCCTAGTAGGTGATATAGTAGAATATTGTTATTTAATAATTATAAAGTAATAACTACTACTTGAGCGTTACTGTGAAAGTTTCTTTCTTTTATTCAAGAGAGAACCACTAAGCTACATGTAGTCTACATCTCGATGCTTAGCATTAAGTACATTCCAATATAAGACGCCGTCGAGTGATATTTAGTGATTATGAAACTTACTATTCCTCATAGAATGTAATATCTTAACTAAAGTAAATAATAGGGGCAATTTAATTTTTGCCACTAAATACTGTAATCAGATCAAGGAATTGAATATACTAGTTAAGAAAAATAGAAATGTACTCGTAGATGATCCTTAATTCTATACCAAGCTTTCTATCACACACACATACAATAATACATATATTTAAATACCACTTTTCTCAGTTTGAGTTTCTACTTCTCGGGCAACCCAAAAAGATGTTATCAAATCTTCCTATAAACCCAGAGTACGCCATGGGATATCCACAGGCACATGTAAAACTCCTGAACTTACCTACCGAAAGTAAACCTCTCTCCATCGATCCTCGATCCACCATGTCATTGGCGAAATTAATAGAGCTACATAGTTGTTTTAAATATTATAAAATGCATGGACTTTGCACATCGAGTAAGGTTCGTACGTCACCTTTGTAAGGGCCTCCACCCGTGGATACAAATCAGATCACTATGGAAAACGATCGAGATAAGCGAGACGATGAGTGGGGAAATTCTACTAGATCAGATCCTCCCAATAATTCCAGCAGGTTCAGTGAAGAAATTCACTCTAGATTCAAGATTTGTAGGTTTTTTCCCTTCTTTCTCTCTCTGTTGTTTCTATAAATATGTAATTAATTCATCTAGTGCTCGAATAACACTGCAATATGTATCCTACAACTACTTCAGACACGGAATCACAATATTGAGGTATTAGAAATCAACTTAAATAACAAGGACATACTGCACGAGGGCGATGATCTCATTATAGTAGTGGCTTCTTATATTCATCTTTATTCAATGCTCGGGAGAGGACCTACAAATTTCGGTAATATCACGACATTAGTATTCGGCGGCGATGATGATCATGCTGTAACATGCGATCACTCCGATTCAATCCTTAAAATCATCAATAGCATGCCAAATCTGATCCACCTACGTCATTCCAGAAGGGTTAACAATACGTATGACAGTTCTATCACATACCTGAGTAAGAAAACGCTAGAACAGATTGCGTGGGGAGTTTCAATACTACCTGATGGAAGCATTCCACTTCCTCTCAGATATAGTCGGCTGAGAAGTTTTGAGATGGCGGGGTTTACGATAGATATGGAAATGCTTGGGAGACTGGGGGAGCTGTTCCCAGAGTTGGAGGTGTTTGAGATTTGGGGAACTAATTTATCGATATTTGAACCGAGGTTCACATATGACCAGATTAACTTCCCGGGTTCTTTGCGTTCTTTTAGGGTTCGGCATACTATAACGACTAATTGGCAATCTGAGGTTTCGAATATCTTTTTGAAGTTATTAAGAACAGTCAAAGGATTAGAGGTGCTTGAGTTTCCGGGTTTTAATCCGGCTGATCATGAGTTACAGAATAGTATGAGACTTTTTTGTGAGGTTGATAAGATCCGTGTTGAGGGAGGATGTATAGAGAGTCCGGAATTGAAGGAGGTTCATTTGGGACATTGGGAGATTGATCTTGGGTGTCTTTTTGGCGAGGAGAGGATCTGGAGTTGCCCAAAACTTGTTAATGCAAAGTTTAATAATTGTTTATGGTTTTCTAAGAGTGGTGATGAAGTTTTTGAGAAGCCTAGTATTGATATTACTCCTTGGGAGTGGGTGTATGACTTGAGTGTTTGAATACGTGTGGAATTTATGTACTTATAAATTTGTGGTAGCTATATGTATTACATGTAATATTGACCCAAGACCTGGCATTTATCTCAAAATATCTCTTAAATCCTCTATTAGTGCTCTTTGTGGTCCATGCAGACAGTTACTACAACCCAGAGTTGGGAATATCCTAGCTTAAATATGCCGGAAATTAAGATTTTAAACTCTTCTTAAAGACATAGATTCACTTCTATTATAGGCCGTTCCTTTATTGTTCCTTTATCTCTATGTATATAGTTGAGATATAGTACCCTAACTCGTATCAATACCTCGAATCATGTTTCTCATGCAGCATAAGATATCACTCGTCAAAATTAGTATTCTCCGGAGCCTGATAACTAGGAAAAAACTATATATATTGAGTATATAAATCCACAAATATAAATGGGGGGCTCTATAGACTATGTACTGCCTCAGTTATGCATCTAGACAAGTTACACAACGACAGGCCTCCGCATCACAGCGACCTACGAAAGATTTTAGGTGAATATTCCCTCAGATACAGCCTTAATCTATCTATTCTATCTATACACCTAAGTAACTATGTATATCTAGGTTTTCGATAGACAAAACTCCATATCTACCTACCTACTTCACTCAGATTATTCCATCACTTTCTCCGTCTGAGAGGTCAAACTTTCTCCCCGAACCATCTCCTAACTAGTTGACTCCATCCTAAATCATCAAAAGGTAATATAATACCTCTGTCACCACCCGCTACTCTTAGTATGTACTAACTTACCACATACACCATAAGCTCACAATGGAAGATGAAAATGTTCGACCAGGGCCTATTCGCCCACCTTGCTACTACCCTGAAGAATCGTTCGAGGGGCAATACAACCATCTTTTACCGCTTTTTATTCCTGGTGATGATAGGCCACGCGGTATTTATATGGAACTTATTAGTTGGCCACCAGATACTGGTGCTTCTATGACAAAACCTGAGGCTTTCAAGGAAGTTGGGTATTACGGTAGAGGGTCTAAGAGGACTTGTTTTGTCAATTTTGATGATGGGTTCTTGGATTATCGTGATCTGTTTGTTAAAAATACTGGATACATCGCTAGTAAGGTTATAGAATTATAAGATGAATTTAGTCTATTGGGACTGACGATTAGAGTAGATCACACTGCCACTAAATCAAAAACTCGGGAGACTACCACTAATTCTGGATTACTAGCCGGGTCGGCTTACACCAAGCCTGAAGCAAACAATAGCCTGGATATAAAAGTACATCATGTCCAATCAGAGGACTACGAAAACCACGAAATGCAAAGTGGTGGTGGTAATGAGGAATATTACTGGGAAGAGGATGGAGAATGTTCTAGACAGAGTGACGTTGTTTCAACGACCGGAAAAAGAATTCGCTACACAAGCGAACAAGAGAATTAGATCCTTGAATACATCACTGAAAATACCACAGAGAGTGGGCGTAAAGACTGGGTTGCTTGTAGAAATGCTTTCTTGGTAAAATATAAGCAGGATCGGAAAGCATTCTCACTGTTTCAGAAGTGGAAGGAACTTACCGATTACCTTTCTAGAGTTAAGTTATATGGAGAGATCGAGTGGAATGCAGCTGAAGCTGAGGATTGGAATGAAGTGGATGATAGTGATGAACAGTATATGATGAGAATCGAAAATACGGAAGAGGAAGAAGAGGAAGAAGATGATGGGCTTGAGGAGCTAGAAGGGGATTCAATCGGTCTACAGCATCAGGAACCAAATATCAAGGACAATAAGCATAAGAACGAACACCATGGATCTACACTGAATGAAGCGCATGAAACCCCTAAAGTAACGCTTCACCAAGGGAGCTACAAACACTACAGTCAGAAAGAGAAGGATTGGCTTCTCACCCACGTCGGAAGGATGGGTGATTCGCCGGTTGATTGGAGTACAGTCGCTTATAAACACGCCAAGCACTTCAGGTTTACTCGTAGAGAGACGATGTTGCGCTATAAGTGGAAAGAAATGCAGAATGAGATGAGGAACTTTGAGGGGGTCCCCAAAGTGAAAAGGGCTCGGTTTACACCTAGTTTTGTGTCAGAGTAGATAAAAGCCCACTGTTGGATATCATGTTACTACTAGGTCATCTAAGATCTATAGGGATTTCACTAAAAACATAAGTACTAAAACATTTATATTATTGCTTTATATACCCTCCCCCAAATCATGTATATACTTATCTTTCTTTTTTTTTAGTTTAATGGTGCTGAGTTTAATGGTGCTAATATAGGCCTATTAAAAAGGGAGAATTATTATGAAATTATGTAATTCTAAATTATTTTTGGGTTGCGAGAAACATTTACCGACCCTGTACCAACATGACAAAACCCACAACAAAGTGCGCATCTTTCAGAACGGAACATCAGGCCAGATAAGCTACATTACCCAGTTATTGGCTTCACTACGACTTTTAGAGAAACCTCCCATATAGTGTATTAAATATCAAACTCAGAAAGATATTACATACCTCATACCTAAATAAGTACCCTCACTAAATGTCTTGCATGTTCTATCTATTCCTCCGATCTCGACAAATTAGAAGTGGATGAAAGGTCGCCGAGTGATTTTTCAAGATGCGGATGTCGGGGATAACGCCGTGCGAAGCCGCTTTTACGTGATTCGTTCACTAGGTGCTTATAAACAAGGGCACAAGTAAATTCTATGCCCGACCAAAAAAACCAACTGTCCCAGTTTACCGAGTACGATGCCGGTCGAATTGCAATGTGACGCTACTGGGGGGTGGAAATGATCATACTGCGGAATGTGTCAATAGAATTCTTTGTTTATGTTGAACCTTCATGTTTAAAAAAAAAGTAAATAGTAAACAATAGCTTACTGGTTAATAATATGCCATCCCCAGGTGAATAAAAGTGATACGAAAGATAAATAGATGGTTGCCGATCCATGTCAATGATACACTACGGTACTAGGCTGGGTGTTACACAAGATTTCTTTTAGTCACAAACCTATTCAATCAAACTGAAGATCTAAGAAACTCAGGCCTGGAAACTTCGATAGTAATGTTCAGCTCATTGGAAATCTTGGTTTTTAGGGTATAAGCTTGTAGGATCGGCAAGCGTTATCTATCTAGAGCAGAATGTATGCATGGTCCCATTTACAAAAGCTAAGATCCAGTTTTTAAATGAAGTCAAGTATACCGAGTGCTCTATCACAGTCTCCATAACTATAAAAGAAGTAATTATAGTTCGCTCATGCCAGTAATCCACCATGCACCTTTCTGCTTGGTCGATAGTATTTAGATATATATAGTTAAAGGAAATAAGACGGGAAACCCAGTAATTCCGATAATGATATCTGATCTACCGCTAAACCAGAATGAGCTACTTAGGTAGTAATCGGCACCGCAGGAGTCTTCTCAAAAACTGAGTCCTTCTGTAGGTTCTTAGTAGCCGGATATATTAACCCTCGGTGGAGAGTGCTGATTGGCAAGATAGACCAATTTTGTTTCCCAGCTACGGAAGAGAGGGATCTCGAGAGTCTACCAGAAGTCAGCTCGTTTCTAAGAATGTGCTGACAGAGCATTTGTTGACTTGCATATCCGATGGAGGGCAGGAGAGCCGAGAGAAATGATTGGTATTAAGTAGATCCAAAAAGAGAAAAGTGAGGTAAAACATGCAAATCCTTACCAATGATTCCATATTGCCATGCATAAAATAACCGTGGGAAGGATTGAGCTACGGCCCGGTAATGCATTCTTCAAGTCCAAAGATGATCCACGGGTGCAGCAAACTCAAGCCCTCTCTTGGAAAACCTGCATCCATTCGTGGATTAAAGCAATTGGTCATGGGCCATAACATATTGCCAGCTAGTCATGTTGTCAATCGGCGATTATACCAGTTGATGATGCTCACCCTCAATTCTGTTTGGTAGGATAACTGTCGTAGATGCTCCGTCCAACATGTACGATATCCCACACCACCTCAAAGGAGAAAAAGGAAGCCGGGTTAATATTAGGCTTCCACCAGTTATTCAAACACCCTCGGCATATCTAGGTCGTAAACGGCATAACCCCCCTTCAATAGAATTCTCAAATTCATAGATACGAGTTATTTCTGATGAGTCCATTCGTGGATCGTGGCAATTGGCCATATCGCTAATTGCCAATTGGTACGATGCAATATCGATGCTTTCATCTCTTATTTCTATTTGGCAGATAAAACTCATCAACACTCTTAATGGTCATCAAAATGCCAGCGTTCAATGATTCATCATCATTCGACATGAACTGCTTATGGCACGGGCATACAAAGTCGACAGTATGGATAACACCGGCAACGGATACTCCCGATACGAACTACCCAGATGAAGGGTAAGCTGACGAGCATCAGCATTCAAGAAATCATACAGGAGAAGATAGTGAATGGCCTACCAAGCTATTTGATTCCCGTTGTCGATGCATGTGAGTAGTAGTAGTAGTAGTAAGTCATACCATAGACGTCTGCTGTCATCGAATCGTCGCCTATGCATATCCGGTATCAATGGGGCTGTAGATTTTAACTTTTGGCCCTCTATACTATAGCACCATGATATGCGGTCCATGTGGTGCGAAATGAGGTGCATGTTATTGATATTTGAGCGTTGGACCCATAGTTTTTTATATCAACCCCCCACGATAAGATGTTCTTCAGGGATGTATCGGCAGCATTAGGAAGTACAAGTCCTAAATCACACAAGACAAGGCAAAAACGCCCCCCTAGACACCGAGGTATATACCGCTCGGTCGCTTATGGAATAATCTGTATTTTATGAAAATACAGAAAGTTCCGCGGTCAACAGAGATCAGAACACGACAGATCCAGAAAGTCATGTTCGAGTGAGAATGTACCAAGTAACGTGACGTAGGCCCCCATGTCACACAAACTTTGGGATATGTTTGCTTACTGCATTTTTTACTCGAGGTTCGTCAGCACGAGCTAGGGTTTTTCTACAATTACGATCTCGCCCATATTTCACGCACCCCAGAACTTGAGTTTGTAATGCAGGAAATGAGGCTCTGGTTAAGAGTGATATAAAAAATTTTAACTTACCTGTCGACATTCTTCCTCATTTAGTTTCAACCGTAGGCAACCTTATGTGGTGGATAAACCCAAATTACTCCTACCTTGTTTCCCCGCACGTAGGCTACAGAACTTCGAGTCATACAGTGCTGTGCGGTTTTTATTTTATTGTGTTGTTATCGATAGTGGGGTAAGCCCCCCCCCACTATCCATATACTCATATGTACGCCGGAGTCGTCATCTGTTTATCGCCTGTCCCCTCCAACATGTAGTTAGACACTTACAGTTATACGTCACTTGGGACCGTTTTTTTCTTCGTGTTCTTCTTTCCTTTTTATTTGGCGAAACAGCATGAGGTTAAACAAGGCTCAAAAAGCAAAGCAGGAGGTACAAGGCGCGGGGAACAGAAAGTGCAGTTTCATTATCAGAAGCATTCGGCCGTTATGTTTCTCGGGGGGGGCAAAAAATGGGAGACAGCACGCGGAAATCCTGAGTGTGAGCGAGCGGGTCTGCGGCCGACCGGATGGATTATGCTGTAAGTAGGTAGGTACGTACGGACTTTTGAAGTGATGTACGTAGGTACTGTACATATCCACTGTCTTTAGGGTTGCCGCAGGAGTAGGTACTCCCACGGTCCAGGAAGCGATCCACCACTCACTTAACACGTGTTTAGTGTTCTAGGTAGTTGGTAATTTAATTTCCCTTTCTTCCCTCCTCTGACCTCCTCTGACCTGAACAGTCGGTGAGGAGAGGAGGGGGGGGGGGCGAGAGATTGAGAGAAGGAGGAGCGAGATTAGGGACATGACGTTGCGGCGGCTTACCGCTACCGCTGTGAGACTTTTAGTTGAGAGGGCAAACAAGAAATGGGCTACTTTGTACCTTGCCGTAGCAGTAGCCGGAAGCCCAGTTGCAAGGGTATGTGCAAAGAACTTCCAAAGAGATGCTCGAACCAGCCCATCGCACCATACACTGAGTTGGAAAGTAAGAAGTAATAAAACTCATGTCTCTCTTGTGCTTTCCAATAGATAATGAGCAATGGTAGTGAGAGTGACCATCTACATCACGGTGCATCTCGCTTTTCTTTTCTTTTCCCTTTAACGCCTGAAAAATCCCCAGAGCTGGTCGGTCACAGCTGGAATCTAGAGAAATCTTTGTAGAGTAGAGCAGCGGAGTGTATAGACAGGAGTGGAGGGGAGAGAATGGTAGGTCGAGCAAGTCTCCTGGAGTGCCGCTATATCCCATGTATTAGAGGATCACCATCATCCCCTCTCTCTTTTTGTCTCTCACACATCCATCCATCCACCCATCCACCCATCCATCCATCTCTCCTTCCCCCGCTCGACGTGGCACATCGCACAAATCATCTCCCGTCGGTGGGCTTGCTTGCTACCTACATACATAGGAATTTCTGTCACGGCAACTGGAGCAACCCCTCATCAATACCATCATCACATCACAACCCACACACCCTAGTCAACCATCTATCCCTCCCACATACATTGATCCCTCTCTCCCTTCTTTTATCCTTCTTCTTCTCCTTTCCTCCTTCTCTCTCCATTCACCATCACCTACAGCCACCGGTTTGTCTCGCTAGAAATTCTCTTGCATCACTGTTTCTTACCATCCGTGTTGCTGTTTCTACCTGTGTCTTGTTGCCTAGTCTCTAAACATCCCGTGATACCAACCCCTCTGCTGCCCCGCAATGGCTCATCGACGACGCCCATCACCCCCGCGTTCACAACGAATGCACGATCACCGTGCATCAACCGGCTCACTTCAACAACCTCCGCCAGAAAATATGTTCTATGGTGGTGGTCAACCCATGGCTCCCGCTCCTCCCGGTGGCCTGCACCATGGTCATCTCCACCGTGGACCTTATTCCAGCACACACTCCCCGCAAGGCAGTAGTGAAGATCTGAACATGGGTTACGGATATCCCCAGTCAGTGCCGCCTACCCCCGGGTATCCTTCGCCAGGGTGGATGGGCATGGGACACCCAATTGCCGGTATGATGGCCCCTGGTCCCCCTCAAAATATGGCCCCTGCCCCGGGCCCTCCTCCACCTCCTCCACCGCCACCGGGAATGAGGGGAGGTGACGGTCACGCCCGCATGGGTAGCCTCGGGAGAAGGAATACTCAAAACGAAAAACCACATCGCCCAAACATCATCCACCAACAGCACCATTCTCAACCAGCACCAGCACCACCACCTGATTACAGCCATGAGCATCAAGAATTTGACTACCGACAACCTCCCCGGCGCGGAGCCCCAACTAACAGAGAATCGCGATCTTCGTCACGTAGCCGAGATGCATCACCGCCTGGGGCTGGGCCATATGTTGTACCGGGTCATAGCATGGGAGGACGACCCCCATCAACTTACCACTCTGGCAGCAGCGATTTTTCCGCCGAGAGCTATAACGATTTCCCAGAAGGGCGACAACAGAGCTACGTTGTGCCAAACGCAAGCCATGGCCCTGGAAATCCTCGAGAATATCACCTTGGTGGACCATTACCAGGGGAACGTGGGTTCAGAGAAGGAACTGTATATCACCCTAATGGAGGTAATAGGCCTGTTCTTGAGGAACAACGACAAAGGCAGCCTAGGAGAGAACGGAGCATGTCTAGGGGGCCACATCATGGTTTAGGGCTTATGGATGGAGATGGATTTGAGGAAGATTATCGTTCAAGGAGAGCTCCAAGTACTACAAACGCCAACGAGAAGGGCGCTTTGGTGAGAGCTAGGTCACGATCTGTACCAGCAAGCGACTCTCGAGCGATGATCCCCCAACAACGGAGCCGACCCAGTTCAGAAACATCAGAGAGTAGTAGTAGTTCGGAAGCCGCAGCTGAACCCAGTCAAAGTCAAATCAGAATTGAGTATGATGGGAGAACGATTGACATCAACTATAACAGCCGCAAAGGAAAGTCTGCCATTGGAAATATCACGATCAACACTACTTCCCGCTCACATACACTGCCATTAAACCCTCCTACAAACCAACGAGCGATTGCTGCTGCACCACAATCTACCCCACCTCCTGCTGCTGCGGCTATCATGCCACCCCCGGCGGAGGCGGCGCCACCAGCACCCCCGCCGCCACCACCAGCACCTGAAGCAGCCCCTGCACCAGCTCCACCTCCACCACCACCTCCAGCATCAGTAATGATTCCGGCACCGCCACAGCCAACCCCATTCAACTTTCCCGCTGGTGTTGAGCCTGTGGTCCTCCCACCACCACCACAACCAGGAATTGTCCCTCCTGCCCCCGGAACCATGGCCCCACTCCGAAGGGCACCTGGCAGTGACAGTGGAGTTTACATGGATGACAGTGACCGTGACCCTCGCGAATCGTTTTACCAAAACATGGAAAGTCTCACTCTTAAAGGTCCTTCATCACCACCGTTCTACCGAGAAGAGCGTGGTCGCGATCGTGATGCGATGTCAGCTATCACAACCCCACGGTCACACTCCCGGCGTCGTCGCTCAATGAGCCGAAGCCGCAAGTCAGTAGACGGTAATGAACCTCGCTGGACAAAAATCAGTCGTGATATCGTCGCCCGCCGTGCTGTCGAGGTTATTGGCTATGAGTTTAAGGAACAACCGGACTCTATAATGGTCTTCCAAGTCCTTGATGAATCTCAAATTGATGAACTAATTGAGCTATCTCAACGCATCCGTAACGGTGAGGTACGAGTAATTCGTCGTGAGCGTTCCCCTGGACGTGATGAAGAAAAGGAACGTCGTCACCACCATCGCCGCCCCTCTCAACACCGTCACGGTCATAGGAGTCGACCAGTCTCTATTCATGGGCATCCGAGTCCAGGACCTGGACCATCTGCGAATAGACCGCCACCTGGAAAGCCTGCACTTGTGTCAACCCCCCCAGTTCCTCCAGCACCGGAACCACCACAAGCAGAAGCCCCCGCGCCGCCACCGCCACGGCAGCAGGCACCACCAAAAAGGCCCCAGGAGAATCCAGACCACCCAGGCACATATATTGGATATACTAGGAACCCCCCGAGGAGTACGCAGAGCTCGGTACCCTTCCAGTATGTTATGCCCCCTTGGAATTTACATGTGTTATGAATAGTGAGCTAACAGAATTTGTAATTGGAGTAGTCGACATGGGAAACGTCCAACTTGATACGATGAAGTGATAATATAACGAAGTGATGACTTGCATGGGAATTTTTGGATGTTTACATTCGTTTTAGGTTTACATTTCCTTTTTATCATCTTATAAAAGTCGGACTTGTGTTATGATGTTACATGCAAGACAGCCTGGCTTTGTTTTTTTTGTTTTTTTCAATTACATCAACTTGGCTATCTGCATATAGACTGGAATGGGAACTATTCTGGGTCTAGTCTAGTGACGAATTTCTTTTTTTTTATTTTCAGTTATTTTGATACCTGTTTTTTTTATTGATACCTTGGGTCCGTTTGGGAAGATACCTACTTAGCATATTCATATCTTGGCTCGTCTGATTTTTTTTTTGAGTTTAGTGTGCATGTACCGATATCTGTACAACATTTTACCGCGGTTTTATTCGGGTTCTTCATCCCCTTCTGTTTTGTATCCCCCCTGCGTCTTAGAACTATGGTTTCTTGACTACTTCTCCGATTTACTAGATCTATCTTACAGTATCTCTGTCATCTAGCTATTGGTGCTTAAAAATAGGGGCTGCAAGATGGTATTTTGGGGGAAGGGTTTAGGTATAAAATCATTATTATTGCAGGTTTACTTGCAGGCCACGCACATCATGTAACCTGAAACGACTGTGGTTGTCAGAGTGAGGACTTTACATGTAGATCACCTACAACGAACTATTCCACTCTTGCAGCTACTCACTTGCAAGCGACGCGACATAATGCACCCCGAACAGCTGTCAGGACGGATACTACCACCTACATGTAAATCATCGACAACTAAAGCTACCCACTCCAAGTCCTATGTAAGTATCTATTCTTTCGGACTAGATGACTTTGGTGAAATCCCAACAATTTACCCCATCAACACCGTTTAAGAAAATCCGGTATCGCAACCAGTTAGTATCGGGAATAAGAGCGAGTATGCTTTTGGATTTTGGATTAGCGGATGTCAAACTGCGGGTGCTATGGCATGATCTTTTAAGAATAACGATCTCAGGGGAACCTCGCTTATAGAGGTAAAAATAAAAACGGAAGGTGCTGATGAGATGGAGAGATTGTTATCATGGACGATCACTCGGATAATGTAATTGCAGGGTATCCCACACCCACACACCCCAATAGGGTCTAGAAATATAAATAAATACACATATAATGCTGTATATTTCCCAAAAAAGGAGACGAAACCCTAACACTATTCTCGAACAGGTTATCTACACTCTACTGATCGATGGGCTGCGTGGGGGAGGGGGGGTGGATTAGATCTATAGTCACAAACTAAAGCTTGCCATGTGGAGGGGAATCAAGGGTACACTTTGATTTCTTGAATCATAAAAGGAAAAATAGATATGGACTGCAGTAGCTCGTATTTTTTAGCTTCGGAGGATCTGTCTATACTCTTAGGACCGATTCGTTGAACATTATATATCCTATTACCCTGACCCCCTCCCGGCTAGCACTAGCTAGCCACCTCTAGAAATAAATATATATATAAAAAAACACGTAAACGCAAATAAATATAAATAGTACGGATACCTTCCGGATTATAGCACTCTATTGAGTTTAGTGATGGTTATTAGGGCAGTAAATACTAGATTAGGATATAAAAACTAGAATAGGCCATTCTTTGAAGTCCAGAAAGAGTTTCTATTACTCTCATCGTATATTTCATATGCTATATATACAGTTTAATTAATAAACATTACAATAACCCCCCCTCCTTCTCTACTACCGAGCAAACTAATATCTCAAAAGTTAAAGACCCAAATTTATATACCCCCATGTATCCGTTTAGTTTAGAACTCACCAAATCTCACTCGAAGTCCCGACTTCGCTTGTCCAATAGGTGTGTGTGTGAATGCCTAGTTTTATATTACTCAAGTATGGGTATATGTAATCTACAGTTTCTAAAATACCATAAGCGAATGTAGTAGATTTTTTTTTTTCTTTCTATTATGTTTGGGGAGGGTAATACGAGACGTTCTTGTGTCAGAGTTAATACATGGTGAGACTTAGCTTACAAAGCTATAAATAAATAAATAAATAAAAAACTATTGAAACATATAATTGAAAAAGATGAATTCACCTTCCACGAAAAAAAAAACTAATCCACGTATCAAATTAATAAAAGAGAAAGCCAAGCCGGGGGGGGGGGGATATATAGAAAGGGAAAAAGGAAAAGAAAGAAAAAACTGTGGCGTTAACCTCTGACGTTTATAACCCCTCTGTTTCGACCCCCTCCTCTTAATAGATATTTTTTTTTATATCTGACAACGTCTACCTTGACACATCCCGTCTTAAAAAACTCATCATCTCAGACCTTTCCAACATTATATTATTGCCTTATTACCAAATGAACCCATGTAATAGTGTGCCGAGGAGAGGTTGGACCCGGCACTATGCATAGGGCTAGGTTTTCTGTATTGAACCGTGTCAAGTTCCTCGGGGGAGTTATTTTTTTATTTTTTATTTTTCTTTCTTCCTGCCAGCTAGTTATTGATGCGTGTGTGTGACATAATGCAAAAGAGGCAGACTGGACGGGTCTGGACGGGTCCACCATCCCACGAACCGGGCCCGTCTGAGACATTTTCCTACGTTCAAGTTTCGGCTCGAGCTTACATGTTCGGCCCGAGCTCCCCCTTCTTCCCTCCCCCCCCCGTGAGCCGGATCGAGCAGCGCAAGGATCGAGCCGACTGAAAGGACATATGACTGGGTGGTCCTCACTCCGCCAGCGTTCAAGCCACAGAGGTCATTGAGTCAGCGAGACTCCAACTCATCGTACTTCCCTGAGTCAGCACACCACCTAAACAGCTTTCAACAACGCTTTTTTGCTAAAAGAATGTTGTTGTTCCCCCCCGGGTAAACGAATTACTTGGGATCTATTAATAGTTTATTCTTTTTTTGTGTCAGTTAGCTGTTATCATCAACTATGCATTAAGGGGTGAATTTTTTTGGGATGGGGGGGAAGGGTTGAGATGTCTCCTAAGGCTACAACCACCACCACCACCCACCACTCAATAACCCAGAGCGTAACCCATCCGTTGGTCTAGCCGGGTAAGGCGTGAAACATAAAATTACCCGAGTGATAACATATGATCCATGAACTTACATCAGCACAGCACAGCACACCATATGAACACCACCCACGAAAAAAATATAGTATATGGTTGTTGAAACATACGCACTAGTTTGACACCGATCATAATGATATAATATTCTCTAAAACCCCGTTATTGTTAATAAATCATTAGCTATATAAGGAAACTCACTGAGTGAAAAACTTCAGCCCTCCCAGGGGGTCTCCGCCTCAAACACAATATATTTTCCTAGAGATCCAAACAACACCAGGTGGGGTTTTTTTGTATAGAGAATGGTAGGCTGGTAGATGGTAGACGTGTACAAACTTGAGTAACATGCTGTAGATAAGTTGTGCTGTCGAACGCCACCAGCAAAACCAGCAAGCAAGGCATGGTATGATGATGATTCTTCTTCAAAAACTGATTGCCATAGGAAGTCCACCGTCTTCTAGCTGTCATTCAAGACTAAGGCTCAAAAGAAAAACTGGACACGCTATACAAAAGTACACTTATCAATGTAACGTACAAATCAGCACATGAACCTCTAATAGAAATAATATTTATAAAAAAAGAGTATAAACAAAAGATAGCTATCCGTCTTGACCCAACACTCAATAGGCTCACAGCAATAGAGGAGGTGAGGAATAAAAATAATATGGCCACTATTTTCTTTTGTAATTTTTAAACAGACTAAGAATCCACGTGTATTAGAACCTAAGGAGTTCAACAGTCTGGAGCCTCGATCATCAACCACCTCATCATTGCATTTTGGGTTTTGATGCAAGAAACTCCCATCCTGCTTTTGGATACCGAGGGGCCAGAGATAACAAGGCTACATTTTTCTTTTTTAGACAACCAGATCTCAAGACCATCATCGAAACCCAACGCTGCGGCGCTCGATCGACCGCCTGTAGTTCACCAGATGGGATAAGGCGAGAATACAAGGAAAGAGAAGATAAAGCGCCCAATCCTTCTTTTTGCTCCGCGCAGTGAGGAAATGATATAACCGTTGGCCAAAAATGTGGATAAAGATGGCGACGGTGAGTACCGTAAAGGTGAGTATTTTTCTAGGAGGAACTTGCCGGTAGAGTTGGCTCAGAAATTTCGAACTGCTTAAGAATCTCTCAAGGAGAAGCTTTGTATAGTTCTCGTACTCCATAATGTCGCCCCTTCCCAAGGTTGGATGATGTCGTTCTTTCCTGATCTATTCAGGATAGAAATTCTTACAGCAAGAGCTGGAAAGACGAGAGAGAGAGGTAGCTTCAACTGTAGAAGCTAGCTCTAAGGCAATGAAGAAGAGATGTCTTCTTCACTCATAGCGATGGTGAACTTCCTTTGACTGGCAAGAAGAAAGGGCTTGCAAGACTGGGCTTGATCGTAGAGGCCTGGAAGTCGAGAGCTTCGATCTCTAGCTCAAGGATCAATAGACTCTGCGGTCGCAAATACAGACCGTGTTGAGGTTCTGCAATATCTTGAGAGGGTATTCAAGTGAAACTTTGAGTAATAGTTGATCTTTCACATCAAGAGCTGTTGAACGAAAAACTCTTTGACTAGAATCTTGTGTTGTGGTGTTTTTTTTCGTGCGGGGAAACTGCAATTTCCCCCCCAAATTGCGGAACAGGCCGGCTGATAGCATAGTCCACTCTCCTCCAGAATACACCACTTACAAGGGATACAAAGACAAAAAATCAGGCAAAAACCAGGCACATTTTCGGGCACAATAACGGATCTAAGGCTGTAAAACTGTGGTGAGTGATATCCTATGATCGACCATCTACCTGAGCTCATCGGTAAATATATCCGTGGACTCGAAATGCCACATACTCAGCTCACCGCGCTGATGTATGTGCATAAGGTGAATATATTCCAGTGACCAGTGACCAGTGACTTTCCCCAAAGACAATCTGTAACGGTCTAAAATAACATACGTATCTACACACCCTTTCTCCCTTGCTCATTCGTCTTGTGCCAGCCAGCTGCGAGCGCTAGACACAAACGCCCAAATAGCACCACCACGAGATGTCAATCTACAGGTCAGCCTTTTGAAACAGCTGCACCTCTCCCCCCTCCGTTATCAGAGAGGGAGAGAGAGAGGTGCATCACAGTCATCGACGAACCAAATGGGGGGGGGGGGGGGAGCAGATGACATGATGGGAAGGGAGTTTAAAAAATAAAATAAAATAGAATAGAAATAAAAAAAACCAACAACGATTAAAAAGAGCAAGTGGCAAATTGAACGCAACAACACGCAAGCCCCCGATCTGATCTCACATCCTGTCGCCCTCACACCCTTCTTGTTCTGATTATTATTGACACGGCTGTGTATAGTATAGTTACTATAGTAAACGCCCGGCCGACAGACATTCCTTGAACCACGATACATATACCCTCTTTACTCCACACCAGACATCCCTGTAGCTATAACCTATCATATACAAATGCACAACATGAATTAGAGTTTCTAGTATAAGAAATTTAATAATAAAACACCTTTCTCAGCTCTGCTGAGTTTTTTTCTCTCTTTCTTTCCTTCTTTCTTGGACTCTTTCCCGGTCCCCGTGTGTGACGCGAGCAAGGGGGTAAGGTAGCAATAAATTGACAGGGGGGGCGAGGGTAGTAATTACTCTATCTGAAGCGCAAGCAACGTAGAGTTATGCATACGTGACCATGGATGACCCCTGGGACCTCATGAGAGAGAGAAAGAAAAAAATAGGTCCAGATGGACTCCACCACCCCCCTCCCCTCCCCTTTCCCCAATTTCTACTTTTCGGCAGGGTGCGCTTGATACCGAGCTACCGGAATATTATAGGGATTGTAAACTTTCCCCTTCTCACGCTATTGACTACCGGAACCTTCCGTACCAATAAGTAATTGGATAAACCCACCCCTTCCCCCCCTCCTTGGCATTTGCCCAGGTAATCCAGGTTACTGGGGTCTGTCGAGTACATAGTAGATGGATAGATTAGGTTAGATAATACCATATCAGGCCATTTTACCAATGAGAGAGAAAGAAAGAAATAAAAAGAGAGATAATGTGTGCGTGTGGGGGGGTGAGGTGAGAGAAGATTGTGATGGGGAGGGGGGGGGAAGACTCAGTCACCAAAATAAACTACGGACCCACTTTTGAATTCAACCCTCCTATCTATATTGTCTACCTAGCCACTCAAATTTCTCCGAAGAATGAGAGAGAGAGATGATTTCCGTTAGCAGAAATGGGATGGAAGTCGGGTAATCACCTCTCTCTCTCTTGCAGCATAATTCTCACTCGTAATGCATCCACGTAGCTCTAATCAACATTCGGTAAATTGTAAATAATCCAGCAGGTACCACACACCGGCGCAAGGCATTCCTGGGGATTGGGGCTAACTCGTGTCCTACCACCTGAGAATAATCCGGGCCTTGTGGCGGAGGGGGGGGGAGATGGAAAAACAGGGCAGTTAGCTAACTAGCTAGGTAGCTAGGTAGCTAGGTAAGGTTGATTGATTGATGGGGGGGGGGGAATACTTGCACGGAAAAGAAAAGAAAAGAAAGGCTTCATCAGCATCCATCATCCCTTCATCTCCAATTAATTCACCCCTCAAGAGATCGTGTTCCATCTATCTCCTGATTTCATATCCCGTCGTTTTAATTCCCTCCTCATTCTTTCAGCCCCCCCCCCCCCCCCCGAGACCTTGCATTTACTTGCTTTGCTTACCCGCCGAGCTTCCCCGCAGCTCAACCGAGTTACGTATGCTATCCTCTACTCTCTTGTTTTTGGTAGGGGGGTGGTGATAAGGTAGAATATGCTCCAGTAATAATAACATATCATACTTTTCTTACTTTTCCCCTTTTCTTCTTCTCCCCCCCCTTCTTCTTCTACGATCGGATCCAAGTATAACTGTGGTTTGTATCAGAATCTTGAGTGGCGTCTACTCAGTGTATGTAGTTATAATTAAACTCTTAGCACTCACTAGCTTTGTAAAATAAACTAAAAGAGAGCAAATATAACAAATAACGTCTTCTGACAGAGAGTACATGTTACCAACCAACCATATTAATGACCCCTTGCAGTAGTAGAACACAGGTGTATCAGGTTTTAAACTTAAAGAAATTAATCAAGACCAATGATTGAACGAATTATTCATATTACACCTTTTCCCCCACCCCTTCCAGTACTTATCTTTTAACCCCTGATCGTCTTAGATCCCCCTCCAGGTATAACCCCATAGCCTCGTTGGGATCACAAGGGCAAGTACAAGCATTTAAAAGGCATAAAACGGGGTTCTAGTAGATACGGTAATATCGCCCCCGTTTTTTCTTCTCGCTAGCTAGCTATGTATGCTATGTAAACTATCGTATACACGCAAGGCAAGGTTCCCTTGTACCTTAAAAATCAAACCCTATTCCTAAAAAAAAATCCACTGTAACCCCACGTATGAGAAGAGAAAACAAATTTACGAATGACAAATTGCCTCCATACAAAAAAATACCAACGTAAACATGAAACGGAGGGAAAAAATGGGGTACAATCTGGTCCACATACAGGATATAAAACAAAATCTTTATACTAGATAACACGATGAGGCAAAAAAATACAAAACAAATAGCCCCCGACCCAATTGATACCGCATAGGAAACGTAGAAACAACAAGGATATAGGACAAATAACACATTGATAGAAAAAATGACAGGATTCAACAAATGAAAGAAAAAACTCTGCACTTCCCATGGCACTCTCTTTGACTCTTTGATCAACCTATGCTAGAACCGCTATTGATGGTATCCTCGCATAAGTAACCAAGAAACCAAAAAAAAGATGCCCAATACAATTGGCTTCCAGAAAAAACAGATGATTTTTTGGTATAGAGTCGTAAGAGTCGTAAAATCGTAAGCGTAAAACGTTGCACTCGGAATCGAAATAGATGCCATCAGCAACGTAAAAAAGGGAAGAATGAACAAGATAGACAGAAGGAATAATACAAAAAAAAAAATCGACAAAGGGAAGGAAAAAAAGTAGTGACAAGAAAATTGATATAATAATAATACGCCTCCCATATCAACGATGTAAAGACCCACAGAAGAAAGAAAAAAGATAACCCCCCAGCGTGCGATCCAAGGTCAACAAAAAAACGATCAACGTTTTGCCCACCTCCAATCCTCTCACCCATTGATTTTTCTTTCCATCACTTGGATAGGGGTAGTCACGCCTTCTTTTCTTTTTATACTGTTCCTTCCTTTATCCCAAATGTGTGTAGCCCAGGTGTCCCTATACATTTCCCAAAGAACAGAAATCTAAATAATGCTAAAGTTTTTCGTTTTTTTTTTTGGCGAGTTTGATGAGTTAAATGATTCAAGACGAGGAATCGGAAGGCTTTGACCGGCGATTTCTCTCTAGCCACTTTCTTTTGCCGGCTCGTGTTTCGAGGTGAGGTGCGGAGTTAACCACGTCTGTTCCTGCAGCCATCATACTGCTCCGCATCTTGTTTCGATACGCGTCGACTGTAGAAAAAAGAAAAAAATATTAGAACTCGCTCACGGCGCCACGGGAAGATCGCCGTGACTTACGAGCTCGCTGCAAAAACATAGTCCTCCCTGCAAAAACCCTAGACTGACTCCATGACATCCTGTATCCCAACTCGTTCAAATCCAACTCCTTCTTCCTTTTCTGACCCGATGGAGGCGGGGGTGACACAGTCATGCTTGACCCATCAAGCATGGGAACAATTATCTGTGTCTGTGTCTCCGTTTGTGAATCGTCTTCCATCTGAGACGCCATGAATGAACGTGGGTAGACGGAGTTCGATTTACGGTAAGAATCTGGAATTTCCTGCATATGAACCTGGTCAAGCATCACGCGAACACGAACACGGGCACCACGATGTGGGTCGTCAACAAGAATGAATTTCCGACGCTTGTGATCTGGAATGTCCCCAAAGAGTGAGGTGTTGTTAGGAGGTGTTGACGCTGTCACCGCAGTAGGAGTGTTTGACGAAGGTCCCATGGGATCCATGCTCTCGTGCATCGACGGTGGCATAGAAGCTCCTCCGACATTTTCGGATGGGTAAGAGGTTGGATACCCATGGAACACATGTCGAGGACGGATGTCATTCCCGCTTGTTGGAGCGTGATGATGATGCTGACCAGCGTGCCCATTCCCAAATTCTTCACCTCCAACTGCTGGCGAAAGATGTCCAGAGGTGGATCTTGAGCTTGTGTTTGAAGCCATCTGTCCCTGTACTCCATACGGAGTCTGAGCCGAATGATGATGGTGGTGGTGTAACATAGAACCCATATCCTCCTCTCCATTTGCAGCGGTTGGAGAATCATTGTGCCCAGTGGATGTTCCAGGGTGATGGTGATGATGGAGCTGTGGTTGAGAGTTTGGGACAAGTCCAGGTCCCTTGAGTCCAAGTCCTACACCCGCTGAAGCCACGCCACCATTGTGAACATTAGGTGATCCTGCACCAAGATGTGCCTGAGCTGCCTGTGCGTTTGCCTTGCGGTTATTGATCTTTGCCATGCGACGAACCCTTCGGCTTCTAAGCCGGGGATCTTGATTAGAGTTTCTCCAGCTGTCTACAGCTCTTTGAATCAATCCTCTTTTTCCCCTCAAGCAAGGATTTAGCTCTGCAAGTGCCCATCCAACAGTGTTGCACTCGGTCTCGTAAACCAGCCTGTTACCACGGTACTGGTCCTTAGAGCAGCAAGCTCGCGGGTACACACAGTTTTCAGTCTTGAACTCGTGGGAGAGATTGTCCACGCTAACAGATTCCACGTCGCAACGGATCGTGTACTCCATCTTAACCCTGTCACGGGAGTACTCGAAAGCTATCCATTGCACACCATTATTGTCCTGTCTCACGACCAACGGGGTAGTTGCAGGGATAGGTCCGGGAGCAGCGTTCGGGTTGATCGCGGAATTTCCAGCGCCAGGCTTGGTGGCCGAAGATGGAGTAGATGGGGAAGCTCTGTGAATAGGAGTTTGAGAGATCTTTGTCGCGGTAGAGGTGTTTGGTGCAACATGCTGGTGATGCGGTTGTGGCGGGGTCATGGTCTGGCCAGAACTCTGAGACATCAACAGCGGTTGTGTGAGACTGTGATGGGGAGGCTGGTTTGAATACGCCTGAGGGCCAGTAGGTAATGGAGGGTATGTCTGCGCATACCCGTACATTGGGGTTTGCATAGGCTGCTGTGAGTAGACAGACCGGTGATCTGTCGCTGTAGGAGAAGCGACAGAAGCCGGGGAGTTGCTCTGTGGAGTATGGTAAATTGGGGGATAGGGTGGTCGATTCATTGTGTGAGTAGCCATCAAATCTGTATTTTGCGTTACTTGGAATAATTGTTAGTCAAATTGAACCATATACTCTTTTTATCTTGTTAAGGAGACTCGAGCGCAAAAGCGGAGAGTGTGGGAAGACAAAGGGTTGAAAAGCAAATATAAAGGGTAGGATGCTAGGGAAGATCAGTGGGATCTACGGACCTTGAGGGGGATAGGAAGGAGCACTACCGCCGGGTGTGCCGTAAGGTGAGGGATGAGCGAAGTAAGCGATGTCTTGAGGATGAGGATGCTGAGAACCAGGAAGGTTTGATGGCTGGGCAAAGGGTGATTGATGTTGAGGAGGATGAGGTGAAGGAAAGGTAGATGACGAAGAGGGCTGACCTGGATGTTGTTGTTGATGAGGTAGGTTAGGACGCGAGTGTTGCTGCTGGTGCTGGGGGTGTTGCTGTTGTTGTTGGGGGTGTTGAGAAGAAGGAGCGGAAGGCGGTGGCGGGGGGTGCTGTTGATGAGGGTGACCTGGGTGGTTATCCGGTTCAGTGGCCGGCTCCTCCTTATACCCTCCGGGTGGATGCGACATTGCTTGTCTGTGTGACTGGGATGAGTAGGCCAGTGCTGCTACTTCTGGAGGGATGGCGGTCAAACGGTGATGGTGACGGAGAAGAGGGCGGTGGACGTGCTGCTGCTGGTGCTGCTGCTGTCTCTGCTGCAACTACTAACTGCTGCTGCTGTGCGAATTATGACGGCGTTGATGCTTGCCGTAAGGATCAGATCTGTTTCTTCCGTGTGGTTGGGGGGCGTGGCACAGCAACCTGCGAGTCCAATCTTCTGGGAATGGAAGGATGGGAAGGGGAAGCCTCCTCGTCGAACTTCAGGTTCAGGTTAGTCCAAGGGCCCTATCTTAATCTGTACGTATGTAATGCGAGTAAAGGAGACAACCAAGCAACAGACAGGCAAGCACCTTGGAAAAAAAGCAACTACTAGGGAAAAGACAGAGTGCAGCTGGAGAGAAGGAAGAGAGCGACGAGAACAAAAAAAGTAAGGGGAAAAAGAAAAAAGAAAAAAGAAAAGAAGAAAAAAGTCAACTAAAGAGCACAGTGATATGATATGGATGGAACCCCCTCGAGAGTGTGGAGACAAGTGCGGGACGTAATAACGGTAGGTAGTTTTGGTGCCCAGTTCGGTACGTATCAAACGCCGCCAATACGTGCCGAAACCCCGAATAGGAAAAGAAAAAAATAACGGCTTCGTCTGCGAATAAAAAAATAATTCTAAAATAAGATGAAATAAAATAAAAGTGATGTAAGGCAGGGTATAGGCTAGACGATTGATGAAATCAGGAGGGGGCGTTGGGAAATGATACGTCTTTCCTGCTTAAAGAAAGACAAGCGCGCAACAAGCTCTAAACGATCGAAAACTAGAAAGAAAGGAATAGAATGAAAAAAATGAAAAAAAAAGAGGTTACTCGAAATTTGAAGGGAGTATGAAGCAATTACTACTCGGCAAATACTTACTCGTTCTCCTGAATTGAACGAGAGGCTAGGGAATGGAATGAGAAAGGAAAAAAGTAAGTACCTTTAGTTGATAGGCAAATGAGTAGTCAGGCGTAATCGCGCAGCTGATAGCCTGCAAGAGAAGCTCTTGTGGAGTGGTTGCTTTTCCAGAAGACTAAGCCTGGTTGCTGGAAGAGATGTTGCCGTTGACTGGGCGCTTCTCCGAAACAAACACAGTGTGTACTACGCGCCAGCCAGATGGGATGGAATTCTTCTGTCACGTTCTGGGAGTGGTGACCTGAATCAATTGCGCGGCGCGACGGGGGCGGCTTGGAAGGGGTGGGTGTGGGAAAAAATTGCCGGGTGAGAAAGTCTTGGTTGGACAAGGATATGTAATGGGCAGGGTACGTATACGGTATGGTAAATATGGCAGGGGAGAGGGGCTCGGTGGTCGGTACTTGTGCAACACAAAGGATCCAAGGAATTTAATCTATCAGATGTATGTACCTCGGAGATAGGCTTGCGTTGGTGTGCAGGAACGGCAGTAGACTGGACGAGGGGGTTTGTATGGCTTAGTGCCTTCCTGGTGGAGAACGTTGGGTAGAAACGGGCCTGGTGGGATTACCGCGGCTGTTGCTCTGGTTATTGGATGATTGTATTGATTGGCTGGGCTGTGGTAGGTGTGGCTGCACCTCGATTGCGAGTCTTGTAACTTGGACTATCATAGGATTGCGGAACATGTTAGTGGAACCCTTTTTATTTTTATTACTATTTTCATCCATCGAAGTTCTTCGATCGGTAGCTCTTTGGCACTTTTCTCCCCCTCCATCTCGTGTTGGGGGTCCCCCTGGTGTGTGGTTTGTGCACCTTAGAGGGGGGAATGAATCAAAAAATGCGATGCGATGCGTGAAGGAAATGCGTGTTTAGGGTTAGGTGTTGGGTTGGAACAACAATGTTGATGGGTAGAGACAACAACAGCAAAAAAAAAAGAGGAACGACTCGACAGGAACGAGCGAAACAGGGTCGAGGGTTGAAGAGGAGGGGGGAATGAATGATGTCCGCCTAGGAAGATGACTTGCGTACATACGTTTATTTTTTATTTTCTTTCTTTTTTCTCCTTTTCCAGTCTTCTGCGCGTTGGCGCGTGCAGTAGTAGTTGGGACGAATTGGTTGAACGACACGAGGATGCCTGGCTCTGCAAGATCGCTGACGGGTGACTGGGGAGGGCTTGTTAAAGAGGAGGAGGAAGAGAAAGACTGGCTTTGTCTCTGATGTCTCTAACGTGATGATGCTGATACTACGTTACACACTTGACCTATATTATCTTTTGATCTGTGATATCAGAATACCGGATTCGGTCAGATATCGATAGAATTGCGTGGGTGGATTGGATTGGGGGTGCCAGGGCAGATGCGAGTTGCAGCGGTGGTTCAGGGTTGAGAAAGCCACTGGGAAGGGGTGCCTTGGATCGAGGTGACAGACGACAGGTAACGGTAGAACAGGGGAAGAGAAACTGGATGAGCTGGGCTATAAGAGCAGCAGGGTGGGGGGGGGGGTGGAGGGATTGTGAATTTTTTTTTGAATTTTTTCCTCGATGAGGCTAACAGAAACTCTAACTAAGGGGCAGTGATAGAGCACAACCCGGAGTCTAGGGAGTAATCGAGGCAAGGTCTAAATCCGTAAGTTGAAATTGATGATATGATGAATGGGCCAGCGGTGAGAAAGAGAGAGGAATTGATGTTGAATGGGGACAAGAGGGACCTCGAGCTTGAGGCTACTAAGCGATCGGATTACAATATTGGCGGGCGACTGGCCGGATGAAAGATCCATTGTATGTATAGAACATAAGAATAGCATATCATAGCATAGCATACAGTGTAAGCCATCAGTTTGCGGATTGTTAATAACACTAAGCCCAATCACACCATGTATGTTACTCTAGCTGTATCTCCCTTCATCTTCAGTCACTGCCCCTGCCGTATTCCTTCGGATATCTCACTTTGATTGACGGAATTTCAAGGATACAGTGGCTTACCGGCAGAGTTAATGACCTATCACATTTCGTGTTGCCCTTCTCGGTCACCACCCACGGGCCACTCACTCGATACCGTTTCGTCCTGGCTCTAGCGATGTTTGGGTCCAGTCCCCGGGGGACCCAGTCACTCCAACCCTGTGCAGTGATGATGCTATCCTTTCAGACCATCCCATTGGTTGTGCCAGCCTTTTTTTTTCTGGCCCTAACGCACACCCGTTGCTGCTATATCAGATCTTCAACCTGCAACCGTAAATTGGGGGGTGAAAGAGTTACGAGTCATCTCCCAACCTCTCTTCCTTCTCCGATTATGTATGCAAACGAGAGGGAAGCGCCCATAACAAATCGTCCGACGGAAAAGCGCGGTCGTGCTCCGACCGCCGCAACTCCCTTCCGTTGAATTGACTCGGCTACCCCGCGGCCCGCCTTGCCTCCCGTGACCGCAACAGAAGGTAAAAGAAGAAAGGGAAGAAAAAAGAAAGGAAAGAAGGAAATAAAAAACGTGCGCGTCGTGCGCCGAAAATGGCAAGAAAAAAACAAATACCCGATCAGGTGAATGAGGAACACAGAGAGGTGAAGCTTCTCACAACCCCCCTCCCCTCCCCTCCTTCCCCCCTCGTACTAAACCCACAAATGCACAGACCGCTTTCTCTACTTTTAGCCATCTCCCCACGTGTATGTCATGTCAACCACGCTGCTGACGGGTTCAAAAAAAGGTTTCTCGATGCAAGGGATGACATATTTTAAGGTGGAAACCTTTCCAACACCAAGCAAACATCAGCCAGCAGCAGGAACGAGCATTCAATGGCTACGATCGATGTAATCGGTGAGCCAGGGGAACAAACCCATCGTGACGGGTATCTGGTTTACTCAGGGTTGACGGGAAGGTGCCTGGGTGCTGATCCGGTAGCCCTAAAGCTTGCACCGCGCCCTGTAATCCAGCCCAGCGGCAATCATCTACTATAATCAACTCCCCTCACCCTCCGCCTTCTATTTGATTATAAATCTTATTACTACTGAACCGCAAGCGGGCTTTTCAGCCCGGGGTCATTCGTTCGATCATTCGTAATAATCATGCGCGGAAGGGGTAGGTGAATAGAGAAATCACAAGAGATTAAAGGACCATCAGCTCGCATATCTCACATAGCTAGAGGCGAGTGAGTGATATCGATAGACCAATTCGTGGGGGATAAACAATTCGTTTGCAATACTGTGAGTACATGTGTGTGACTTGCTGCGTGATTGACTCCTCGGCAAAGCGGCTCAGCCCGTTTATTTTTATTTTTATTTTACTTTTTTCTCTCTCTCGCTCGCTTCCTTTTCATCCGCTGTTTCCCCTGTTTTTGGCAAGTGACCAATTCCCCCCCTCAAATGATGCATGCGTAAGACGCGAGTCCCAGGTGGTAAGTAAGAGTGACAATCGTAAGGCCAATCTACGCAATTTAGATAGCTCAACTAGCATGTACTTTATCAATTGAGTCTTGAAGAAACAGCCGGCGGCCTGCAGCTATTGTCGGGTACTACAAAGTAATGGTGGGTCTCCGATTTCCGATTCACTTTTTTGTAGCCTCTCTTCTCAACGGTTACCAAAAGTAAAGTAAAAGCCACCATAATTTCCCTGGCAGCCTTTCATAACTTGAGATAGAGGGGGGCCAGTATGCACCACTCCGTCATTCTGGTACGACTTTTTTTTTTTGTTCGGTTGTCGCGCAAATCCGATGTTTTGCCTCTTGGTTGGTTGACTCCGCGGGGGGGAGGAAGGGAGGAAAGGAAAAAGAAAACCAAAATATTGATAGATAAATTACTACATTACATACATATAATTTTGGGGGGCTCCCTCCTTCTATCTACAGTCTGGTTTTTCGTTCGTTCGCTTCTGGTTATGGCAGGTCTTGTGAACGTAGTTAGTGATGGGGTAGTGTGGGAGTAAGGGAGGGGGGTAGTATGTCGTATTTTTTTTTCTTTCTTCATGCGATGCCGTTTTGTTGGAAAAGCACGTCTTGAAATCCGAAAACCGGAAACTCGAATTATTTTTGCTACGTGATGGAATGTGAGCTAGCTAAGAGACTTTTATAGTACCCGATTACTACCTCTTTTTTAGCTCTGTACGGCCGGCGCCGGTTGTTTAGAAAGGAAAAGGTAGGGGAAGAGAAGGAGAGAAAAAACTTCTGGCGTGCCGAGACCGGCGGGAAAGAAAGAAAAAACATATTCGGACAATACTTATCCGAATTCCGATACTACAGCAATGTAAATACCGTACCAACAGTGCGTGATTGATTCCCTAATCCGCTCTATCCCCCACTTATACTAACATTTCTTTTAATGTGCTCGTTAATGTGGTTTCTTTTGCTTTTTAGAAGCTGTCTGCCCACCGATCTTTAGTGATTCAATCCCAGAGTCACAGCGATATCAGTTTTGTGGTTGGTGGTCGGCAGCCGCTCGCCATGTTCGGTGCAGCTAACCGAGGCCCCCGGAGAATGTGCCTACAAGGGTAATTCGCGCGACGATGGCTTGGGCGACTAGAACGGTTTCAATACCAAATCTTTATTTACACATACTCTTTGGAAGCTAAGTACTACTTGGTAACTAATCTTATTAGCACTGCAGAGTTCTTCTTGTGATGGAAAGTACATTCATTCTTCTTCTCTTTTCTGCTCGGCTAGACATGAGATTATCGGCTGAGTGAGTGCTTATTTCCCTCCTCATCCACCTCCACATCCACCTCCACTCCACTCCACTCCACATCCACCTAATCTACTACCGAAACCCTAATATCAAGATCGGTAGTAGCGCCACCAGCTGCTCACGCGAGCTTTAGGGTAATGATCAAGGCAAAAGACTATATAAAATAAATAACAGTGCCTTAAAGTTATTATAAATCTGATGGTACCGGACCTATTCAAGGCACGCACGCGTAGTCCCGCTCATTGAGGGTCCCCTCCGTTAATCCTTTCGCCCGACTGGCCCTGTATTCTCGATAGATGATTGAGGTTAAGAGGGAAACGTCACGCTCTTCATCTCGGCAAGTGTATCTAGGCGTTCTGCATAACTGACCATGGTTTTCGATAAACAGCGGGTGGAGCAAGGGGTCCGCCTCCCCCCGGCCAGAAGACTCTCAACGGCGGGAGGGCAGGGACTGGCAAATGCGTATACAGGGAACCAGGGCCCGGTAAAGAAAGGCCGAGGGTGTCCTCCCCCAAACAAAAAATAAAATAAAATAATTCATGTCCCAAACCTGATGGCAGCAAGATCCGTATTTTGGGTTATAGGGGATCAAATCGAGAAGTTGTGCATCGTGACACATGTATGATGTGCTCCGGCCACAAGGTTTGGACCTAGGCAACGCAGATTCGTATATTCCCATCACCATCACCATCACCACACACACTCACGCACACCACACCCACTTTACCTTTCTCAGAACTTCTTTTTTCAACTGCAGCCTTGTAGCGTACCGATCGCTAAACCCTGTTGATAATGTCAATTGACGTGGCTAATATAGGGCTACCTAACCGTGGCTCACCCATGTTCCCTCTATATTGTACCTAGCTATAATCCTCTCAATTGATATTCAGAACCCAGGCTCTCTCTCTCCGTCCCCCAGATCGTATCATGCTCAGCACCGTGGTCGGCGATCCGACAATAACCCTAGCCATGAGCTTACGGGGGAGGGTTTCGAGATGAGCCGAGATGAACAAGACTATAGAAGGTAAAGACACAAAGCGGAATCTCGGAAACAGCAACTCAGGTGAAACTGGTTAAAATTTAAAGCGATACCGGATGTGGGTTATATTATGGACGGCTTTCGTCCCAACGCTAGACCAATATTCTCCAAGCACAGTGGAGTGAGTGCGAGTAAGTACATATCGATGATGCATCCCCAAAGCTCGAAATCGTACAGGTAGGTACGGCAGTTAGGGTGGCAGATCGTATCGTAACCAGAGCCGCCTGGACAGGCAAGGATTGGTAATAGTGTCATGCTGCTGCTGCTGCATCTCGCAAAAGGCTGTACCGGCTAACTAAGTGGGAACCAGTAACCCTCCTGCAAATCGCGCACCGTCAAGGATAGCTTTCCCGGAATTAGATGGTCTTCGGTACATAGGTACAAGGCACTATATCTGCGGTGTTTTTCCCTTTCTTCTGTTTATCCTGCGCGGAACTTACCAGCCTGTTATTGAAAGGTGGGGTTTTTCCATGCGTTAACTGGAAGGTCGTCCCTATCATTACTAGTGCAGTTCTTATTCAACCCAACACATGACTTTTTAAGTACCAAGTGATGCATCTCGCAATAGATGAAGCGATTGGAGGGATAATTCCAGCTGTGCCGTTGACTACATACATGAACCCGTTCACGTGCGCATATGAGGGGGTATATGGGGGGGTATACTCTATGGGGGGGGGGGTTGAATGGGGGTGATGTTTTTGTGTGGTTTAGTGGATGGGACGATATAATTAGGTGTTTGATGTTCGGATGGAACCAACATTACATGAGCGGTGTTGTGTTGCGGTGAACGGGCGCAGTGCGGGCGACGAGGAGAGTAGCCAACCACCACTATTTGGGGGGAGGGGGAAAGGTGCGTCATCTCTGCCGTACACTTTACTCTACTCTGCCCTAATACTCGGCGAGGCCCCGTTCACATATGCACTGTTGCTGTTGTAACTTAGGACGTTGTACAACTGCCTGTCCACGTCATTTGTCGAGAGAAAGTGAAAGATGTGTATTTTGGTTCTTCTCTAGAAACATACACCCACCCATCCACCCATCCACATCAAATCACATCACATCACATCACATACAGCTTTGCAGGAAACGGTTCACTTCTATCCTGTTTTGGACCGCGGTGAGTGCGGTGAGAAAACCGAGTCGGCTACTGTTCCACTCAGGTTCTACGATTGCTTCTAGCGAGCTTCGATTGTTTCAGTAGGGGATCACAAGGGACCCTCGTGGACATCCAGTGTCTACTCTAGCGTAAAAACTCAATTGCCGTAGGGTTCATTTCACTTGGGGTTTGTGGCTTTCTGGATCATTCGCTGTGTTTTGGCTCCACAACACCGTTTCAAGAGACAGGATTTGCAAGCTTCGTCATCCTGGGGAGTATCGGTGTGGAGGGGAGGTATATGTGTCTAGGTGTGTGTGTCTAGGTTTCTAGAGATCCAGATGTCTAGAGTAAAGAATAGACTAAAACTAACTAACAGTAGTTTAAGCCCTCCCTTCCAAATTTAGCCCACATCTTGTTATACAAGAAAATACCCACCGTTACAAAACACTCGTGAGGGGATAGATAGCCAAGGTTGGGATGTTTCGGTTTCGGATCCGAGATACCCTGTGCAGCTCATCCTTCTCACGATCGCTTGAACCCTTGCCGCATATCGACTGGGAAGGAACCCACAAGGCGCGCAAAAACAAATATCCGAGACACTTTATAGGGTTGCTTCTAACTTGGTGATGTTCCAACCGCAAATGCAGGTCCCCACAACTATCCGGCGAACAGCGATGGCTACACATTTTCTTGTAGAGACAGTTTAAGTTATCATATCCTAGCCAGTCGCCTGCTGTTGCAATTTTGATTATTCTTTCTCACCTTTATCCCGTCCCTCCCCGCTTCTTCCATACCCCTATCCCCAATAGTTCTACAAGATAACCAGCCGCATCGTTTCCTCAAACACGCCTGTTCCGAAAGTCACAAGTACGGGTCAAGTGCTTTTAGACACAAGTGTCAAGCAATTAGGTCATCTATCGACAAGGAAAGGAAAAGCCCCGAGAGGGCAACGCATGATTCATTCATTTCGCTTCAACCGTTACACGCAAGTATCGCGAATTAATCTCCGACCGGGGTTGTTAGTTTGAAGAACCGACAGCACACCTGGCTTCTCTTTCAGTCGGTGCCTGGTGTCGGGCCGACCATAGGGATACATATAAATTCTAGTGTGGTTCTGGAAGACACCTTCCTAATACCAAAAGCAGTAAGGTACTACAAATAATTGAACAGATAGCTAAGTACTGCATATGTATGGCCACGTGAATCAGAATAAAAAGGTTAGTAGTGAACTGTGCCCCGATTACAGTCCTAATTTGTGATTGTAAAGCCGGAACACCCCGGATCTAGATCTCTCGGTACGTACGGTATTTGCAATCTTGGTTTGAAGGATCATGGTATCAGAGGTATGTACCTGTACCTAGTAGCGAATTGCAATATATGTCTTGTTCAAGCATTATTAGACGGTACATTGCTTTTATTAACAAGTAATAATAGATATCCCCCCTCAAGTACCGAAATCATAACGGGAGAATTTTCTCCCCTTGATGTTGAAACTGTTCGCTTACACCGGGCAGGGCTCGGCAACTCCCCGAAAGCAAAAAAAAAGAAAAAGAGAGACTTGCAAGGACATCCCAAGTAAGTTTACACAAATCTATAATGGACAACTCATCTACCTGCGCGTGCGTTACAGATGTGCCTATATGTAGGGACGGGAGAAGAAAGAAATAATCAGACCATTAGAATGACATATTTGACGTTCCTTTACTTTCCTTTCCATTCTCTTCTGGAAGGGTTTTCTCTCAACGCTCTGAAAAAGTAAACATGAGAGACAAGCTAGGATGAAGGATGATGTTTTCCTAGGATTCATACTTCGTTTTTGAATCATCCAGGTGGTAATAAACTTGACAAGCATAACCATGGATGCCAGGGGAGAAAAAGCTTCTTTTACGCCTCCCCCTCACCCGTAGAACATTTACAAGGGGAAAAAATAAGAGTAGCGACATAGTTAACCCTAGTAGGTCGAGCTATACGGGGTAGAAGAAAGGGTAAAACAAAATAAAAAAAGGTCTTGAACTTGGAGTGGCAAGTGTATTTGTTGGTGGCTCGTAAATGCGATATCACAGAGAGTATCTAACTACCAATTCTGGTCCTGCATACCCTATCTATTGGTAGATCGCCTACCATGACCTCACCCTCCCCCTCTTCAGCCCGTATTTGTACCCCCACTCCAATTTTTTCTCACACAAAAATGAGTTCTTTCATTCTCAGCGGGAAATTCTCCGGTTCGGTCTAATGGATCGAACGCATTCATCAGCAGTTCCTAATGGGCCATATGTTGGATCACATGCGTAATCTCTCTAAAGTTACGTGCCGTAATTGGCTAAATTATTCATGACTGAGTAGGTAATAACCGACAAAGTAAGTTAGCATTCCCCCCCTCTCCACTCCCCCTCCGTTAGTAGAAATGATCAGGCTCTAATTAAAACTGTTATTGGTATCGTGATCAGATGTTGGTATACATACAAAAGAAAAGGGTCAAAGTTTGGATTCAATATATATGAGGTATTTTATTCTTGAATAACTGCTCTATGTCAGCTCCAGCCTCCGCGTCCCACTTCCTGCGAAAGAAAGAAGGAAAGTGTGAAACGCGGGGGGGGGGGTCTTCTTGTCCTAGAGTAAAGTGGGGTCCAACTATCAACAATTTCCTGTCTCAAGAAGGACTCGATCTCTTTCGATAGGGCAATTAAAATTCTAAAAGGCTTTATCGGTTGCAGTTGTACTCGGGGGAGCCTTGTGTTGTGTACTCTAGTAATAACCGGCGGTGCAAATGGTGGCGGATGTATATAGGAGGGAGAGGCGCGCGTCATTCTCGATCGGGAGGGGGATAGAGTAGTGGTCCTTAGAATCTGAGTACTTGTATCAGCTAAGGAAAGAGAGAAAAAATAAAAGTTGAAATAATCCTCAGATTAATAGATTAGTAGCCGCTAGGAGAATAAAAAGGGATACAGGGATTTTATTTTATTTTATTACACTTGTCGTGTCGCGACGCGAGAAGCTTACCGCGCGCGGGTATACTTAAGACTCGTTTGATACTTCCGTGCAACTTGATGGAATCATGATGATTCAAAAGACGGATAGGACCGATGAGCCCCTCCTGAGGGGGGGGGGGGGCTTAGAAGGATAATATTCTGATCTGCCGGCAACAAGGCACTCGGGAGTTTCCAGTCAGATGAATTACAGGGTGATTAGTAGGATACCATCTTTGTAAAGTAGGCTGTGGGGAATGATCAGTGTAAGGTAAAGGGAAATGTTAACAGGGCTACATCTATGAGACTTAGTATTGGTCCATCTCCAAGGGAAAGAAAGAGGGAAAGAGAAGAAGAAAAAAGTACCTTTCTATATCACGGGACCGATTAAATCTATAAAGTGCAAAATGCACTCTTCTATCTCTTCACTTTAGAACATCAAGAAGAGGGTGATATGATACTCTAAAATTTAGTTTACGATTCTACCCGGATATACCCATCTCTGTGCGTATGTAGAAGAGAGAAGAAAAAAAAAACCCAGTATCCAATCCAATCCAATCCAATCCGATCTATCATACGATTGCACGCACTATCGAGCTACGCCGAGTTACGGAAAAACTTGAATGCCCCCCCCCTCTCTTCCTCTCTACGCGAATTAACAAGAGAAAGGGCCCAACGCCGTACATTCACCCCCCCCTTCTCTCTCATCTTCCCACCGCTTCATGCCTAAGCCTGCGTATGTATGCGGCTTATGCTTATTCCCTCAGTAAGACATACTTGGTTTTAAACGCTCACGTGCAGGAAGAGGGAAGGAAAAAAAATTTCCTTTTCAAGTGGAATAGGATAACTCCACGTTGCAAAATTCCTTTTCTCTCTAATAAAGCACTAGGGGAGAAAAAAAAACATGGGTTATCACTCGGGATGGGGAAAAAATATCATAGCCGAGTATAATAAGTAAGGTATTTAGGTATTTTTAACTCTATAAAATTGAATGTTGAAAAGTGGTGGCCTCTGAGGAGGGGGGGTTGTTCTTCGATCATTGCTAGTTAGTATCTTTTTTTTGTTTTGTTGTTTGTGCAGGCGATGATCATAACACTGAGTGAATGATGAATAAATGAATAATAATAATAATAATAAAATGCATAAATTACACGTATATACCTGATTTCCTTCACCAAGACTTTCCCTCCCCTCCCCCCCCTCAAAAAAAAAAAGATGAAACTTATATAATGCAGGATTCACATACAGACGGGAAAAAAAAAAAAAATATGCAAACATTATTTTATGCTGTCTTACTAGGTACTTCGATCACACAGCTCCCCCCCCACTCTATGAATCAACAATGAATCTACAGTAATTGGTGGACGTTCGAACCGTAATTACCTACATACCTACATATGTATATATTGTTCTTTAAGTGATTGGGTGAATGATGTAATATTCAACTAGCTGTGTGTCCCAGTTTTATGAGTTACTAAACATTTCTCTCCACCTCTCTCTCTCTCTCCCGTTGATGGTTTCGCTCGCTCGGTCGGTGCTTATGTACTATAACTTGTTGCCACAAGTTGATATGTCGGTTCTTGTCTTGAATTATATCGCCTCCCTGCCCGCATATATGACTACTAGAGGGCTTATCACTAAAGAGACTTCAGCTAACATTAAATTAAAAGCCAAGGATGAGGTGACTGAGTTAAAATAAGTATTGAGGCGCCGGGTGGTATGGTATTACTGACCGGTTATATGGGTCTTAGGTTCTTAGTCCACCCTTTTTTTATTTATTTATTTACTAATTAAAACATTCTAAAGTATTCGAATTATCTGGTGGGTTATATAATCCTTACTGTATGTCTGGGTCTTGTTTGGGGGAGCGGGGGGGTTAACACGTGATCTTGGGATTAGTGTTTATCGAGTGATAATTTGTGGATGGAACTATGTTGTAGTGAATAAATCTCATGTTGAAAAAAATAAAGGGATAATGTAGTTGAATAATTAGAATTCAGAGATTTTGGAATTATTTCTAATAGAAGATTTAAGAGAGGGGGGGAAAGGGGGGGATTTACTGGTGGATTGCTGTTGGTTGACGTCCTAGCGTAGGAACTTGGTTTAATTGGACCCAACTAAACATATCATTCAAATGGGAGAAACATACCCTCATTGGGGAAAAGGACTCATATTCTCTATAGTTTTTTATAGTTGGAATTATTAAGAAGAAAAAAAGAAAGGGAATACAGTAGGTAGATTATCGCTAGGTGTTTGTTTATAGTACTAAACTAGGGCTGTGACCAATGGTACCCTATAAACATTTAGAATATCTTAGGGTTCATTAGCTTTGAGAAATGTTTCACATAGGATCACTCGGTACCAGTAAACACGGCGACTATTATTTGAATTTTGAGTTTTGTTTTTGTTCCCCCCAACTTCATTAAATGTAAGCTTTCAGTTAGTTATAATATTACGTTATTATTGGATGGGAACACAGACCCCCTCGTGTGAATATCTCTACTCTATCTGATCAGGTTCTATAAGATGGGTACGTACGTTCGGTTTGTGTTATTATGTATACTACAATTTAATACATGACTTATGAGGCGCTACTACCTCTTGGGGGATATTCGTATTATTATGTTAATTTAGTCCTCTAGGTAATTACATATAATCTCCCCTACTTGAATAGATACTGATTTTGAATTATATGAAAAAGAAAAGAAGTGTAATTATATATGTGAAATTAGATACGTAGTATAACCCGTTACAAATTAAACAACATACGTACCCCCTCTCTCCACGGTACGTGGTAAGTTGTAGTCCCAACACTTTTAATAACCACCCCCCCTCTTTCTCCAACACTCATCTCCCAAAGTACATATAATTTCAAACCTCAGACAGCACACCCACATTCTTATATCATTTCCCAATAACTAACTTTGCCATGAAACAGGGTCTCAAAAACGTAATACCAATCCTATCCACCAACTCCACTCCGCCCCCCCAAGAAAAAAAAACCCCAACTACTTCAGTGAAGGGGAAAAAAACAAAACAATGAGTCAAATTCCCTAACCTGTTTACGCCATCTGAAACCCCCCGTTTCATTATACTGACTGTATTTTGAAGATTTGATTCAACCCTATCAACCAGTAAATCTTAAATGTTGCCCTACGCTTATCTTGTTTTGCCCCTCTATCTCTATCACACATGCAACGGTTCTCTCTCACATGCACACTGCCCCTCAATAATGGTCGAAGTTTTTTTTTTTTTTGCTCTAGGCTCTGGACCTATGGTATCGATTAGTCTAGAACCCCACTAGAGATATGAGTAATGAGATAGACGAGATGATCCTTAACTCTTGGGAATTGTACCCCACCATTTGATAACTTTCGCTCTCGTTGGAGGAAATTTCTAGACCCCACCTTTACTAAAACTACACTTCATCTATGGAACCAGTAATATTGTTACCTTTCAGCAACGGGGGATTTATTATGGTATAAATGCCCTATAGAACTCCAACAAGGAGGCGTTAAAGGGGAGCATAGAAATATAATCAATAATCCTAAGGTCCACACCCGGAACAAACTCTTCCCCACAACCAATAAATCCAACACCAAACAAAACCCTAACCCTACAGCTGATCATTGGCTCCACCATCAAACATTCTACACCCGTTTATACACTTTATAAGTCTGGTAGCTAATTATATTTAAGACGTAAAGTATACACCTAAATAGTCTCTCATCGTCCTCATCTCATCTCATCACCTAGTGATGTCATCTCACCACATCCCCACCCAATAATAATGTATCCATTCACTTTCCAATCATAATCATAACCCTAACCCAAGCGTAAAAGTCCGCGAATCCAATGCAAGCCGCCCCAGGAAACAATAAACACAAATAAGAGAATGAAGGCCAAAATAAAAAAGTCCACATGGCCTAGGAGAATACAGAAAAAAAAAACACCTGGTTATAACCCTAAAAACGCAATGAAAAGAAGGAATGACATCATCAATATAGGTCGGTTTTTTTTAGGAAAATGTTCACTTTGTGGCTAGACAATCTGGGATTACGAGTCCATCTTTCAAGTTCCGGTCCACGTCCATTAGACCCCATTTGTCTTCCCACTCTTTCCCGGGTTCGTTGAATTTGACTTTCCATGGCTCGTCGAATGCCGAGAACCTACACCCATTTCATTAGTCCCATTCTTTTACTTTCTTACTCAGAAGGAGGGCTTACCAGAAATACTCAGTCTTCTTCTTATTTTCCGTGCACAAAAAGTCCTTCATAAACGTATTCATCTCATTAATACCCGCAACGCTCCCAGTGTTCCTCCCTCCGGCACTTGGCCACCCCACTTCACTTATCATAACCCGAGGCTTCTTTGCTAGGCCATTCGTCAATATAACGTCATTCTCTTCGAAAAACGTCGATGTCCAATTCGCCGCTTTTGCGGCTGTGACTCCCGCAAAAAAGGGATGCACATTCGCCATCAATACATCAATGTATGACACCATAGTAGATTTCCAATTGGAGCCTAGATCGGATGTTCCGACCGGCAAGTCTATAGATAGCGAGGTTAGGTTGTCGCGGACATCTTGAATGGTACCAAACAATTGTGTCTCGGTCAGGTCCTCGCGGAACAAGACTTCGTTCCCCACGACTACGCCCTCGAATCGATCTGCTGGATAGTTGGCTAATAAAGTATAGAGATGGTTTAGTTGCCGGGAATTAGTGGTTGTGTTGCTGTCTAGCCACACACCAAGCCAAATCTTCATTGGAACGTCGAGCGCTGCGATGGCATGGAGGACCATTTCAGTTTGGTTGCAGTCAGTGCCGTAGAGACGAAGCTTATCTGTAAGTAGTGACATGACAGCGACATCACGGGTTATGTTGTTTTGGCTGGGGGGGTTGTGGACGCCTATACTCCGTGTGTATTAGCGTACGCGAGTGATAGGATGTGATTGTTATGGGGGGGGGGGGGTGCATACAATCAGGGTATTGTGAATTAAGTGGTGTATAATCAATCCCATGAAAAACCTTCTTTAGTTTATCATTTTTCATAAGTGCAACAATCTCCTTTGAATTCTTATTTAGATCTCCATTTTGCGCAATATCTTCGCTAACTGTAAGTCCTCCTCCTCCTCCACTACCCCCGTTTGTGCTTGACGAGCTGCTGCTTGCGGCTGTGTTATTTTTGTTTTTATTGACTAGTATACCGGCGGTCGCACCTCCGGCTGCCGCAAGGATGATGAGTAGCAGCACAAGCCCGATGATCCAGCGTGTTTTTTTCTTGCTATGGGCCTGCTTTTGGAGCCAGTCCGAGGGCATTGGTGCTTTTTCTGTCGAGGCCATTAGTGTTTTGGATTCTAAGGACTAGGAGAGGAAATGGTGGTATATAGGGTTACCATTTAATAATTTCGAGCCTCCTTCGTTACCCAATAATGCGCTTCCTCCCGCACCTGCAGCACCTGCAGTTCTTGGTGGTGTGTTAGCACTTCTGCCAGTCCTCCCGCCCCGTCCTGCTGGTGCTCCTAGTGCTGCACCTCCAGCTGCAGCCGTTGTTCCTGCAGCTGCAACGTACCCACCACCTCGACTACTATATGTCGCTTGCTCATCATCGTCGCTAAATACAAAAGTCTCCGCATCCTTTCTTGTTCCATTGACCTCTACCTGGCTCTCGGACAACTGTGGGTCCCACGTGGTGCTATAGCGGCTGTAAGGATTATCTGTATAATGGCCGCCTACTGGATTATTAAGTACTCGATTAGTTGGTTGATTGGGTGTGTCCATCATATGTGGTGGTGGAGGAGGTAATACTCGTGGGTCGCCTCCCATTTCGCGGTGGAGTGGGGGAGGGGGTTGTGTGAAGGATGTGGAGGTGTGGGGAGGGGTGGGGGGAGGTATAGGAGGGGTGGGTATGGAGATATGTGGAGGGGTGGGGGGAGGTATAGGAGGAGAGGATGGGTCTGCGAAACGACTGTGTGCGTGTAGAGGGGTAGGTGGTGAGGGGTCTTCGAAGCGACTTGATGGGGATCCACTGCCCACGGGGACTAAGGGCACATTTGTTTGCGACATGGGGGATGAAGAGTAGGCTTGTGATTGTCCGAGCGGTGTGTACAGCGTGTCTGTTGGTGAGTACTGCCGGGATGAAGGGTACTGGTCTCCTGTAGCTGCTGGCGCCATATAGTGAGCGCCATTGCCTCCTCTGCTCTGTCTCTGACCTTGATCTTCTTCTCGGTATCCACCTGATTCTGTTAACGTCCAATTCCCTTCCACTTCTCCGGTAGGTTCGGCTTGGGGATAAGCTTCGTGTCCTGGGTCGGCACTCGCACTCGTCTCACCTATGTTTCCACCTGCAGCTGCAGCGATTGGGTTGCGGGAGGTTCTTCCCGGCGCAGGTTGTTGTTGGCGGTTACTGTACATATCTTCGTTTTGAAATGACCTCGGACTCGGCGCACCCAATCCAGCCACCCCAGTAACCGAAGACGCCGTCAAGCTCGAAATAGATGAAAAGCTACTACTACTAGAAGATGAGTCGTGCCGTGAGTGGCCAGAGTCGTTGGAGTATCCAGTGTATCTTGGCTTCGCTGGAATATACTGGGTAATATTTAACGGCTCCCGTTCGTAGTCACCACTGTACCTTGGGGTACTCTCGTGCAATGGGGGTTTCGGAGGCAAATACGAATCGTTTGGGAGAAGAGGGAGTGAACGATACTCGGACTCGTCGTCGTCAAAAGAGAAAGAACGCTGCATTGATGCGCACCCTGGGATGTTTTAAGTTTTAAGAAATTTATTATCCAATGTGTCCCGGCCACGCAATTTCCTATTGGCGACGTGGACCGTGTATCCTGGGGTAAATAGGCTGTGAGGCGGGGTTATGTGTATGGGATATTTTTTTTCCTGCGGGAGATGAGACCCCTTGCTTTGTTGTTCCTACTACTATGCACGGGGTGGCGGGGAGAGGAGTGGTTGGGGGGGGGCCGCGGTAGTGGAGCTGGCACGAATAAGTGAGTGAGTGAGCTGGTATGAGCGAGGCTGGGGTAGGTACTTACAGGGAGCAGCAGGAAAACAATATAAGGATAATATCTACCTAGGGATGGGAGAATAAAGGAAGGAGTAGAAGAAGAAGGATAAGATGGAGAAGAAGAAGAAGGGAAGAAGGAAAGAAACAGACGGATACTTGCAGCACGACCTCAGTTCTTCTCTGGGGGCTGGAGGCTGTCAGTTTTCCATCAATCAGGTGGATGACAGCAGCTCTCCGTTGTGTTGATGGATCGCCAAAGCTGGGGTGGGTAGCCGTTGCACAGGACAACCAACAGCAGAAACAGGGGTAAGTGGGATAGTGAAGTTTATGTAGTTATTTGTCTGTACTGTCTCTCTCTATGTCTCTGTCTTGTATTCACTATCTGTGTAGGTATTCACAGATCCTCACCCCTCACTCTCAATTGCACTTACCCCTTAAGCTCCTACAGATTTCTACCCATTGAAAGGTGAGTACTTTCCCTTGTGGTTGTTTACTTTAAAAATCACCCCTCTCGCTTGCTTGCTCGCTTCCTCTATTTTTGTAATAGCCGCGACATAAACGATGTAGTGCTTACTCCCGAATTCGAGTTCGAGTTTCCCCATTTCTTCAAACTTGACGAGCACCGCCTCTTGTGCGACCGTAGTTTAGGAAGCTCAGATCCGTTTTCTCTCTTTCTCGGATTCTCGGATTCCCGTGTGCAACTAACTAATATACATTATCACGTGCTAACGTTATTCTAAGGTTAAAGAAACCCACGATCGACGACAGGGTCAGGTATGCCCCGGGAAATCGGGTTGATAGTCTGCTATCCCGAAAGTGGCCGCTTTTAATCTCGGTTAAATAAAAGTTTAGAATTCTCTTCGTATTTCCGTGAATCATGGACTGATTATAGAAGAATGAGGATGTTTAGTTTTTCTTTTAAGAAAGGAAAAATCTTCAAGTAGATTGTATTCGCCAAGATATCCCGATTATGGTTAAATGAAATTGTTAGCCTTGTGCCGTACCCAAATAGTTAGGTGTGGCGAGGAACACTCTTCCTAATCCTCTACCCGATCGTATTCTGATAGTGGTCCCGCTGTAGAATAGGGTGATTCCACTTAAAGGTATCGGCCGCATTGTGCCCAATCCCTGCTTGCGCACATAGCATCGCGGGGCGCTCGGACGAATACAAAACAGGGTTTTTTTAGTGCCGGACAAACTTTGCCATATAAAATCAAAACTTCAACCCTTTGTGGTGTAGTTGGTATCACACCCGGCTGTAATTGATTGCTAACCGGTTGGTCACCAGTTCGACTCTGGTCGAAGGGATTATTTTTTGCCCTGTTTATGTCGAGTGATTGGTTATGATATGTGGGGTGCCTAGTTGGTCTGTTCGTGATGTTGGGTAACGGTTGCGGGGGTGGTCTGTGCTTTTTGTGGGGATGGATTGGTGTCTATTAAGTGGCGATTACGCGGTTGGGTTTGAATGTCTCCAGTAAGATGGGGTAGGGAATATTTATGGCTTAATCATAATCTTTAATTTTTGGTCAGGCCCCTGTCTATTGTTTTTAGGGACCTTGAGTCAAGTTCGAGTCGAGTGATTACCTATGATCGGCAAACAATTTAGGGTTGAATTTTAGAGAATGCTGTAGCAAACAATGGCCACTTGCTCTCAAAATAGCCCTGAAATTAGGGTCTGGGTTCAATCAAGGAATTTCTGGTCACGGAAAGGAATACCTGATATAGGACGATAGGTAGTGGCGAACCCATTGAAACTCACAAGCCACTACTTTTTAAACATGTATTTGCACAGCCTCTTAGGGTCCAGACTTATACTCTTCGGTGGCGCTCAAAAAGCTAGTGGGGGCCTAAGTGTCACGTGATAAATTTTGCTGCTTCTAAAAGTTGTTAATGAGGGAAATAACCATCATTTTTAGAGTTTGAATCTCGACAATCATCACAACACATCTCTCGAGCTCATCTAGAGAATCCGCAATGGATCCACATCCCCACGGGAGACTCCAGAAACCCAAAAGACTAGTACCTCGAGCTGTCCTTATTCAAGAAATTCTCACCCGGATTGAGCAGGAACTCAAAGCACCCACTGTGGAGGAGAGAGAAAAAGAGCAGAGGGAAAAGTTCGCGTTTGAACGAGAGTTGGAATATCTTGAAGATGAAGAGAACCGACGGTTTCTAGCTTTGGGAAGGGCGGACGAAGGGATTCTAGAGAGGATAAGGGTGCTGCATGAGCAGAGGAAGCAGAGAGGTGATGAGGTGGCGAAGGCTCTTCGCAGGAGGTGGAAAGCTCTTAATTGGGTGAAGGCTCAGATTTTAGACTCTGCCGGGCAGGAGAATTTACGGGGGCTGGGTCAAAGTGGGGGCTTGCTAGAGATTCCTCAGGTTCCTCTTGGGGTGCAGCAGATGCCCCTCGAAGTACAACATATGCCTCAGAAAGCAGTACAGGTTCCGCAGCAAACGCCATCCGTGGTTGAGCGGTTGCCCAGAGCGCATGTATCTCAAAGGATAGCCCCGACACCCTACACTGTGCAGTTGCCTCAAGGACAAGATAGCTTATTTAGTCAATGGAACAAGCTTTTACAGCTGTGTGAGAGGCAGAATACTGTTCAGGCACCACCGACTCTTAACCCACAGAATACTCCAACAACTCCCTTGTATCCTCGTACTCAGAGACAGCAGTTGATGCGAGAGCTGAAAGCAATACTGGGGGGCAGAAAGGGTCTCGAATTTGTGTTGTGGCTACGAGAACAAGGGGACCATGCGGTGGGTTTATGCAAGTTTCTATCACACAGTGAGGAAGGGCAACTTTTATCTGGGAAAATTTTACAGATACTGGATAGTCCTGGTGTGAAAGGGCCGCAAGTGTTTTCCCAGCAGAAGCCAGCACAAACATTAAATACCAGTACTAGAGAGGAACAGCTAATCGAACAGCTCAAGCAGGCAATTGATACTGGTGATCGACAGGTAGTTATTTCAATGTTGCGGGAAAAAGAAGCTGTCGCAATAGATTTGTGTCAATTGCTAGCTTCAACTGATGAAGGGAGGCTGTTGTTTGCTAAGCTTATGGAGGTTCTTGACCGCTCTGGGGAGGAGGGACAGCAGGTGCCGGTTTTCTTTTGGCCTGAGGTGGATGAGCAGCTACGTAGTGCTCAGCAGTCTCTTCAGGTTTATCAGAGACCAGCACAGAGAGTGGTGGGGGGAGGACTGGGATCCAATCAAGCGAATCAGAACCTTAACACTATGTTTGTGCCGTCTGTGCCTAGGGCGACACCTTGGAACTGGCCAACGCAGCTTTACCAGCCCCCTACCCAGAACTGCGTTCCCCCATCTCTAGCTGCTAATTTAGGGCCTATGACTAATGGGGTATTGGGAAAGGTAAATGACACATTTATTCCAGTTTTTCTTAGATTTATATACTAATTATTCTGTCTTAGAGAGTACATGATAGTATAACAAATCAATCTATCGGGGTAGAGATAAGCCTGGACGAAGAATACTGTGTGGTTCTCCCACCAGAAAAAAGATTGAGAAGAAGAAGGCATCTAGACGTTCGGGTAGATAGGTAGGCTGGGATAATGGTAAGAGCTAGAACTGGGGTAAGGAATTTTCTGTGAGAACATTTATTATTGCTGGCAATGGTAGCTTTCTAATACAAGGAGTTTGTTAGCGTGTTTTGTGTTCTGCTTTGTGTTTTCGAAGCAGAGTGGCAGTCATGAGGTATCACTCGTATGATGGGCTTTAAAATAGTTGTTGATAAATACGTGACGTATATGGTGACTTTGGGTAGTGGTAGTGCTGGTAGTATTATTATGGTATCAATTTATATGGAGTCTTGGCTGGATTTTCGCAATATTTTATATCTAATAATTATATACAGATAACTTTCATTTATGTATTCTGAAGCCACTAAATTCACTCTCATTCCTTTTTAGCCCCAATGACGTATTAGTTCAAGGTCTTGAGTAAGCAGTATATAAACCTACAACCTAGTAGGATACTTTCAACCTCTAACTCTACCTCTATATCTATATGTAGTAGCAAGCCCTAACTCTAGTGGAGACTACAGTGCGAAAAGAGGGGATGGATTAATTAGATACACTATTTTTTGTAAATACAGTAGAAATTCTGTAGAAATAGTATAGAATACGAGAGTATGACAGCATTCTTGTCTAAATTCCGGTTTAATACGGTGTTTTCCTTACAACGTTGTATTAATATTGTAGTAGTTTCACCCCTTTTTTTCGTACTGTAATCTGAAACTTCTACAGGAGAATACTAATAGTACTATTCATATACAGAAGGAAGACAGGAGAATACTGGTAAATGAAGGCTACTAAGTGCTCGTCAGGAGGGCTCGAGTCTAATGGGAATCTTTAGTCCGAAGTAGTGTGCGGCTGATTGACCTCTTTTATGATACCCTGAAAGTATAGCTTCTTGGAGGGCGGGGTGCTAGGGAGGTATTCGGTCCCGGGAGCTTGTGCGTTGGTATTAAGGCCACATTCTAACAATAACCTGATCATCGAGTTATCACATTGTGGTCTTGAGGCTGCTACTATCAGTGCGTTTGACACATTATTGTTGCGTTGATGTTTGCACCCATCTGCAGAAGTAGTGCGGTAACGTCTACATGAACGTACGATACTGATGATGGAAGGGATGTGCCGATATATTTACTTAACTGGGATCTTAATAAGTTTTGCTGGATACTAAAAAATATTAAATAATATTAATAACAAACACGCTAGTCTAAATAGGGTATTTGTACTAGACAAAGGGTATGAGATTTATTATATTTTCTCTGGTGGAGTTGGGTATTTGAGGTTTCTTTTTGCACAAACTATGGCACTTCTTGTGTAGGCTATTGGTTTAATAACTGGCTTTAACAGCTGGGGCTTATTAGTATTGCGTGCTGGGTTTGGTTGGAGTAGGTATGGGTTAGGGCTCACAGTTATGGGTTAGGGTTCACACACTCATCATACCTGCATGTAGAATTTCTTGAGTGACTTCTTAAGGGGCTTCTTGGGCTCTTGTATACGCTGTTAAGGGGGAGATGTTATATCATTTGGTATTCCGCCTTTTTGCGCTGGTATTTTCTGTTTACTGTACTCTAGTGTAGGAGGGTCTGTCTTAACGTAGTAGGGGTTGGCCTATTTCTCGGGCCTAGATAATGTTGTCCTCAAATCAACTCCCAATATGGAATATTATATACCTGGAGGTTAATTCAAGCCACGTATATTTTTACCCAACAAATCTAGCTTGACTCGTTTATCCACTGTTCCAACATTCTCAACATCAATTCCATGCTTAGATCTAGCTAAATTGCTTCATGCTTTTTCTTTTCAACCTGAATTCTATTCACTCTATCAAAATAAGATTGTCTTATTTACCTTCCTCGGGCAAAGTTTTCTACTCAAAATCTTTTCAACCTGTCCAATCGTCCGGAAGACAAGGCTCACACTTGGGACTATCCTTGAACGCTGACTCCCCTGTAGTAGCACCTACTGATGAGCAACTAGAGGTGTTATTGCAACAAACATGTCCGACAAAAAACTTACAGAACTGCCTGACATTTGGGAATCCGTCTCGTGGGATGAAGTGGAATCCGAGCTTGCAGAGGTATCTGAGACTATTCGTGTCCAGCGTGGTGGTGATGTTGAAAGAATAAAAATTCCATTGTTACATGAATTAGTAACTGGGGCTGTTGGGCAGGGGCCTCAAGGCCAGGAGATACTGGTAAACACGGAGCTTCCGGAACCTCGTCAGGATCAAATGATATTAGGCGGGTTGTATCCCAATCCTTCACCATATCAACAGTATGAGGGCATAATGAACTACGACAGTACTCATGAATGGAACAAGACTTATAACAGTCAGTATAGTCTACCCCAGCAACACCCTCAGCAGATAGTTCATACTGGGGTTCCTTACCAGGGGTACGCAGTGTGGGAGCAGCAAAATCAAATATTGCCTGGAAATAGTCAAAACTACTTCCAGCAGGAGAACACACCACCTCCTCTACCTGTAATGTATCCAATCTGCAGTGGAGGATCTGCCGGAATACCTTGTAGTAATTTAGTAACTACGTTTGAATTCTGGCTCGGTGATCCCTTTGATCCCTGCGATATTTCTGGTCAATGGGAAAGAATAAGTATCACAGCGCCTCGAGAGATGAAGATCTCAAGTGTTTTTGAGGATTACTTTTTAAAGAGTGGACTTTATTCCCTAGATAGGTCATTAGAGGAGCTGGGGTCGGAGAATTTCACCCAGATAATAATCTTGCTAAATGGCCAAATACAATATGGAGTGACGCGGAATTACGAGATAATGAAACGTACCAGAGTAGCAGTTCAAGATACAGAGTGGTATACCGAGCAGAGAATCATACTGGTCGGTAGTGATAGGTTCCAAGCGTTTGTAAACACATATAATCCTCCAAGAACTACTTGAGAATGAGCTCCGAGTCATAGAATTATTGGGCATTAGTAGGTCTTTGGGAATGAGGATCTGTTTAATGGACTAAAAAGAGGAACGTTTTATAGAATACACCCAAAAGGGCTATTCACGTTTGGACTGGGTGGGGCTGTGGGAGGGAGGCTTTGGGTATTGTACTATCGTAATAAAATTAGGTTCGGTCTTATAGATTGAATAAAGGGGGTACTCATATTATACATACAGTTTCTATATTCGGAAGTAGCTAAGACCTAAATATCTATATATCGTCAGTAACGCAACTAGTATTTTTTTTGAAGGTTGAGTTAAGCTTTCTCGGTGTGGGCCTTTGGTGGCCGGGTAACTAGCTAGAGTCTTTCTGATTTTTGAGTGCTGACGTTCTCCCCGTCACAGGGTTAGAGGACTAAGAGTATGTACTTCCTTAACTTCAGAAGATCATTCTAAAACTAATAAAGTCCCTAGTGTCACGGCGAAAAAACAAAATCATAGCCTCCAGCGACGGTTGGTCTAATGTAATCGGCAAAGGCCGCTCCCCACTCAGGAAGCCGTCAGAACTCAATAAGTTGGCCAACTGCTCATCCCATGACAGCTCTAGACCTATAATTGACTACGATGAATGGTTTCCCGGGGCTACTGGGAACTTGGCTGAAAAGGTGGCTGAACTGGGTGCTTCAAAGCTATGGGAGGAAATCAAGGTCGAAGTCAAGAAGTTCGGACATGAAGCTAGAAGGATCAAAAACGTGGTAGTATTAGGGCTCGGAAGTTTACAAGGGAACACGAAGGAGAGTAGTTTTTGGCAGTTGGCATTGGCTTTAGAGATGAGTAGGCTTTTGCGTACGTACGTTTGCTTTTGCCCTACTGCATTTACGGTTCATTGGCTGATTTTGCCGGGGGGTTGCGAGATAGATGGTAAAGATGGATACTCACTCTATATTCAAGATCCGGCGTTTACAGAGACGGATATCAAGTTCTTTAGCAAAGTGCAAAAAGCGACTGTGCTGCAACACCCAGAAGCGGAAGCACATATCACTGAAGAAACATTTCTTTTTGCGCCGCATTTGGAGTATGAGATCTTACAGGAATCATTAAAATATCATCCTGTAGTAGTGTTTTGTAATGATTTACAAAACTTTATGGATACGTGAGTTTGTTTTATTGGCAAAAAAGTTCATCTTCCTGGGTAAGAACAACAACTGATACAAAAAAAAACATGTTTGTAGGAAATTTATGGGTTTGAAGGATTATCCTGAGTTTGTGTATTACTTGGAGAATTTTAATTCTTTTGTTCTTGGTGGGGTTGATAGTCATGATGATATTGGTGGTGGGAGAGCGTTTAATCATTCTGCGCTGTATTGGCGATCGACGAGTTTTTTATCTATTGGTGCTTCTATAGAGGTATTAGAACAAGTATCAGGAGACAACAACGAAAAGATGAAAAGAAAAGAAAAGAAAGAGAAGAAGGATATAGATTACATAATTGAGAATATCAAAGATGTATTGATTTAAATACTATAGGGATTATATCATTCAGTATGTTTGGGGTGGGGACATGTGGTTGAGAAATAGATAGTGTGATATAGTGCGTCAGCGGTTTAGTTACTTTGATCCTGATAGGTATTTTATCTTAACGTGCTTCCCGCTCTCTAAAGGATAGGCTTCAGACATGTGCAGCTGTAGTTTGGAGATCGTCATAGGGGGATGATACGTTTTAAGAGTAGTGTAACTATACCAGACGTATTCTAAAGTGGGTGCGCCCTCTTATGCCGGTAGATCTGGGTTCTGCCGTGGTACCTACCGTGAGGTTTTTTGGGGTTGATGTTTGTGGGGCCCTTTTCAGCGCCAAGATATAAAAAAAACAAATACAAAGCCTTGGCACTTACTAGTTTTATAAGACGAGCAAGGGTATTTAGATACTGCCTTAAAAAAATATTACTAGGAAAAATCCTATGACTAGTTAAAATAAATGGTAGGCTAGTAAGTAACCTGATAAGAAAACTATCTTAACATACTATATATACATTCTCTCACCACTTACATACTCCTCGAAACCAAAAAAAAAGAAACAAAAAGAAACCCCTATCCAAGACAAAAGTACCAAGCGCCGTTAAAACCTTCCATACCCTCATGCCCATGGTAAAACCCTATGCTAACCAAAAGAGAAAAAAAGAAATGGTAAAGATAGTAAAAAATACATCTGATTTGACTATTCCCCACCCATAGAAACAGCCCTCTCCATCGGCATACTCCTAATATTCAACCTTTCCATATCCTCCTCTCCTCCAGTGTTCCGTCGTTTTCTTTCGCCATTAGGTGTATGAATTGTTGGTCTTAATTTCCTCCTTAGGCTCTTGATTCGAAGTCTTGATGCAAAAGGGGAGTTTTCTGGGAGCTGGGAGCTAGGTTGTTGATCTATGAGTTTTCGTTAGCGATTTATTGAATGTATAGGGGGGAGGAGGGGTATTACGAATCAAATAATTATCACGCCTAAATTGACCAACAAATACGTGAGGAGAAGTTGAAGAGGATAAGTTGTTTGAGGGGTGATCGAGATCATAGGATGACGGTTCGAAGTCTTGATAATGCGATTCCTCACTGAACTCGGAGGCTACAGATACAAAATCTTCGTCTGAAATTGAGGAACATGCATCTGAGTTTGGGTTCGCCCATAGTGCCTAACAAAAGTTAATAATCATGGTTTCTCTTAGCTTTATCTGGAGAGGGTAGCATACCTTCTCATCTGTAGATTGTTTGCCCCAAAGTGAATGCGACCCATCCCATACCGGCAGCTCTTGTTCTTTCTGACTCGGTAGCACAATTCTAACTGGCCGTTCAGTCACAAATACACTCCGTCGATTCTCAACTACATCATCACTAGACCACAGTCCTCTTTCCTTTCCTTTCCCTTCCGTGGGCCCATTCGGGCGCCACAGGCTTTCTCCAACAGTGGAAGAAACGCTAACCTTGGTACTATGTACCCTCAAAAATTCAGGCTCGAACTCATCGCCCTCACCGGTCGTTAGTGGGGAGTCGTCACTCATGTCGCTGATTGTTGAAGCGCGGCTCACACCTGGGGACATGAACTCGGATTCGAGGGACGAAGAGCGAGAGGATCGAGTGATCCACATGATACCTTTCTCGTCTTTCCCATCCACACAAGGCCTCCAGAGACTACCATCGGCAACTGGGGTTGCGCGGGTTGAATCAGTAACCTTAACCTTCTTCTGTGGTGCAGATGAGGAGGAAGAGATTTTGCTAATATCAATAACTGTAGCTTTTGATGTCAACACGCTACGGCGCTGCCATAGCACTGTTTTATCCTGTCGTGTTGCAAGAGCAAGTTTGATTTCTGCCAGAGATGGTGTGCGACCATGCGTATCCCAGACACCACTGCCACTGGTAGGGGTAGCAGGGCGAGACCAGAGGGTGATTGTTTGTGGTTCTACAGAGGAAGGTGCCCACATTTCACCGGTTGCAGAGGGGAGAACAAGAGATTTCTCACTGACAGGTTTTGGGACGAAGGGAGCACGTTCTGGTTTCGCGGATGTGGTTCGTGAGGCTGACTCTTGGGACCAGAGTGTCGAGACCTTTGTCTTACGGAAAGTTGCGACTGTTGGGATAGTGCGTTTCCAAAGGCCCTTTTGTGATTTAGAGGAGGCGCGTTGCCATAATTTACCACTGACGGTTTGGAGAGGTGCCTCCGTTAGGCGTTTTGGCACTGTGGTTCGAACTGGTGTTGCGGTGGTCGTTCGTGACGCTGAGTGAGCTGCCCAGAGGAGACTTGCACGGCGAGGACGGCGGGGTAGAGCTGCAGCTTTCCAGAGGCCCTTTACAGGGCTGCGACGAGGTGGTTGCCAAAGTGAGCCAGTTACTGGGAGTAGGTTGATGCTTCGCGAGTCCTTCTTTTTGGGGGCCGAGAAGAGGCGTTGGGGGGTGGCGGTAGTTGTTCGGGATGCTGTACGTGCTGCCCAGAGTGGTACAGCTGGGTGTATTGTGCCTGTAGCTACTGTTTTGATAGGGCGCTTCCAGAGGCCAATTGGTTTAGCTGCAGATTTCGGTTTCCAGAGTGAACCAGAAACTTTAGGAAGTGGAGCGTCTGAGGGGATGAATGCGACTTTCGTTCTTTCCGGAACTGCAGTTGTTGTCTTTGATCCATGGCCTTGAACCCATAGAAGTGTCCCGGCTGGTTTTACAGGCTTTATAATATGTTTAGGAGCAGTCCATAATTGGGGTAATTGTCGTGCAACTGTCTTCGGTTTCCAGAGATCCCCGGTGACTTTAGGGAGAGTGAGGTCATCTGAGATACGGAAGCTGGCGAGAGGGGATCGTTGGGGGGCCTTAGTAGTTGTCCTTAAAGCTTTCTCTTTCGACCATAGCGGCTTCTTGGTCCCCTTTGCCTTTCTCTCTAGTGAGATCTGGGCTAATGTCTTTGTCTTTGAGCTTGCATCCCATAAACCTGTTGCCTTAGGAGTTGGCTTCCACAATTGAGGGTGTTCGGGGAGTGCGACTTTCTTCTTCCACATACCCTCAGAGAAGACGGGGAGGGCGGCGGTGGAGTGATCTTTCTTTGAGCGGAAGGATTCAATGGGTAAGTCGGCGAAAATTGGAGCTACTGTATTACCCTTTTGCCAGAGCATAAGCGGCGCCTTCATTGGCATATCCTCACCAATAATTAATGTATTCTCAGTTGTAGGCGCTGTTATTCCCCAGAGTCCAATACCCGGACGTTCAATCTCCATCAATGACTCGCTAGCTGCCTTCTTCCATAATCCCTCCGGTGGGGTCGAGAAGTTTTTTGTAGTAAACTCTCTACGAGATCGGGAAGACTCTAGCGAAAGGTCGGCGAAGATAGGCGCAATCATAGTATTGTCTTTCCCCCATAAATGGATGGTTGCGACATTAGGAACAGTCGTCTCAAGAACAGTCACGGTACTACTACTTTTGCTATTGCTATTAACCGTCCATAGCCCTTGTGGTTTTTCTGTTTTGCGCCATGGTTTTGGTCTCGTGGGAGAAAGGGTAGGTCGAGATTCTGCCCAAAGTGATCCCTCCATGGGAATTGTGATGGTGGTTGGTTTCTTGGTGTTGAGCTGATTTCTCCAGAGTTTCGGGGTTTCCTCGGTCGCGGTAGCTTGTTTAATTCCTATTATGTCAGTAAGGGTGTAACTACTTTTAAGTTCTTAAAGACCCTTCTTCGTACCTGATGTTTCCGTTTGACGCAATAGTCTAGGTGGACGGGATTCCTTTACTTTATCAACCATCCACATTGGGCCGCCTACACGTGCCAAGAAAAGCGGGGGAGGAATATTCGATGGTGGTCGCTTATCCGATCGCGGTGGGACGGCGGGGATTACTGAAGCCGGAATTATCGGCTGTAGGGGTTTGTCAGATTTCTGCCAGAGGCCCCTCGGAGTAACGAATGTCCTTTCCCGAGGAAATGCTGCAACGAACAGTGCTTGTTTTGCCGGTTTTGCAATTTTATGCCATAACCCACTACTGTGATGAGCCGCGTGTTTTTCGGTAAAGGTCCATAGTTGATCGGATTGCAAAGAGGGAAGAGATTTTCTAGCTGTAGTATACTTCTGCTTCGATCCACGAGAGTTTAAGGATAGGTGTGCGAAGAGCGCTCTACGATCCTTGCTGCGCCTATCCCACAAAAGAAAATTTTCCTCCGGGAGTTTTAGTAAAGTAGAGCCATCCAGATTCCATAGACCCTTCTGAGATATTTGCTTCTTGGTCCAAATGCGTGGCTCTTGATGTAATAATCCGCCGGGTAAATGCGGTGAGGTCCAAAGTTTACCTTTAACGGGCAACAACTGTAAATTGGAAACTCGACCCGATCTCTTTCTCTCAGTGATATTTTCTCGGCAGATTTTGAAGTTAGCTCTAGGTACTTCAAGGGAAGAGTTCGACCAAAGTGCGACAATAGGCGACGATAGATTTGTAGGGACAGGAGACGGGTTAGCCCATAAATCTGGCGATCGTGAAGCAATATCGTCCTTCGCGTGCAGCTCAGGAATATCTATTCCCAACATGGACAGTTTACTGGAAACTTTAGTTTTTCTTGAGGTAAGCCAGCCTGCAAACTTTGGTCCTATCTCCTCTGGTCGACTCCATAGCACGCCCGATGCTACCGTCGGCGTGGCTTCCTTTCCTACATACCTCCTCCTCTCCTCCTCTCCTACAGCCATCTTCAATGTGAGATTTGATCTCCGGATAATGCGCACGTCATCACTGACACTCCAGAGCTGTTTCTTTTTAGATGTAAAGGTACCTTGGGGCCATAGACCACCTTGTTTAACTGAGTGCGTCCAGAGCGATGACTTGACACTAGGACCTCCCCAAAGCTCATGTGATTCTAAGGTTGCTAGTGTTTCGGGGATACGTTTTCTAGCGTGAATAGAAACGACCGCCGTATCTTTCAAGTCTTCTGCACAAGGCCATAGCCCATCAGATTCGCTTTTGGTCACCTCCCCTTGAGGCCACAACCCTGTACTCTTAATAGGAGCAGTCCATAGTTGCGCTTTTGCAGCTGCATTTATACTCCAGAGTTGCGAAGATCCCAGCTTTAAGGTAGTCTTGATGAAGCGGACATTATGAATGCTCTCATTTACTTCACTCGGAAGTGGATGTGCGGAAGGCCAGAGAGCTGTTGTATTTCTCAGTGTACCGTGTGGCCAAAGCCCCGATTCAATTATTGGAGCGGTCCAGAGCTGAGGTTTTAGTACTGGCGTAGAGCACCAGAGATTTTTTGATGAGAGAGATACAAGTGACTTTGTAGTAGGGGAGCGGGATCGGGCTATAGGCCCGGCATATGAGAGAGTGAGGTTAGGGGCTGATGGCCAGAGAAAGTCGGGTACAGCCGCACACGGGGCTATTTCGGGCATAGACCAGAGTGTAAGGAGCGTTTCTTCAGCCTGTTCAGCAATAATTGGCTTGTTAATAGTGGATTTTGTGGCGATTGGTCCCCACATTTGTTTTGACTCAGGTGTTGCAAGGCATGTATTAGGAGTCCATAGTTGATTCGACTCAAGACTTGGGATTATAGTTGGTGCAGAGCGGGAACGTGTTAAAGGGGCAAATTCTATAGCTGTGGTGATCAATGGCACTGCAGAAGGCCAAAGACTCCCAGAAGGGGTGTTTTTCTTAACCTCTGCATTAGGCCAGAGCCCAGTTGGTTTTCTTAAGGGTGACCAGAGACCAGAATTCTCCACGATGGAAGACCAAAGTTTCTTAGATTTGAGAGGTGGAATCACACTTGGAGTGAATTGGGCTCGAGGAACTGGTATGGATGGTGGCAGCGTGAGGGTTTCGCACGTATAAGGCCATAGATGTCCAGAAACGGCAACTGTAGTATCTTGGCTCTTAACCCAAAGTTTAGGTTCTACTGCCTGGAGCTCTGAAACTGTAACTGGAGAAGTCAACTCGGTAGACACAGTCTTAAACCTAGTGTTAACTGGCTCCCAAAGTGTAGTAGCTTCAATTATTTCATCTTCACACACTGAAATAGCACTCCAGAGCGAAGTAGATTCGACTTGATTAGAAGGAGTGATAGTTTGTGACCGGGATCTTATAGTTGCGACCTCAATATTCTTTGTAGGTGGGGCAGAAGGCCATAGAATGCCAGCTTCCACATGTTCCGTCCTTCCTTCAGGCCATAACATATTCTTATTATTCGTCGGGGGTGGTACCCATAGCGCTGCTTTTGCAATCACCTTGGAAGGTGATTCCCAGAGGGAGTGTGAAACTAAAGTCGCTAGGGGAGTATCGTCTTTGCGAGATCGAGGAGGAGTAGAGATATACGAAAAGGATAATGGGGGTGCGATAGGCCAGAGGTAGTTAGTCGTCTTGGGTTCGTGCTCTTGGGAAGCAGTGAATTCGCCAGTCCAAAGTCCAAATACAGCCTCTTCGGTGGCATCAACAGGGAGTGGTTTCCATAGCTCAGTAGACTCTAAAACAGGAAGACTTAATAGGGTTTGTGAATGCCTCACAAAAAGGGGTAAATATTCATTGGCTGGTAGCGAGGGAGCCGAAGGCCAGAGATGAGTAGGAATAGGTATCGTTTTCATTCCTTGAGGCCAGAGGTATTCATTACTAGTATTTGACCAAAGCGATGCTACGTTTGATTGTTGACGCTTTTCCCAGAGGGTACTAGAAGTTAAATCCGGGAGTGCTGGATGTCGAGGGACTTTTTTGTGCAGCGAAATGTCCTTGGTGAATAATGGTGTACTCTGGGTTTCCTGTGTAGGCGCTGGGTTCCATAGCGGTGCCTTCTGACTGACAGTTGGAAGAGGTAGTGGAGATGACCAAAGGGAACCGTGAGTTGCGTTGTTGAACTGTTTGGGAATTATAGAGACTTCCTTCGGCGGTAGTGGTGGGAGCATTTTGTTCGCATACTTAACGGCGGTAGCATCTAGGGTTTTGTTTATGGGTGTTTCCAAAATTTGTAGTTGCTTTTCTGGAACAGCTGTAATTTTAGCGGGTTGCGATGTCTTCTGTACTCCCCAAAATTTCTTGAGTTTGCCAAAGAAGCCGGCTGGTTCGACTGTGTTTGGTTAATTTGAGACTATTACGCAAAATAAGATATGGACTTACCAGTCACTACTTCTACAAAGGTAACCCTCTTGAGCGAACGTCGGACCTGACCAGGTGCGGATGGGGGAGCAATGATACTTTTCGGCCTAGATTCTTTCGGATTTTTCCATAAACCTGTATGGGATGTGGGGCGAGGGCTGTTTGATTTTTTCCACAAGCTAGTACTAGCTTTGCTAACAGGTGCAAGTATGATACGTTGTTTAGGTCGTAGATTTACTGCGGGTGGGAATACGAAAGGGGTGCTTGGTGATCGTACTTGGTAGCTCCATAGTTGATTTCTTGGGAAATTGGATTTTTCTTGAATAGAGCGGGCGTTCCAGAGGAGTGAAACTGGAGACGACGTTATGCTTGGCGAGAAGGATTCTGTTGTGGAGGTGTAGAAAATCTCGAGGGGAGACTGAGCGGGAGAATTGATGGTGGTAGAATGGGTACTGGGACAGTAGACTGTGGCTTGAAGTAGTTGGATTCCATCGCTATGCTCATGTGTCTCCTCCTCCTCCTCCTCCTCCTCCTCCTCCTCCTCCTCCTCCTCCTCCTCCTCCTCCTCCTCTACCACCCCCTCTTCTTCCTCAAGCTCTTCGCCTTCTAATTCCATGATAAATTTTGAGTTATCATTTTCGTAAAAGGATTCCCTCTGGGTCTCACCGTGGTTTGTGCCAAATGGCGACTCGTCCTCCGAATCTTCATATATCTCCGAATCTTCATATACCTCCGAATCTGATTGTGATATCACTGAGACAGGTGTATTCTGGCTTTCCAGAATAGAAATAGGTTTGAACGGAACCTCACCCGGGTTCATCAATGGTGCCTGTGTGAGATACTCCATCTGAGCATCAGCGATTTGCATCTGCCATGTATTCTGCTGTACAGCTGAAGATAACGATGAATTTGTAGTACTCAGTCGTCTATCAGTCCCGCTGTTAATCTTTGCTAGTAATGAGCGGCGTTGCGCAAGATTCTGAGATAGCCGTGCTAATTTTTGCTCTGGAGTTTCCTCTAGTGACCCCATTGAGCTCCTGGATATTGTCTTATGCATTCCCATCCACTGGTTTTCCTGCTGACCCATTTCCATCTCTAGGCGGGCGATAAGGGAGTTCCTACCATCAGATATGTAGCTGAGTCGGGATTCACGTTTTTTATCGACCGGTAGCCTATTCATGAGTTCCTCAAGAGGAGCAAGGTGTTGACTTCCAGCGAACATTGTTAGTCGTGCCTGTATCTGCTGTTGAGAGTTACGCTTTTGTCGCATAAGGAACCCTATAGGAGACGGTGGTGGCTTCCTCCTACTTCCATACTTCCGTCGACTTTCAGAAAAGGTCGGTATACGGTCTCCAATCTGGAAATTGCGGGGAGTAGCATCAGGTAAAGTCTCTGTGAGGCCTTGAAGCTTCGCATTGAGCCTGCGTTCAGCGAGTGCGATCTTGTCGTATGCTGTTCCGTCTTCTATATCTGAAATTACAACCCCATCATCAAGATATCCCTCTTCACTATCCGTGAAATATTCTTCATATGAATCCTCTTCTGTTGAGTACCCCTCGCCTCCATTCATGATCATTTCGTCTGCCTCGCTTTGGGTCTGCTCGCCAGAGCTAGATCCTGAGTTATCTTCTTCCAGATCTTCGATTTCGTCACACTCTGAACCGGAGTCAATATCGATATCAGTAAACTCATCGTCTTCTTTAGCCATGGGAGATATCGTCAATGCAATTAAGCTCATGCGTTGGAGATTGCTATGTGCATCTGATATAACACTACTGTTTCTTGCGCTAATATTGTTCGCTGAATCGTATGCGACAGAGGGGAGAGGTTCAATAATGCTTTCTGCATATTTATAGTTATCGTCAATAGCAGATAAACTGTCGACCCACGCTTTTGCGGTTTCATAGCCGGTAATATCGATTTTCTGATAGTTGACAGTAGGGCTCATTAAACGTTTCTCCGATTTTTCAGGAATAGCTGGTTTGGGGCTAGGAACTGGCACTAGAGCCGGCACTAGAACCTCAACTGGAACCTCAACTGGAACCTCAACTGGATTAGGCGCTGAGATCTCTTGTATAATCTCCGGAGACATAATATTTGGGATGGTTATAGTAATAGGGGGAGGAGCAGGTTTCCTGATAGAAGTTGCTCTAACAGGGGGGATAGGGAATACTATCTCTCTTGGTCGCTTTTTTTCCGTAACTACTTTCTGCATAGGGGTTTCGGGCAGTGGCTTCGTGTTGAGCCGCGGGAGACACGATAATCTCTCTGTAACCAATTGTTTTTTGTTATATTGCATCTGTGCAGTCAATTCATGGTCAATATTCGAAGGGAAAATACCCCTGTCCGCAATTTTCTTCACACTCCTAGGCCTATCCATAACCGGTGCCGAAACTGAAGAAACCACAGGTTCATTCAATTCCTTTGTTGGTGTGAGCATTCCTGGAATTCGCTTAATCGCCGATGAGGGACTTCTCCTGGTTGCTCCTGTTGTAGGTTGCGAATATCTAGAGGTTGTCAAAGCGACATCTGTCTCCCCCATGATTGACTTCACTAGTGCTGGGTCATCATATACGATCTCATTAACAAACATGACTTTTGGGTCATCGTCCTGTGGAACCCTGGGCGGCGCAGCTAGGTTGTAAGGAGCGTGCGAAACTGCTGTATAGCGTGTCGTATCATCATCAGTTTCAATACTATTCGTGCTATACCTCATCCCCCAATCTGACCCCCCTTCTACCGCGGCAAAAACCGACTGTCGTAGGCTTGATGGACTACCCGACTCGGTCTCTTCCATTCTAACAGCTGATACTCTATACGCAGCAGGTCCCGAAGGAAGTTGTGGAATTACTGGTTTCCTCTTAATACTTGCTGAGTGTTCTATGTTTCTATAATCTACCGTAGATTTCGGTGTAGTAGCTGGATTAGTAGGGGTTGTAGTACTGGCAACAGTCTCCTGGAATTTCTTCCTTTCCTGCTCTCTCTCGAACACGGCGTCGATACGCTGTCGTTCAGTTTCTACTGCCGTCTTTAGGTCTACCGTTTTTACCTTCCCGAATGGGTTATTTGTTGGGACCTCCGTATTTTCTTCCGTAGCCTCGAACGATCCTCCCCTCATTATTGAGCCCATTGGGCCTGATATACTAGGTTTAGCATTATGTGAAGGTGCAATACTCGGCCTTCTATCTCCCGGCATAGCCTTTGCTGGCTTAGGTCTCGTAATATTTTCTGATGGATCAGTGTCTAGTGACCATGGTAGAGCAGTCCCAGGGTGAACAATTGGTGCCCCGATAATAGAACGGAACATCATACTTGTTCGTGCGTCGCCGCTGAGGTTCTTGTCAAAACCCATACCGTAGCTTTGGAATCTATTTGCTTTGTTTGACTCGATATCTTCGGGATTAAAGTTGGGAGATGTCACGGCGCGTGCCCTCCTTGTAGGGCTAGAAGCTGAGCCAAAGTGATGAAGCTTGTGGTTGTAGGGGTCGCCAGACCTGGAAATGGGGTCGGAGAACACGATTGAGGGAAAGCAGCTGAGGACGCCTAGAATATAAAATCGGGGTCAGTTTGACCTCCTCTAGTTTACTTGGATATATTGAATACTCACCAAGAGCTAGAGCAAGTGTTAAAATGTATGGAATCATCCTAACAAAGATACTTTCCCCAACACTCATCAAGTATGGGAAACTTCCCTATTATCATTTCCTGTTAGTTGGCACGTCTTGAAGAAGAGTTCTTTCCCAACCCCCCAAATGAATCATAGCCTCCTCTTCCCAGTAAGTCTGTACTTACAATAGTCCATCCAATAAAGCTTAGTACGATCAAAAACAGCCCATAACCCTGGCTTTTCCCATCAGTCTTCCCCCCTCTCCCTTGATCCACAAACAGTGCCCAAATCGCTACAATTCTGAAAAGTAGTATCCCCCAACACACCCCATCAAATGCCACATGAACGATTCCTGTAGCCAAATGCATTGGCTCTGGAAAGCATACAGGCATAAATGACCACCCAGTGAAACCGACAATTATCCCCCCCAACAGTATCCGCAACCCAACTATCACCGTCCAGCATACTTTCTCGGTTGTGTTGTCACTTGTTTCATCGCATAACTTCCAGACTACGAGTGCAAGTACAGAGACCCGAGCGGCTTGATCAAAAAAAAGGGTAAACCGGACTGTAACAGCACAAGATGAATCCCCGAGAAGGAGGAGGGTTGCGAATTGGAACACCGAGTATATCGAAACGCACAGTAGGAACGAGAGAAGGACCAGCCTTCGGCGGTGAATGAATAGTGTCTTTATGTGGCCATTGATAGCTGTAAAGAAAGCCGCCTGGGATGCATGTAGAAGAAGTCCACTACATATAATCGTCAGCATATAGATATCAGAACATAAACTAGAGTATCAGTATAGGTTAGTTACAGTCCAAATGCTGTAGATAAAACTCCAGCAGCTTCCATGATGCTTATTAGATACTATAGTATCTCTCTATACCTACTCCGAATTTTAGTGTTCGAAGTGACTCTTATCAAGTTCCCGAAGCCAGCTTGGATGTATATGTAAGGTCAAAGACCCCTCTTCTTGGCTGTCAATGATTCCCCCGGACAATTATTTGTGTTTCTTAGAAGAACCCAATAAAGGAATAGGATACTAAAAATGGTTTGTGAAGAATGTATGTGAATCGAGCCAGTCGTAGTTACTAAAAGTTGCGGCCACTTATGCGTCAGCCCTAGCAACCCTGAAAAACAGTTATAGAAATGAATAAGAAGAGAAGAGAAGAGAAGGAGAAGGAGAAAGAGAGAAAGAACAAAAGAAGAACGGCGGCGGTAATAATAACTATAGTTAAGAAACTAGTGGAAGTGGCGGACTCACGTATAGCACTAAGCGCCCTAGGCTGTATTGTTCTACCACGAGTGAGCAACTTTACTGGCCAATTTGACGAAAGCGGTAACAAGTAACAAACCTTCAACTACAAGGCGGTTCCTTACTCCAATTAAGAATATCCTTGGCTCTACTTACCTCAACACCTCTATAGAAAACTCGTATTGTGCGTTGTAGATTCGTAGGAGGCAGCAAAGAAGAAAAAATACAAAAAATTAAAGTATACAAAGAAGAGATCCCAAAGTTACAAATTAAAACACAGAATGTGAGAGTGCAGCAGAGAACTAGCCCGCGCAAGGTATCAAAAGGAGAAATCGTAGAAGGACTTGCCTGTTGGCGCTAGAATAAAAAGCGAGAAAGGGGAGAGAAAGAAAAAAAAGAGAGGACGAAGCGCAACATGTGCTCTTTACCATTCCATCTCATATTAGGGGCTTAATTGGGAAAGTATTAGAATGGTAGGTGGGGGATGTCAAAGTGCAGCTGTACAACGTCGGTACATACCTTGTAACGACTCCATGAAGTTTTTTACACTTGAAAAGAATTGAGAGGGGGTGTTGGGCATGTGAGACAAGCATCCGTAACGTTAATGCAGGTACGAGGATGAAGAGAAGCCCGTAGCATAACCGCCACTCTTCAACCGCCAAGATTAGTGCGTGAGCTCTATCGGCAGGCTTATCTGCTGTTACCATGCGTCCATACTAAGTACCAACAGCAAAGACTGGCAGCTAAGTTGTATGGTCGATGCGTGAAACGGTACTGGTGCCCCACTGTCGCAACCACTGCGACTGGGCCTTCAGTCTCTGATGTCTCTGATTCTTGAAAATTCAAGACAAGCAGGTATGAACCCGGCAACCGGAAGCGCCGACAATAAGGTGCCCAATTCGGCTCAGTTAGACAGGAAAACAGACACAGTATGCATGTACTAGTACGCGACGCATCCACGTTTCAGCCAGGTATCACAACCCCGTTTCACTACTAGACAGAAACTGATGATGCAACGAAGAGACTGTACCGATATCCGTAGATCTTGTGATTTTGCACTGCCTTAAGTTGATAAGAATTCATGTTAAGCTTAAATGACCTTTTGCACATGATTTAATGAAGTCCTGCTATCCAAGTGGTTTCTTGCCAAGATTTATATGTGCCTTACCCCTTTTAAGCCTTCCCAAGCTTCCTTCAACACCCCTCGAGAAGTAGCTACGCCGTAAGGCAGCTACCAAGAATTTGGAATATTCTTCGCTTATGAACTCCATGTATAAAGTAGATTGATGTGTTTCAGTCTGACTTTAACTTTAAAGTCACCATATACCTCTTGGCTTAGGGTTCGGTAAGGAAGTCATAGTTCGCTATCTGCAACATAACATTATTCAGCATCTCAAGTAGTTTTTCAAAACAACAGGTCTAACACAATTGCAATTTGTACTTAAGTAGTGGCCCAAGAACGTGTGGTGTTACCCCCACGGCTAATCTCGAATTCTTGTAGGGGTGCTCACTCACTTGCACCTTAAATCTGCCTCATTGAGAAAGTCTGGAATCCCTAGTCCGAAATCTTATTGTATAATGAGTAATCAATCAGTACAAATACCTTCTATATCAAGTCTTGTAGAATCTAACCAAGCTCTCTAGGCTTCACATGATTCTGCAGATGCATTACCATAAAAGCAATCGCCCCGAATCAGCTCCAATAAAGCGAAATAAGCCCGGTGCTACAAAGTTAAAGCTTGAGGTTTCAGTCGTCTATGCATTAGAGGTCATACCTAAGTTCATCTCTACTTCACTCAGTTCCACCAGCTGATTTAAACTAGCTGGTGGAACTGAATCGCTGGGATATGAATATCTCCCGCTCGACGGCTAGATCTTACCTAGAGTAAATATTAGAAAGCGCCATCTAGGCATGTCACAGTACATGGATTGTTCCTAAGGTTTAGAGAAAACATTAAAATTTTTTTACTATAATTTCGAGGGTTAAGTGCTCAATTATAGGTATAGCCTACCCGATGAATTGATTATAGAACAAAGCTTGTAACAGCCAGGATGACACATCCCTGGCGGGAAACCCGGTGTCTGTGTGGTTGTGCAGTTATCTTCGGTGATAACCAGATGTAGTGAGGTATATGAACTGTGAGTAGGCGATGAAATTTAAATTATCTTAAAGAGAGATGGGGTTATTGGCCTAAAGAATCAAACACAGAGCATTTTATAGATAGGACTAAAGTCTAAAGTCATTATGAGTGATAGATAAAGGTGATAAAGGGGACTTTTAAGGTGCGGGGTTGAGGTGCTTGTGGAGATAGAAAGATCCTAGTAACAAAGACTAGCTGACTATAGAATTAGATTTCCTCGCCTTATTACGGGTATTGACGAGTGATAGGGCATGATTAAAATTCAGTCATAGACGAACTCTAGCGAATCTAAGTTTCTTTAGGAGATAACTACATGTAACTTCTATCTAGATAATTGATCTAAAAAGATTATATAGGATCTCATAGGCTATTACTAGTAGGGTGGACCAATTATTGTAAAAATTTTCCATAGGACTGGAATTTCGAATACATAACTATATTAGTGATGATCATCTCGATCTCACTGTACGATTACAGATGGAGATGATGGAGTACCTTAGATATATTACCGATTGCGTATATAACCAAGTCATGAATATCAGAACTTGAGCGCATGCACATGGCTAGACTTTGTGAGTAGTGCCGTCGGGTCGCTCCCAGAGAGCACTCAGCAGGCATATACATGTAGTACCCGGAAGTGTGGGCACTTTATGCCTGTTGCGAGTACCAATTGCTATGCTTATACATAAGCTTTTAGTCGCGCAAGCCTAACTTAAATTTAACTAGTAGTGGAGATCCCTCGCCTACCGTATAATCTGGTGAAATTCGACCCGCTGCAGCAGGGGGTATTTTGCACCAAAACCTGTAGCACTGACGTCTAGAATACTAAAAAGGCCGCCTCTCGTTGGTCAAGACAACTATAATCCCTACTGTTGCGGGTCGAATTTCACCAGATTATACGGTTCGCTCCTGCCAAATGGGTGTATATACATGTAGTAGAACGTGTAAAGGTTTGTAAGAAGGGTTGTGTTAGTATACATATATAGTAGACCCTGCTTATGAAGCAACTTATCGTTCCCCACCTTTCACAATAGCGACCCACGGTACAGCACCTCTCCGAACCCCAAATGCGGACGCCAAACCTTGGGCCCTACGTACTAAATGCCCCGATCCCATAGTACTAGCCGGTTATCCCGATGCCTGCTGGGGTTCATATTCCGCTTTCGTGGAGATCTCGCGTGTGTGCTTTCTGTGGGTAGGAACGGTTCAATAACGCGATTGAGGTTAGATCCTAGCAAAGTGCTTGACGCAACATTCCGCTACTATCGCGACAGCAACAAGCCTCGTCAGCAACCAGGGAAATTCCATCATACTCATACTTAAGGCTCACTGTATGTACTCTACTTTTAATACCGCGATAATATAGGCAGCCCCCATTTATTTAGGAAAACGGCATGGATCGCATGCCTGAGAAAGATGAACAAATGTAGTCACATATGGATAGAGGATTCTAGCATAAAGTAGGGTGCAATCTTTAGCACTTGATGGTTGCTGTAGCGATCCGTTGTCTTGGTACCAGCAAGGGACTCGTGACAGCCTACCTGACAGGCGCTGGATCCCGTCGTAAGAAGCGTAGCGTCCCCTTATCGGACGATTCCACCAATATCTAGGTATCTCGCAGGGTCCCGGCAACACCTTGTTGGCTACCTGAGAGCTTTCGCGCGGCGCAGGGGATAGGAGGGCAGAGAAACTCCGCAACCCATAGCCCACATATTTTTGGGCACCTGGAGGAGCGCACGATAGGTAAGTATTAACTAGATGGTCAGCTAGTTTAAGATTAGAGACCTTGCAGTTCCCATGACTTTGATCCCTGAGTAACTTGGGGTAGATAAGCAGTTCTCCTCCCTCCTGTTCGTCTTCTTCTTCTTACGTTCACTTTTAGTCTCTACATCCCTCCTACCATTTATCACTTTTTACACCTACTCAGCTCTCTCCTGAATTTAGTCTCACATCACCGGAAAAATGGGCAACTCGCACTCAAAGTCACGTGCTGTTACATACCCTACCACAGAGAAAAACAAGTCTCGCCTGGAATCAAAACTTAGTGACCTCTCACTAAGCGATGAAGAACTAGAGTCCGAACCTTCTCTTTCAATACGGGTAGAGAATGTCGTCAAATGGGAAGAGAAGCTTCTTTCAAACCCCAAAGTGGGCATTCCCCTATTCCTTCGTGGAAATTACAATTACTTACAAAAGTGTACGCACTCCTAGAACCGGCTAGCACTTGCTGCACTTAGCACACATGCGGCCACCTCAATCCTGCTGAACCCATCTGTACTATTAAATGACACGCACATCTTCAGTGACAAGATTGATCTGGAGGGAACACCCGTTACAAACCAGCGATCATCTGGGAGGTGTTGGTTGTTTGCGGCTACCAATGTCTTTCGCGTGGGATTGATTAAGAAGTTGAAGCTTGGAGGTTTTGAGCTGTCACAGAGTTATTTATTTTTCTGGGATAAGCTGGAGAAGGCGAATTACTTCTTAGAGCGTGAGTTTTTGCCCTCTGTTTTCGTTCACATGGTTTAGCCGCTAACACTTTTTATAGAGATCATTGATACAGTTGATGAACCACTTGATGGAAGGCTGGTGCAGTGGCTAATAACAAGTCCAGTTGGTGATGGTGGACAATGGGATATGGTCGTCAACTTGGTCGAGAAATACGGCTTAGTCCCTCAAGCTCTATACCCTGATTCATTTAACGCCAAGGCTTCGGCTCGCATCAACTGGCTTATCACTGTTAAACTACGTGAAGCAGCCTTGGCTCTGTAAGCTTAACTATCCTGCTCTGATGTGTTACATAAGACTAATAGTTTTTCGTGCAGCCGTGAAATTGCCAATTCCACCAGTGCGACTAAGTCCGATGAACTTCAAGCTTATAAAGCTAAGGTTGTTCAACAAATCTATGGAATCCTCGTTCTCTCACTTGGACCTCCACCGAAGCCGGAAGATACATTTACATGGGACTACTACGAAAAAGACGGGAAATTCCGTTCCCTCACAAGCACACCACTTGATTTCTATAAAGACAACATGGCAGCCTGTTCTGTGGGAGCTTCTGGAATACTAGACAACGTTAGCGGTGTTCTTGGCAGTGGTGATAAGGGTATAAGCGAGCGATTCTCTCTCATCAACGATCCTAGGAATCCATACAACCGACTCATGACTGTTGACCGTTTGGGTAATATCGTCGGTGGTCGAGGCGTAACATACGTTAATGTTGACATGGATACAATCAAAGCCGCCTGTATCGCCATGATCAAAGCCCAGCGACCCGTGTTTTTCGGTTGTGATGTAGGAAAATTCGCAGAACGTCAAAAGGGCATCTTAGACACCAATATCTTTGATTACGAGCTTGGCTTCAATGTGTCGTTAGGCATGAACAAAGCCCAGCGCCTTCTCACTCACGAATCCTTAATGACCCATGCTATGACCCTTACCGGTGTACATATTGTTGATGGTAAATCGGTGAAATGGCGGATAGAGAACTCGTGGGGTGCTGAGTCGGGTGAGAAGGGCTACCTTGTTATGAGCGATGATTGGATGAATGAGTACTGCTATCAGGCAGTGGTAGATCCTGCTTTTGTTAGCAAGGAGATTCTAGATATACTCAAACAGGAACCGATTGTGTTGCCGGTTTGGGATCCTATGGGAAGTCTTGCATAGAAAGAAGCATATTGGGCTGCAGAAGTCTTGTATCTTTTATGACTATATTTCCTTTCTTTAATGATTCTTTGAAGCATGATTTTGGATTTTCTTTAGTTTGGATTTCCTTTTTCTTTAAGGGGCTAGGCGATCTATAGATAGGGTATCTAGATAATAGTATCAGGTATATGACCCCTAACTAGAAAATGAAATAATAAATGGTAGAAATTTCTCGCCTAACGATGGACATATACGAGCTAAAAAAATGATAAAATCCTAAGTGAAAGGCATTACGAAATGTTTTCTCTGCAACGTTATGTTACTGTGTTGTGTACTAAGTGAGTGACTTCCCATGACGCTAATGTCACCATGACATTGTCCCTTAACCTTGACATCACTTTATCCCCTCCACCTTGTGCCTTGAGAAAAAACACCATAAAAACCATCAGAACTTGGCTCAGGTCAGGTTATATTATCACCAAAATGTTAATTCGCCGTAATACTGTGTCATCGCCTAATCCCGCCACCGCAACCATTCGCCGTAGTGGTCGAATCCGCAGGGCAAAAACCGTTTCTCATCATGCAACACCAAAGCTGACAAGATCTGAGATGCTGGAACCCGAAGAAAGAAACCAGCAGGCTATTGCTGCTGCAAAACGTGCATATGGTGATGACATGCAGCGTCGCCGGTCTCAGATTGTCAGATTTGAGACTCCTATTATTAGTCAAGAGGAGGAAGTAAAGAGTAGCAGATACCCTACAGTATGTCTAGATGAAAATACCGAGGCCGTGGATATTGTTAATGGTAGTGGCAATAATGACATTGCTACTGATGGGAGTACTCCCCTTGAGACCTATAATACAGATGAGTCTGTTATAGTGAAGGGATCGAAAATTCAAGATAGCATGCAACAGCAGCAACGGTTTATGCCCCGTGGTCACTATTCGATGGATTTCACGGTTTCTGATGTAGATGCCTACCCGGGTAGCTTTCAGACGTCGACCCCATCCTCATATAAGAGACTTCGAAAGACAAGGAGTGTTTTTAGTGTTGGCCAGGCATTCCCAAAAGATTTACCGTACGATTATTATCCATTCTCAACAGTAAATTCCTCAGAGCGCTCCCCTAATTGTGCAGAGAGTAAGAATCGGAGAAAGTCAACATCTTTCTTACGTGGGGGAACAGATTTCATGCCGGAGTCGATGCGAAGACAGCATGAAGGGAAACCAATACAGAAGGAACGCAAGTCGTTTTATCTCTCTCCGTCTGCAAGGTGTGGGCAAAAGCCGATTGTATTCCCAGAAACAGTACGTGGGAAGAAAAAGGATTCAGAGGAGTCAGGGTCTATTTCGATGAGGAAAGTTGTTGGTGAAAAGGCGAGAAAGATGTCAGCTTCTTTCTTTGGGACTATGAGAAGGGCGTTCGGGAAGCAAGTCAAACTCGAACCTGCGTTTCCGGAGCAGCATGTTACATCGACTCGACAGCACTTTAGGGATTATGTTAGCCCTTCTGAGTTGCATAACGATATAATAAATATTCCGGAGCCAAACAGTTTCGCGATTCGCCCGGCCGTTGTTTCAAAGGCCCCAACATTTAGACATGTTTCATCGTATGAAATGTTACATTCGGTTGCAGGGTCTATGGGGGAGGCATCTCCACCAATACCCTCACTACATAGAGCTACGTCTATTACTACAGATGGAAAATCAACGTGGAATGCCACACTAGGGGCTTCTTTAAAGAAGAAACGACTCTCTATTATCGATGAAAATATACCTAATAAGATCAAGGAGCATATATACTCTCCTCCTCCTGTTGAACAACAGCAGACACAAAAGAGCTATGAGGCGAAGAGAGTCTACTCTGCATTGATGAAACGCCTTGATAGAGGCTCGCCAAATGCTAAAAGGGAGGAGGCAGAATATGTTCATGGCCCTGGATATAATAGCTCTGGGTACTATATGGCACCTGGATTGGCATTGAGGCCAGAGGAAGATAAGATGTTTGAAAGACCGTATACAGCAGCATCTACTAATACTGTGGTGACAGCTATTAGGAAGAATAGTGGTAAATGGAAGCGGAATCAAAAGGATGAGAATGAAATTCCACCTGTACCAGCGGTGCCAATATTTTATCAGCAAGAACAGAATTGTGAAGGTGGTACTAACACTAATAAAGAATGGATTACTGAGACTCTTGCAGAGGAGGTGCAACGGATGAGTGTAGATTCCAAACTTGCGGGGCTAGCAGAGCAGGCTTCTAGTCTAGCTATTAAACCTGATGAGAGTTCTGGGTCAACAAGCTCCCTACCAACTACTCCAAGGATAAGGTTACGTATGGCTAGGTCTACATCGTCATTTTTCCCGTACTCGAGCTCTGTTGATGAAGTCGTGAGGGAGTCGACTCCAAGCCCTTACCGAAAGGCTACAGGTACTATGGATAATGATAGCAAGTTGATTATTTGCACTCAGAGTGCTGCTACTACTATTAAAGTCTCGCCTCAGAATACACCACCACCACAAATGTTGCCGCTAACACAGCGGCCGAGTGAATATTTTTATCGTGGTGTGAATATCGCCCCAAATGCACACAAAATGAAGATTAGAAGTGGTCTCAAGATTAAAGACTACAACCCCGATTGGAGCCGCAGTGGTGTTCTCACCACTAATGAGAATTATACTAATACTCGCCGAAATACTCCTAGAAATACTCCTAGTAGTATCAGCATGAATGAGAACTATAAAAATAACAAGCTTGGAAGTAAGGAAAACGAGAACAGGAAGAAGAAGGCTAAGTCTATACTTAGAACTGGTAGTCAGGGACATGGAGTGCCACCAGTTATCTATAGGTCTCGTAGTGTATTATCTCAGATGTCGAGTGTGGATATTGAGAATGCCGTTAATTCACAATTTGGGCCAGTTGTTGCGGGTGAGGGGATGGGCTGGAAGGGAGATTTGAGGGAGAAATTAGGCGAGAAGATTCCTGTAGAGAGAAGGATGGATAGCCCGATGGTTTTTCTTTGAGTGGAGGATTCACACTTGGGGAATGTGCCTGTTGGCCTATAAGAAGGGCAGGAAGCTATGATTTTGGCTTCTGGTTTTCATGATTTTTTTAGTATTACTAACATTATAGTCAGCTCAAAGAGGGTCTAATTTGGTCATAAAGACTTCAAATGGGTGATAGGGACTACATAAATGTAGCTAGACTTTTCTTAAGGTAAAATAGATATCACTTACGTTTCCAAGACTTTATATTGTTAAAGTATATATATAGGCACTTCCTGAATTCTCGGGATATAATAAACCTTATTTTTAATTCCTTTACTCACCTATGCTTATGGTAGTCTATAGACGGTACTATCTATTAAGAAGTCAATATAGAATTTCGGACCAAACGGGCTTTGGGTGAGTCTTTGAGTTTCCCCTTAAAGCCGACGTATAGCGTAAAAAAGATCCATCCACCTCTACATACTATAGATAATCAATGCTCACTATACTGCACCTAGTATCGTGCGCAACAGAGAGTCCCCCGCGCCATTAGTACTTACAACATTAAAAGCGAAATGAAACGAACAATCAGGTAGCAGTGTGACTTATGACCCTCTATTTACAAGGTTATAAAGGGGCCATGTATCCGTGCGTATTCTCTCCTGCAAATTACGCAATGCTGCCAGATTTCATCGGCTTAATCATATACTATCACTCGTTTATCGCTAAACTTCTAGAGGTTGGGATTTAAACATCAAGCACCTGTCATATCTCTCGCTAAACTAAATTTATACACACTAATAAATGGAAGTACGGAAAGTTCCGTACAAGTTCCTTGATATCCCCAGTCCCTCCGAGCGGCATAATTACAGGGTACATGGGTTCACCAACTACCATAGCACACAATAGCTCTCTCTCTCTAGTAAGCAAATCCGTCCCCAGACACTACCGAGCAGCAGCTCTACCTTGTTAATCACACAAAAATACTAATTAAGAACATGTAGCATGAAGTCTTGGCGAAAAACATGGATTAAAAGTACCTAGCTAGCTAGTACGCAATTAGATGTCCGGGTTTACTTCACCCTTTTGTGAATGGTCTCCTATCTATTGGGGGGGGGGGGTACGTTATCGCGCGAGTTTCATGTTTGGGGGGGAGGGGGTTTGTTTGGGATATTATAATATATAAATCTACAAAAAGAGGATGCAGCGCCGTGGGTTAGCTAGTGACATGGGGGGTTTTTATTTTTTATTTTATTTGGTTGCGAGTAGGTGTTAAACTACATGCATGTTCTTGACAGTTGACAGATGGGTGATTGTTCCCACTTCCCCTAGCGATGAATAATAAAAGGGGGATAATATACCTAGCTATAGTACTCTGGTGTTTTTTTTGGACAGCTGTATGTAGTGAACAGAGCTTTAGCACAAGCTAGCTATAGCTTACCTGCCGAACAGACCCGGTCGGCCATTACTCCGATTTTTTTCGGTGGGGAGATTTTTGTAGTTAATGGGGTGGTTTCGATCTTTATGGTTGGGCTGGACTGGGGTCATTAATCATCACTCGGTTTAGCTTCATCAATATACCAATAGAACTACTGGTTCTGAGCTTGTAATTGTTTAAAACGAGTCATGATATTTTTGTTTGTTTACTTAGTTCTAGATGTATTACGAACTCCCCTCCCTTAGTTTTAACCAACAAAGGAAAGAATAACTCATACTCAAGACTCACGCCCGCGAAGCCTTTAAACAAAAAACAAAACAAACGCCAAATTTTGATACAATTCCATAGACAGAGAAAGAAAAAAACTTCTCAAGTACATTATGGGTAAGTTATAAACTTTATAATACATAGAAATAAAAACAAATGAAAATTTCATATCCGATCTAGCTACCAGCTCTTTCTATTCTCACTTCCTTCAGTACTCGCACCATCCTTCACCACCTCACTCTGCACAATGACCTCCACAGTCTTATTAATCCCCGTCGGAGACGTCCCAGCAGTTCCCTCAAGATCATGCATGATGTACTCCTCACTATCATTATTATGGGTCGCAGTGATCGTTGTAGTATTCGGCCCAACACCCGAACGACCAACAGACCTTAATCCATGAATAGACCTTCTCACCCCGGTTCCGTCGTGGTATTTAAGTCCTCCGGAACCACTCGGGTTATAGTATTGGGATTTTTTTAATGTTGAGCCCATGATTCCTGGTGCGATCCATGATAGGAATTGTTTGAATGCGGGCATGCAGGCGCAGATTATTGCTACGTTGAGTTCGACAGCGGACCAGGTTGATGAGATGGCGCCGGTCCATGGCATGTCTGTGCTGGTTACTGCGATACCTACCATGTGGATGCGTATGATACTGATTCCGGTTACGCTGGAGTGGGTGGGTGGGTGGGTTAGTTGGTGTATGATATGTGAGGTAGAGGGGGGGGGGGGGCTTACAATGCTCCCATAGAGAAGACCATCACTAAACCAAGCTTTTGTCTCAATGGTAGTTTGAGTTTCCAAATAACTGGCATTGGGAGGAAAAGAAGTACTAAATCAGTAGTAAGGTTGTTTGCGCCCGAGAAGTAGTATAGCGGTGTTGTCTGTAAAGTGAGTTAGTTATGGAGAGGAACAGCGTTGATGGGTGGTGTGTACATACATTAATGCATTTACGCCCCGGGACAGTTCTATCCCATCCGCCAGATACGGGTCTACACTGGAAGATGTTTGCGAAGAATATTGATGTACTGCTGCAAACAACGTAAATCATTACCCCCCAACAGACCCTTCGGAACCGTCTTTCGGTCCCTAGTTTGTTGATGTAGAATGCGAGGATGGAGGCTTTCGTCATCATTAATGTTGGATTGTAGAAAGCTGTGAAAGTGTACCCCAACTAATCTATCGTCAGAAAGAAAGAAAAAAGACCTTTTTTTTATAGAGATCTTTGGTCAGAAAACTGTACCTTTCCACTGTTTGCAAACCAATCAGGTGGAATATCCCATATATGCCTCCCATTACCATATTTAGTCGCTATGAAGAGAAGAAACATTAGTGAATGAATTGTTAATGTAGTGATTATAAAAACTTACACAGAGCAATACAGAACGACATCCCGAATGAGAGACTCTAGAAATCGATGTTAGAAAAATATGAAATATACTCTTAAGTTTGTGGAAAGAAATATCAGACTTACCCATGCGATGCATATTAGAATATCATCAGAGCCCAGAGATGTGAGTTTGAACCTCGTGAAGACTCTCAAGCTCACGAAGAAAAACGCTACACTAATCATAGCAGTATTCACACCTACCACCATTGGCGCCCGAGTTGGCGGATTGATATAGTTTGGCGTAGGCGTGGTCGTCGACATGGCTGATCTTGGTGGGGGATTAACCAAGTAGAAAAGGTTAGGGAAGAGCCCTTTTTTTCTTTCTTCCTATGTGTAGGAAACCCAGACTTGAAATTTTTTGATCCGAGAAGAATTTCAGATGGATTTTTTCTTGGTTATCCGTATGTATATCAGGCGAATTGTGAATGGCAGGGACCCGGGAGAAGGGAAAGAAAAGAAAAGCATTTGAACATGCTTTCTGCAAGTAATGATTTCTGATTCGCCACACTAATAGATGAATTACAACTTAGTACTCCCCCCCTTGCGTTCAAGTTATCTGTTTTGCCTGCCTGCCTGCCTGCCTGCCTGCCTGCCACCTTCTCCCCCCCGCGCACCCCCCCAGTAGAGAAAAAGTATATTTATGCTTGTAAAAAAGAACCTCGGGTGATGCGGTGCCCCGAGTACATACATACGTACAATATCAGCGGTTCCCAGGAGAGAGAGGGGGGGGGATACTCACAGACCCCCCCGATCGGACAGTGAGTGGCCCAGATGATTTCCTGTATTGTGTTAGGGGGTCAGTCAGTCACCTCAACCCTTCGAGAGATCAAATTTTAAGGCAATTATTCTGACAATCTGACTGTGCGTATATTCTACGCAATCGAATTGTGAATAGAAGAGAGGGTGATATTCTGACTTGCACCATTTAGCGTATGATTTCTCCTCAGATCATTGAATCGATCAAAGTGCATAATAGGAAGATTTTCATATAGCTTTTCAGAAAAGAAAAACAAAACAAAACATGTATTTACCCCCACCTCTCTCTCTCTCTCTCTCTCTCTACTCATATCGTCACGGATTATTTACTTTTTTTCCCCCTCTCTCGGCAGATGCTTCGATCTCAAAACCCGACGTTGTGTATAGTTGCACTTTGATATGCCGTGTTCACCTTCGCTATCTCGTACAAGCTCCTCCGTAGGTGTACCTATTTCTACTTCTTGACCAGAATCAACAATGTGTCTCGGGTGATTTGTTACCTCATACAAAATCTCCCCCCCAGCCGGCCCCCTGATTCTGTACGAAAGCTCTCTCTCTACTTCTTGATCTCAGACAATTTTGTATGTAGCACACTTTCCATAATTAAATATAGGAGGCCTAGAATGTTAGATCTACATCTCTAACGAATCAAGACCTCCACGATAGGATCAAAAAAAACAACAACAGTTCCCATGACCAAGTCCTGGGAACTTATGAGGGGGTTACTTCTTACTCGTCGAAACGGCCAAACCCCACTCTCCCGGGACCGTGTGAACAAGTTTTCAACCCTAGGTTCCCCCCCCCCTCGCCTCACTAAAGGGGATTCTCACGTTACATCCCATACCCATCCCACGATCTCGTCCGCTGAACTGACACAGTTCGTTTTAAAATTGTTCCTCGCTTCTATGCACAGCAGGAGAACGTCGACTGTGTGGGTTAGTACAGTTGCCAAGAACATATGTGAACAGAAGCTTGTACTTGCGCCGCGGTGAGGATACATGTACGTACTCTACCCAATATTCGACCCTACTAGCGTGCCGTTGTCTATAAGTAGGCATGTCAGTGGGGGCCGTACTAGCATAGCCCTTGGAGGGAATATTGTGGTGTTTCTATTAAAGATGCAGTTTCTCTTCCACTAGAACATTAAAGAAAAGCAAACCTCGATCTTCTTGGCTTGATTCGTGCTACCCTTTAATTCTACCCAGCGCATAGAGGCATGTGGCGTAAAACAAGACATCCCCCCCCCCTCATACCGAAAATCAAAAAACCCGATCTCCTGGAACGGTACCGGCGAGAACCAAACCAGCCCAGAATTCGGTTCAGTTGCTTCCCGTTCCGAACGCCACACGGGAACGGTAATAGCAATAATAATAATAATAATAATAATAATTAATGGTGGTACAGCACACTACTTAATCATCTTTTGTGATACAATACACACATAATCTTGGGAATACGGCCCGCAGAGAGAGAGACCCATTGAAAGACATCTTGAGTATGTAACAACGCTAGACTCGCCTGTCTAACATCCAAAACCACACAGCCGATTAAAAGTCCCGGCCGGTTGCAAAAGACCTTTCGTAAGATTTGAAGGGGGGGTAGAGTGGAAAACGGACCGACCTTCGTATAAATGAAGTAAAATACACCTTTACGCGTATTTGAATATGAAACAGAAGGAGAATAAGAATAATACATAGAAAAAGGTTGATTTTTTCCCCCCTTTCCGTATTAGTTCGATCTAGTTGAGAGTAACCACGAATGTCAATGATCTTCGGAAAGGATTTATAAGTTTCGGGGGGGGGGGTGGCGGGAAGAACCCAGTAAAAAAAACTTCATATAAAACGTTGTACAGAATACGAGGGGGGGGGGTGTTCCTATGTATTAGATCAGTACAGGTATTAATTTCTTTAGACGCGTCGGTCGGCTCCCTTACCTACAAAAAGACATTCTACAAATTTACAAGCGCACCTTTATTAAATTAGGCTGAATCCGGATGAAGTCTTTGTGATTTGAGGTATATATACCAAAGAGTCTCTCTCTCAACATATATAAGCGCAAACCTACTAAACGCACCCAGCCATCCCTTACAGCTTCCTTATTAGAGGCGGGTGGAGTAGAGCTCGTACATACGAGGCTCTGTGCACTTTTTGACGTGTCTCCCAGGGAGAAGACAGACGCACGCGTCTAGAGGAGAGTGGTACCTGCTCAATGGACCAGAACTGACTAGTGTAGAGACGTCGAAATAGAGTGTGGCGCTAGAAAGGAGAATTACACAAAAACTAACCTTGTTCAGGTCATTGTGGCTGCGACAACTATAAATCTTAAATTTAACGTCATAGCGGTAGTAAAGATAGAGTGGCTGATAGGGATTATCTATGTGGGCGGTGAGTCCCCCCCCGGTACTTGTTTGAGATAAGATGGTAACCCGAATTTCCTATGTTTGACAAGATTTCTCACACCCACTTCGATACGTGATAGAGGGGCAGGTCTTTCTGTGTCTTTCTGCAACTTTTGGTGGGTTAGACTCTATTAGTTCCTCATAGCAGAGTTTAGGGGGTGAGGGATCTAGACAGGTTTTCGAGCCTGGACTACAATAGACTTCTTAGCGCAAGAACCTTTAGGGGGAGGTTAATACCACCCAATAGGATATCTCCCTCAGTTACTCAAAAAAAAAAGAATATTATTATAAAGGAAGCGCTAGTAATATTTATTTATTACTCAGTGGCGCTCGAGTCGTGTGCTTGGTTCGTGACAAGACAGTAAGCGTCTTGAAGCGAGTTATTTATTATATCAATCAGCTCACTAGTTATCTAAACCCCAAGGTCCCCCTTTTTTTTGCGCAAGATGACGAAACCTATCCTATAATTAAAAAATAAAAAATAAAAGGATTTGTCTATCTCTTCTAAATGTGCTCTAGTATTGCTTGATTCTGTGCACAAGCCGCGATGTGATTAATTGTCTCTGATGAAATATGTATATACTTAACGTAACCGGGGGTTACGTCCTTAGAAAAAACAAAACAAAAGCAAAAATTAACTCTTCGGTCTCTCCGGCATTATGTTACGGTACCTGCAGTGTATAGTCAGTCGCGCTTTGCTAATGGAGGAGAGGGGGGGGGGGATTTATACGGGTAGTAACGAACCCGAGATGCTGGATTGGGGTTTTTATTCTTTTTTTCTCTTTTGTTTTCTTTTCTCCTAGTAGGGTTCATATTTTGTGTACTGGATCTTTTAAAGAGTCTAGTATATTGTGGTATGGTATGGGATGATTGTACCCCCCCCCCCCACAGTACCCACTCAAACTTCATCATCAGACCGGCCAGGTATAGATCCCAGCTACTAATTTACAAAAACTAGCCACAAAAGCGCCCCTGTGGACCAGATGGTGGAGGGGCAAAGGAGTGCGTAGGTCGGTCCTCGTCGCTTAATATAAGACTAGAGCAATCCAGGAATCTCACACCATGGTGTGGGGAGTACCCTCCCCCCCTAGTAAATGTGCCGGGGGGCTATGCATGAATATTGGAATACTTAGAAGGAAAAAAGAAGAAAAAGAGGACAAAGACTTATGCGACAAGTTCTAGCTAGTGAGGCTTGGTAGCATTGTGATATTGTACTGCCAATTCACCCCTGCATATATACTCACTTACCAGAGTTGAGCCATCTATTGTACAATGCCAGGTCCCGCCCCAGGTTCCGAGTGCCCTAACCCCACACCCCTGGTATTGGGGGGGGGGGGGTGCCACGAGGGACCGCGATATCCGGATGCAAAAAAAACGTGGCGATGATAGATAGCTATCGTGAGCTTGTATATAAGTCTACATCTCTTCTTGATATTCCTTTCTTCTTCACCAGGAACTCATTACTTCCTATCACACTCACTTCTATAATCCAATCACAGGATTTACATTCGTTCTTTTTCTTATAACTCATTTACATTCGTTATTTCACACATACAAAAAAAAATGCCTGGATTATCTACAGTTTTGTTTTCTGCCTTGTCGTTGGCATCAATTACTTTGGCATCGCCTATTGCTAAAGCACAGCTTGTTGGGAGGGATACCGCTCTCTTGTCTTCTTATGACTATGTCGTTGTTGGTGGAGGAACCAGTGGTTTGATCGTCGCTGATAGACTTACTGAGAACAAGTCAAGTTTGTTCTCCCCCTAAGAGATGATTCTTTACTTTAACCCTGCGGTTTGCTAATTCTTGTAGAAACTGTGCTTGTGATTGAGTCCGGGAACTTTGATGACCAGGAGGATGCTGTCTTGATCCCCGGAATGGCTGGTGGTACTGGAAGGAAGTACATGTACAACATTACGAGTGAACCTCAGCCCGGTATGAACAATCGTACATACAGTCTTCTCGCCGGACACGTTGTTGGAGGTGGAACTGTGGTGAATGGTATGTTCTTTGACAGGGGTTCTGCCGGCGATTACGATCTATGGGAAGCCTTGGGCAATCCCGGTTGGGGCTGGAATGGACTCTACCCCTACTTCAAGAAGGTTAGTTTTATATAAATTTCCCTTGAAATGGCCAGGAGCTTCGACTGACTGTTTGTTTCTAGAGCGAGACATTTACTCCCCCGGATGAGGATTTGGCTTCGGAGTTTGGTATCACATACGACAAGAACGCTCACGGGTACAGCGGACCTATCAAGTCTAGTTTCCCCAAGTTTCAGTACCCCGCCGTTAAGGATTGGTTCAAGGCCTTCAAGCAGCTCGGAATTAAGGTCCCCAAGGACGGCTCGAACGGAGAGGCTATTGGTGCTTTCTGGGTTTCCAACTCTCTGGACAACGATGAACAGACCAGATCATACGCGAGGAATTACTACAATGAGGCTAACAAGCGATCAAACTACCACATTATCACTGGCAAGACTGTGACAAAGTTGGTACTTGACGGCACTACCGTTACTGGTGTTGAGTTTGCTTCCAGCGCAGCTGATACTGTTACCAAGGTCTCTGCTAAGAAGGAGGTCGTTCTGGCGGCTGGGTCTGGTCATACTCCTCAGCTACTACAGTTGGCTGGAATTGGACCTAAGAAGCTTTTGACGAGCCTTGGGATTAAAACCGTTGTTGATCTTCCTGGTGTCGGAAGTAACTTCCAGGACCATCCTGTTGTCTACTTTGGTGGAACTTGTATGTATACCTACTCTCTCTCTCTCGCTGATATATTCTGACTTTGGAAACCTAGTCTCCAAGGACTACGCCATAACCGCAAGTCTCTTGGCCACAAATGCCACCTACAATGCCGAGATGTTGGCTCTCTACCGCGCAAAACGTGAAGGTCCATACACCATCTCCAGAGGAAACAGCGTCGCTTTCACCACTCTTGAGAACGTTAGTTCAAGGAACAAGGCAATTAGTCTCATGGAGAAAGTCCAAAACCAGAGAGTATCCGATCTCTTCCCTGCCGGAACCGACGCAACCATCCTCGAGGGTTACAAACGCCAATCCGAGCTTCTCTCAAACTACATGAGCAGCGGTAGAGTCGCTGTGCAGGAGATTGCATTTGGGGGTGGAGCAGGAGGAGGATCTGCACTTGAGAAGCCATTCAGCCGTGGGACTATCAACATCAACACCACAGACCCATGGGCTGCTCCCGTCGTCGACTATGGTGTTCTTTCTAACCCGATTGATCTTGATATTATGGTTGAGATGATTAGGTTTGTATGGAAGCTTTACGAGACCCCTGCTCTCCAGGCACTCGGCGCCGTGTGCACTTCACCCAACCCTGCCAACTCCACCGATGACCAGATCAAGACTGCGATTAAGGCCGCTTTGGTTCCAACATTTGCCCATCCTTCTTCTACCTGCTCTATGATGAGGAGAGAGTTTGGAGGTGTTGTTGGGTCCGATCTAAAGGTCTATGGTGTCAAGAAATTGAGCATTGTTGATGCGTCAATTATCCCAATGACTCCTGCTACCCATATCCAGTCTACAGTCTATGCTGTTGCTGAGAAGGTAAATTAACCCCCCCCCCCCCCCAATTAGTTTTTATCATGAGTGTATATGCTAATTTGGATTCGTTCTATAGGCTGCCGATATCATCAAGAGTCGTCAATAGTTTATTATTTGGTTCCTTTTCTTGCTAGAATGTACTTATATACTGTAACAATATACGCCCGGTTAGATCTATAGTGTTTAAGTAGCAAATTAATGTTTCTGTTCCTGTTTCAACTATGTTTGAGTGCATACTATTCGGATAGAATATTTCTTGGTAGTGCTTACCACTGAGCTACTAGAGTCCAACCCCACAGTAACGTGATATTTTCTAGTACCACGACTTGTGAAGTTATGCTATTATCAGAAATCCAAAATCTAGATAAGCTCTTTAGACTCCCTTAATAAATACAAGTCCACAATGCAAACATATAGTAAGCTATCAATTAATCTAAATCCTATTAAGTACCCTTAATATACATAACACCCCCACCGATCACTCCACGCTAATGAAACCCCCACACATAACCCCCACAACACCTTGTCTACTGCCGAATTAAAACCCCTTTAGATATTACCGTCATACATGTGAATCTAGGAGGTCTGTGTCTACAGTGTAGCTTTAGTTTTTTTTTTTTTTGGACGGCTGTGTTTTGTATGATGAGGGGTTGATGAACCGGTATTTTGTATTTAGGTCTTGGGGTATGAAGACGTGAGTGATGTTTGGTGATTATGTTTTTTCTTTTCTTTTTTCGTTTTTAGTTGAGTAATATTCTTGGTTCTATTTGGAAGACTTGGGTTGTAAAGAATAGCTAGTTGATATTGCTTGTTTTATCTATAATCAAAGAGAGTTATAATTTATTAACCTCAACCCTGCGTAGTTTATTTTTACTCCATTTACTGGTACCTTAGAGTAGATATTGTCTCTAAGGACCTGATTTTTTATGCTTTCGAGTGGTAGAATATGGGTTTGATTCCCAGGTGTGGGGACTAACACGTACCTGATTGTTACTTTTATCAAGTAGTAGGTAGGTAGAGAAAGGGGGGGGTAGATTTATGGCTGCGTAAGGTTCATGATCTTTAGGCTCTCCCCGCCCCCCTAAAGAAAAAAAACATATCGGGATACTAGTGGTGGAAGTCTTTTACTCGAAAGTCCTGGTTCATCGTGCTTTTAGTAGGGTGATATAGAGAGCTCCTTATATAGCCGTGTCCAACAAACCCCGGCGCCCCTCGGTCCCCCCATACAAACCTCAGCACCACCATAAATTCTATTATTAGTGTGGAAGACTAAAAGAATCACGAGAAACATAAATGTATAAAAAATGTCCAAGAAAACTGTCACTTTGGGTGCCGTTTACCTCACTAAATGATGTGGCCCACTAGTCCTATCAACCAACATCACACAATACCTCTTTGTGGGACCTTTATAGTTGTTATTGTATTACTCCCATTACTATGGGGGGCTCTAGGAATTAGTTTTACATTGGTGCGAGCTTATAGGAGTCGGCTCTCAACAAATAATATCCGGTAGGTTAATTGGCCTACCGGTAGGGAAAGACAACTGATTATGAACTTGGCTCAGAGATCTGCGGTTCGAATCCTGGGAGAAGTAGTTTACTAAGTGAGCGAACTCTTTTGCCACCCTAATGGGGCTCCGGGGATTTGTTCGACACGGCTGTACTTAGACTCTTTTTGTAAACACTGTTACCACGAGTCATCATAAGTTGATAACGAGAGTTCGAATCAGTTTATCACATGGGTTAGACTTTGATTGTTAGAGATATATCTAGGGCTTCAAACGGTAAAATATGATAAATTCTCGATAGAAGTAAATCTATGATGGCACTGAAGAAGCTATTGAACCTGTGAGAAAGAGCATAAACTAAGCAAGAATCCACCACAACCCGACTGACCTCCACCAGAACAAATATACACAAAAACAAAGAAACCTAGACTAGGTGTTATCACCACAAAGACACCAGAAAGACTCTTTATGCTAATTTAACAGCGAGGACGATGTACGAGCAAGTTGTGCATATTAAAGGCGCTAGAGGTATCTACAACACAAAGCCATTAATAACCCCCGAGTAGAAACCAACCAGATATCGAAGAAATAAAGACCTCAATCACTGACGTCCCCATGTGAAGTCGTCAGAGTAATCGGCAGTCTCGTCTGAGCGGCCATCTATCGGTACGCCAACAACGAGACTTGAAAGAGCCAGCACAATAAGCCCCAAACTGGCCACTAAACTCTCGGACAAAAACCGCATTCTCTTGGGTTAAACACCGATAGGATAAAATATAGAGTATATTTTCTCTCTCAGTGGGAGGGGAGAGTTACTAGCGTCCTTCGGGTATCTGATTCTCCTTATATCTCATAGGCTTCATGTTTTCTTTTTTCCATTACAAGTCCCTTCCCCACATCATATTCGGAGGAACCAAATTCATCTATTCCGAGGAGGCGCAGACTGTCAGACATTACTTGTAAGACATTGTGTTCCAAAGTCGGGTGTTGTCACTTCGCTTTTTCTAGGCTGGTATGAAATCAACACTATTATTGGATTGTCCAATGGTGTTCCCGCGCGGGTCGAAAACGGGCGGATAACTTTACTGTATGTCACCCACTGGTTACGTGAGACTTCATGATTACTGTGAGCTTGGGTTATTCATCTGTAATGTTTTTGTATAACTGGGTAGGTCTCGTTATGAATATTTCGGTGGACTTCAGTGCGGTATTCCTAGTCATGTAGTATCACTCGTATTTCTCTACGACTAGTAGATGGTCAGGGAACTTTACTTCTTGGTGTTATCTAATGTGCATGAGAAATATAACCAATATCATAAGACACAGAGTAAAAAGAAAAGAAATAGACTAGTGTTGAACGAAGATACCTCATGACCTTCCGGCCAAGATGTTAGTCCAATCTTGTTGTCTTCTTCTGCAAATACAAGATAAAGAATCCGTATCTCTATGGCCAGCACATATGTAGACTGCAGTTCATCGCAAGAGCATCTTTTAACCAATTAAAACCACCGATATAGCGAAATAAGGCTCTTTCAAGTCCCTCAAGAGCCCAAAGCACAATAACACTGCCTCCGAGGCAGATACAGAGAACCCAAGGACGCAAATCATTTACTAGGGTTAGTCTCTAGTTTGAAATGTACAACTTTCAAAGAACTGCACTTGTGTTTTTTAGTCTTTTATCCCCACCATGAGTGCAGTCCGCTAACGCACTCTGCCTTACCACGCATACAAAGCGAACCCCCCCCCCCCAACTATATGCCTATCTTTGTGACTGCGCCTTTGAATGTTAGTTTGGTAATACAACCTCATACGTGGACCCAACGGTAGAAAAAACCGCTCTTGAGTTGTTTAATCACCTTTTTTCCCCTCTCCCTGAATACTTCATAGTACCTCACTCGTACCACCAATCTATTCAGCTAGAATAACTCACCAATCCAATCATGCTCGGAAACAAGGCTGAGGGTATAAATAGAAAGATCGAAGCGAGAGAAAGAAACGCTACTCTAGTCGAGGGGAGAGAATTAAACATCAGATGATACATAATAGTACAAGGCTCTTGTATATACTAGATAATACGATCCGGGGTTAATGCATGTATCATGTGTGTACTCCCAGTGGCTTAGTTTTGTCATACACTAAGATCGCCCAAGTGTGTAGTACAAATTCTTTACCCGTAACACCCGTCTCAAGGCTTTCTTGAGAAACGTCATATTGTTATTGGTGAGTCTACTAGTATGTACTTTTCGTGGCTGGGGTTGTCATACGTGAGGTATCCTTGAGGTCGTACCAAATGATATCTACCCGCCCCCCTCCCAAGGCTTTCTGAGAGGCACGCATAATTTTTCTTTGCCCTAGTGTTTTATTTATTTATTATTGTAGTGTGGTTTGTGTTTTTATTGTGGGGTAGTTGGTAACTTGTGACTGGTATTTGATCTACTATATTGATCAACGGATGGCTTAGCTAGCACTGCTTTGGTTGGGCTAAGATTTCGCCTTTTTTCTTGGTTTGTGTGTTTTCTTGGGTCATTGGACCATTAGGGATGCTCTACCAATTAGTACAAATTCGCGGGATGTAGAATTCAAAATAGGGAACGTGCAGGAAATCTAGTACGGTAGATTACGTGGGTATTTAAAAAACTACAGTACCAACAAACTCAGACTGGCTAGCTAGTCTAACTATTCTATAGAAGTTTGTCTATTGTTAAACACCTAAACGTTTTGAATACCTGCTACTAAAGTAGTATCGTGACTTACCTCGCTTGGGTATCAAGCACTTATGAGACGAATATTGGAGTTGACGGGAGCCTAGAACGGACTCAGCGCTACATGCAGAGGCCCGCTGTCTTGCATAAAAAAACCAAATTAAACCGCTAGCGGCGCGTAGAAACCAGGAACGATCGCGTCGTGGTCCATGGGCCCTTCCCTCGCGCAGCGCAGGGGTTGAAGTCGAAGTTCGTTCTGGAATACAGTCCAACGATGGGATCATGTTCTCCTTGAGCGAGTTATGATAGAATATCTAGTCCCTATAGATAAGCAAGTATGAATACTAGTTTACCTGGTAATTATTAAGTAGATACAGCCCCCCTGCCTGTCTGTGTTAAACACGCGATACTTAGTCGCGCGTAGGGAAGCATCAGCCCAGGAGTTACCCCACTGTTACTTATCTTCTAGGCATTCCTGGGCATCCACCTCTGGAAGTTGCCGAGCCTCTGTCTACCTTCCCAATATTGAATTCTGCAGGAAGGAAATATTACCGTCACCGCTGGTCCGATCTCCACAAGTAGAGTACATACTAACCTGAGCAGTACCCTTCCCACGATAATGACGATGCAGAAAAAGAAATGAAAGTAGTGGAGACGGCTTTCCACGGGTAAATCGGGGAGTTTGATCTCTCTTCTTTCCTTTCTGTTGTTTCTTGGCGACACATTACGTGAATTTATTAAAACGTTCCCTTAGTTGTGTAATATATGTACATAACTCGTTCGTCACCCTCCGCGTAGTTGACCGAGTGTTGACTGTGTTATTCCCCTAGATAAGTGTTGGCAACGGCTGGACCCTCACTTGGCATGATAACAGGCCGGATATCACTATGTTGTGCATGGGTCAAGCTGAAGCACATACACCGTTTGGGTCAGATCTAAGAAGCAAATTTGCGGGGGGGAGCGGAGGGTGACCATAATCTTAGAGTTGCACAGCAGCTCCCCTAGGGCGGCAGCAGGAGTGTACATAATATTCCAGTAGCACAGGGCGCCGCTTTAAGAAATAGCCACCTTTTGCCCCTCGGCGCAGATGCTTGATATTGTAACAATGACAGGAGAGAGAGAGGCTGAAAGAATTGCGCTCATCACGATACCTAAAATCACCGACAGCCAAGAGTCAACTATTGGCTCACGCGTTTCAATCTTTAAGTTACGGGGAGATGTTTCTCGGAGCTCGAAACCAAACCTTTTCTCTCTCTCCTCGCTTTTCGTCGGGTATGTGCTTATGTCGCTCGGGATTGATTGGCCCAAGGTCCAAGACAAGGATGACTTTCTATATCGAGACAGACCTCCGATCCTTATGTTTCCATAGAGAGAGGGAAAGGAAGGAGCAGGGCAGCTTTACAAGGCACTCGAGGTCAACCAAGAGCTTTCCAGGCTTTGGTACCCCATCCATGCACAACGCCCTGGTTGGTCTCTGAATCAATACCGGTATTTTGAGTATGTTATCTTTGGGCTGTGTTAAAGTGGAGTGGAGAATTGTGACTTCTTAGAGGCTTACCGAACCTATCGTTTGTTCGTTCTAACCTTCCTACTTGACCAGTCCATGCAACCTTTAGAAAGCGCCTCGTAAAGTAATAGATAATGATATGCGTGAGGCAAATTAAGATTCCCTGCCTTGTGTGTATGTGTGTGTGTGTGTTCTGCACTCACGTGTATCTATTACTTATTATATCAATCCGATTTTCTTTTATATCTTACCTCCTCCTCCCTCACCTTTGCATTCATCTCTGTAGTTTTTTGCAAATAGTCACTCTTCTCAGTACTGTATGACGCTATTGCTACAGTATTAGCAACCCACCGATAGGAGAAGCACATCAACGTACACTCCACACACAGGAGGAGGAGGATCCATCGACTTGACATCCACCACCTGTTCGTAGTAGAACTCGGAAATTATCAATAATGAATCGCAGAGGGACCTCCAGTATTTCTTCATCGTCAGATGCACCTCAAAGGGCATTTGGCACTGAGAAGATACCACAGTCGGAGTTTAACGAACCTGGCAGTGAGCTCAGTCACGAGGATGACGGCCATGAGCTGCACCGTGGCTTGAAGGCCAGGCATATCACTATGATTGCCATCGGAGGTGCCATTGGAACTGGGTTGATTATCGGAACGTGAGTATCTTCCACTCTGCCCGGCCCCCACAAATATACTAAATTTTGCGTTTTTTGTATCATATAGTGGAGCAGCACTTGCCCGTGCAGGTCCCGCATCAATTCTTATCTCATATAGTATCGTCGGGTTTTTGGTCTATTTGGTTATGTGCGCACTCGGAGAAATGGCAACATGGTTACCCATGTCTTCTGGGTTTACGGGTTACGCAGCGAGATTTTGTGATCCTGCTCTTGGATTTGCCCTTGGTTATACGTACTGGTTCAAGTAAGTTTTTTTACAGTCGGCCAACTAGTCAGAAATTCTTCTGTTTAGCGTTGCAGTCATTCCTAATGCTAGAAATAGGTATATTATCGTCACACCAAATCAGTTGACAGCTGCTGCACTTGTAATTCAATTCTGGGTTGATAGAGATAGAGTAAACCCGGGAGTATGGATTGCTATATTCCTGGTGGTTATTATCTGTATCAATTACTTTGGTATCAAGTTCTTTGGAGAATTTGAATTCTGGCTATCCAGTATGAAAACCGTCCCTTTTCCTTATTTATACATAGCTAATCCCCCAAATAGGTGTCAAGGTTGTTACCATCGTAGCCTTGATCCTTCTCTCATTCATCCTTGTTCTCGGCGGTGGTCCTGACCATGATCGCAAAGGCTTCCGCTACTGGAAGAAGCCCGGTGCGTTCAAAACTTACGTTGACGACGGCGATGCAGGACGCTTCCTTGGTCTCTGGTCAACCTTTGTTACAGCAACCTTCGCATACCTTGGTACAGAACTTGTCGGTGTCACTGTCGGAGAAGCCCAGAATCCGCGAAAGACCATCCCCCGTGCAATCAAGCTTACATTCCTCCGTATTGTATTTTTCTATGTACTTTCGGTTTTCTTGCTCGGAATGTTGGTGCCATATGATTCCGAGGACCTTGTATTTGCGACCAAACAATCTACTGGAGCTAGCGCAAGTCCATTTGTGGTGGCTATTAAGTTGAGCAAAATCCCGCATTTGCCGGGGATTCTGAACGGGTGTATTCTGATCTTTGTGTTCTCTGCTGCCAACTCTGGTAATTATCCCCCTAAGAGATATTTTTGAAGGAATTATGCATGCTAACAACTCTCCAGATCTCTACATCGCCTCACGAACAATTTACGGTCTTGCAAAGGAAGGAAAGGCTCCCGCATTCCTTGCAAAAACAAATAAACGTGGTGTCCCGTACAATGCCCTAGGTGTCAGCGCATCCTTCGCACTGTTGGCATTCATGAGCGTCTCTGAAGACTCCAAAACTGTGTTCCTCTACTTTGTCAACCTGACAACAATCTTCGGAATCCTCACCTGGATCTCTATCCTTGTCACTCACATCTACTTCGTCAAGGCCCGCCGCGCGCAAGGAGTGACCGACGACCAACTTGCCTACACTGCTCCATTTGGTGTTGCCGGATCTTATGCCGCCTTGTTCTTGTGTATACTGATTGCGGTATTCAAGAATTGGAATGTGTTTATCCCAGGAACATATGGGAAATGGGATTACAAGAATTTCGTTACTGGCTATCTTGGTATCCCACTGTACCTGATTATGATCTTTGGGTATAAGTTTATGTACAAGGGTTCCGGACTATCTCCTGAACAGGCAGATCTATTTACTGGGAAAGACAGGATCGATAGGGAGGAGGCGGACTTCTTGGCAAGGCAGGCAGAGAAGGGTGAAGCAAAAGGAGGGTGGTTCTATAAGACCTTTGTTGCTTGGCTCTTCTAGAGGCTATGTTTTATGTCATTATTTTATTATTATGAGGCCGGGGTGCTTTTCTTTTTATCGGATCATGTAACTAGGTCTACGGCGACTTTATGTCATAATGCGCGTTAGTTAAAGGTTTCCTTTTTAGTAGTTCATAGTTACGATACCTATATATTTACTAAATTTTAGAATCAGTATAAAAAAAAAGACGATCTGAGTGGGTGTAATAAGAAAAAGCAAATATTTGAGACCAAGTGAGTTTCAGGATCAGCTTAGTGTGTTGACTGTATCCTGATTTATAAGGTAACAGAGGTGGAGTACCTATCGTATCTCCCTTATTTTGCCCCTGGGTCAGCAAGTAGTAAGTATAATTTCTAAGATCTACTGTACCTGTAATCACTTCTAAAACAAATCAGGAAACAGGGTCAACTTATTTTATTCTTGGATGGTACATATAGGCGCCGAGGCTGTGAGTTGTGTACTTGATGAGTGCACTTCATGAGGCGTCACTCGGTTTGCGTATGTCTTGGCGCTGTTTATGTCGCACTAACCCGATATAAGAAAATCAAAAATAATCAAGGTTTTTTTTTATCTTTGCTGTAGCTTATGGAGTTTGTTGAAGTTCGTATTGTGTGCTGTATGTAGGAAGACGTGGTGGTCCTTGGATATATTGGCTTATGGATGGGATAGCTGTAGAAGGGCAATTGATGTCTAGAGTAGAAAGATTTGGAATTGTGGGTTGGGTACGTATATTTTCGAAGTTGTGGGAGACGCGCTAGGAGGTGGGTTTCGGGAGCCTTTTTTAACACTCTTGGTGTTTGAGTGTAGATACTATTGATTTTGGTGGGTTCTAAGAAATCGGTTGGGGGTTGTGGATTTGTGTACTGAGTGAACCACTTTTTTTTTTTTTTTTTTTGTTTTAATTCATAAATACATGAGTGAACCACTTGGCTGTGAAGAGTGTATAAAAAATCCTAAAATAGCAATCTAATGGCATTGATTCTCCGTACGCTGATGATTTGAATACTGTTAGCTATATCATAGTTCTCTATAATGGGGGTTTCTGGAGGTCTTTTATCGATTGAATTGGTTAGTGCTCTATAATATTGGTTGTGGACCTTTTTTGGGGTCAATGGTCTATAGTCCGTACTAGTAAATACGTATTATTAAACCTACAGCTTTTGTGGTTTCTATTATGTACCTCGGGTTTCTATCGGGTTTCTACTTTGTATTTTTTTATTTAGGGTCCTCCCCTCCTCTAAGAGTTTTAATATAGGGCTTTGTAGGGTGTCTAGTAACACACGCTATATAATTTCAATCGCGAACTTCCAGGGCCTAAACCCTTTCATAAATATTATGTTTCTAGCACAGGTGATCCAACGTAGATTTATGACCAAGACAACACCGGAGTAATACATCAACAAATGAGAAATACGGACCTAGTGCTACATAAATGCGAACGCTGGTCTTAGGTAGTAATACTGGTCGTGGTATTGAAATAAACCCATGTATTATAACCTGAATGAAGCTTTCATATACTCAATGAATTGAGTAAAAAAACAACAAAAACAGAAATAAACCCCAGGCCAGGGCACTACTACATTCTATCGAGCTTCCGTTTTCTTCCGGTCTACTCAAATAATCGTAGGTGGAAAAAATGCTCACTTTATGCCATAGAATCTTATACCGCCACGTAGGCTTTATGTCACCACCCCAACAAGAGACAAGCTCTGACTTTATATCTCCTTTTCAACCAAATGTAACAGCCACCCTCGTCCAGGCCCCACGAGCTACTGTCATTATTCCCCCACAGAGTGACTACATACCGATGAATTGGCAAATACTAACGACAGCGATTAGGCGTCAGTAATTTCGGTACTTTATAGTAGTGCAGAAGCTTCTCGTAGCCGGTTTTTAAGATTTTGTGCTACTGGATACTTTATCCTTGATTCTCACACAAATAGCTTTAGTTCAATGACTCTATATAAAGTTAATACGTCATCTTTAGGTCCTTGGAAGTTTTACAAGTATCTGTTACTTCAGGCCCACCTCAATTGTTCCAATCCTTGTTCTATCTGACTGCTGGATGCGTCAGAGATAGGAGAGGTGGTATCTCCCTGTTCTTGGGGTGTTGGTACCTTTTGGCGTGGTGTGTAATGATATTATGTTCGTATGAACTATCTCAGTCGGCTAAAAAGCGTAAGAGATGGTTTTATTATATATTTGTCTCTAGTTATTTGCTCTGATGAAGTTGTGCTGAGGAAGTGTATTTTGTAGGCTATATTCAAGTACTTCTTCTTCTTCTTGGTGATTTGTTTAGGGAGGGTTGTTCTACATTGCAATGATTTGTTCTTATCTAATTGCTTTGATCGTCGATTCAACTAAGTCGGGGCATACGTACTCAGCAGCAGCAAAAAGTGGTTGCCTTAAAATCAGACCTACACCTCACCACATCTAGTAGTACCAACTGAACTATCATGTATTTTCTAGAAAGAATTGAATTGTGTTCCCAAGCTTATTGGCGAACTCCGGTCGGGATTCATATTATGGCTAACGAGATAGGTTATCTCATAGTTCACACAATAGGTTAATTATCTTGAAAGTGATCCTAATAAAGCTCATCAGTTCATGGGTTAGGGGTTAAAATGGCTTAGTAATTTTGTCTAGGGCGCACTATGTCTACGTTTTCTCTATATACTGAATTACTCGCCCGGCCATTGGTATCTAGAATTGAACTTTTGACCGGTAGTACGGTAGACTGTAATTCATCATGGCGTACCCACTATGGGCTGAGCAAAGTGACGGCGGCTAGTTATCTTATCACTTTTTAAGCCTTGTAGTACATTGTAAATTGGGGTATTAGAGTCATATGGCTTAAGGGACGCTGGGACTAGCTACACCATTAGAACCAACGTTGATAGGATAAGAATACCATACAGACGGTCAAACTAAGGTGCGGCGTCCACTAAAACCGACTGAGACACTGCGTAATAGCTCTGAGCTAAAGGCGGGGAGGGGAGAGGTTCAACAAAAGCGTATCGCCTCGTTTGGGGTCCTTGCATCAGCTGAGTTGGTTATGGAGGCTATGCTATTATTCAGAGCGCCGCGCGTTGGTTGGCCGGCCTGTGTGGCTATACATCCATATTGATTAAATACTGAAACCCTATTCGAACGATGCTAAGATCTATAGCTGAGATCCATCAATACCCGGAAGAACCTAAACTAGTGATTCTACAAAAGGATCTACCATACTCTTCACTGAGCTCTATCACTCTAAGTGGGCGCACGAATTTCTGAGCAGAGTTTCCCCCCCTCCTCTACTAGCTAGCTAGATTATAGGTTAGAGATATATTTAGAAGGGAAAAAAAAGCCCTTTCGATCGTGTGAAATAGAATCTTATGGAATCTTTGACTTATGAGTGTTAAGATATATGTTAAAGTTATCTATGGAGGATTAAGTGCTTCCAAATAGCCTGTTTTTCAAGCATACAGCCCACCCAAAGCTTCAGCAATCACATATCGAGGCTCTATCATACCCAATCACTCGAAATAAGGCTGACACTATGAGACTCTGCACGCTCATATCCGCCCGATGATTCATTTCTCTTCAGGCTAGTGAGGGCCCCCGCATACGCATGGCTCTCGAAATGTTTGAATATATATGATTTGAACCAATAGCATTCAAGAATAAATGCTGGCGCCTAGATCACGTGTAAAAGAAATTAGGCAACCCACCGACCCCAGGCAGTGCCACGAAAAAAATGGTACACCATTGTAGTGAATATACAATTGGGAGTTGAGGTTCATGAGTAGGTATAAATTAAGTCTAATGGAGCGGTGATTATGAGGGTTTTTCTTTCTAAACCATCAGCGAGTTTGTTGTGGGCCTTTTTTTTACTAGCAGAATTTTTTGGTTTTACGTCTTGGAATATCATCTTGCTGGAATCCAGCTGTTGTTCGCATAAATAATACTACGGAGTATTAAGATTTCTGAAACGGATTTTGTATCTGTATTCAAAATGTATTGAGCTCATAATCTTCTGGTTCTCTCTCTCTCTGCTTCTTTTGCTAACATACTCTCTGTAGGGCTTCTAGAATGATGTCCAACCGCTTTTCGGTCTTGGAGAATATAACTGGTAACTCGACCGGCGATATTACGAGTTCCGAAAGACCACGGAACCCAATGAAATCAAAGTTTTATAACCGCCCATCACAGTCAAAATGGGTAGCTCTCAAGGAATATCTCAGAAAGAACATAGATGTGTATAAAGAATTACAGATCGTTCGAGGAAAGGTACTTATTTTTATTTTATTTTTAAATTCTAGCAGATATTTCGACTGACTCAAGTAAACAGGGCTGGGAATCTGAAGAGGCAGATATCTTCTTCAAGCACCAAAGAGAAAGCTCCGATTCAGCGACCGTACAGCAGCAGAAATTCCACTACACCATGATGGTCAAAATCGCCCGAGAGATGAATGAAGCCACTGGAGCGTTCAGTAAGGATAATTGTCAGTCCGTGCTCGATCTCTGCATAGCTCCTGGGGGGTTCGCAGACTACGCACTTCAGCAGAATTTCAGGTGCGTTGTAGATGGAACAACACTCCCCACATCAAAAGGTGGACATCAAATGCTCCTCAGGATTCGGGGAAGACGTAACATCGCCGTTTCGTTCACAGATATCACTTTACACTCTGAGCTTCTCCCGACTGGATCAACTATCCCAGATGATTCACCTGATAGAGATGAGTTCGAGGCGAATCCCCCAATGCCGCAGATGTGGAACTATGGTCTTGTGATTTGTGATGGGCAGAGACTGAGGGGCCACGAGCATGGGATGATTAGGAAGTGGGAACCACTCAGGCTGACACTATCGGGGCTAATTTTTGGCCTTACTCACATCAAGCCTGGTGGGTCGCTAGTGGCACTGATGCACGGCGCGGATAATTGGGATACGGTCGCGATAATGTATCGGTTTAGTAAGTTCTCGGATATTCAGCTCTTTAAGCCAAAAACCGCCCATAAGACCCGCTCGAGCTTCTATATGGTTGCGCATAATGTGAAGCCAGAGCTTGCGGCTCCGTGGGTGGAGCACCTTAAAGAGTGCTGGTATAAATCCACTTTTGGGGGCGAAAAGGGGCTGGGGGGTCAGATTGATATAGAGGAGGATTTGGATGTTGAGGTTGTTTTAAAAGAGTTTGGAGAGCAGCTGTTGGAGATGGGTAGGGAGGTTTGGACCATCCAGAAAGAGGCGCTGGAGACTCAGGACTGGACCAAGAGTTTGGCATGGTTTACGAACTCTCCGGATGTGAAGAAAGGGGGGCCGATTGGAGGTTATCAGGTTGAACTTCAGTGTGGGGAGCGTATTAATGATCTTTCTGTAGGTATAACTGCGGCTGGGGTTTGATCTTTTTTTTTAAAGGTGTATTTGGTCTTAGTTTTTGGTTTGGGTCTTATTTCTGGTGTTTATTTGCTTTTTTTATTTTCTATATTTTTTTTATTTCATTATATGCTATTCGCTGGCTATGTGAGGGATTAATATTCTTTGGAAGTTTTATTTTTTTTCGTTTCATAGTCATATTAGCAGAGCTAGAGATTCTTATTAACATCTACATGTAGTTATTCCAGAAATAAAACCTTTTAACCAACTCATTAATGATCCACCGCCGCGCCCTTATCGTGATAACCCCACCAAAAAAAAGAAGTTACCCTGCTCATACTGAAATTACCCTACCATCTAATCCAAACCTCACCTCCCCCCCCCCCCACCGCATCACTGCTCCTTATCCGGCCTACGTGCCCATCAATTCACCCTCGTCCAATTCGCCAAAAATGAGTACTCCCTACTTCTGGAACCAGCCGTTCCGCTATATGCGCTACGCATCACACACCAGCCCCGCACTGTTCTGGTCCATTGTTATCGGGTTCGCTGGGCCAGCTGTCTTTGTTGCGTCGTTCCCGGTGAAGCGCGTTTTTGGTATCCAGGAAAAAACTAAGATTCCCCAGACTTATCCGAGTATGTAGATTTCTTCTTTGGGGGTGTGGTGGTAGTGTGAGGGTGAAACAGAAGATAGAATATGAAGATTAACGTCATAAATACTCTAGTACCTAACCGACCTCGATCGATCCCTACTGGCTACGATGATTAATAGTAGGATAGGATTAAGAGTAATCAATGAAGGATGGGAACTGTATATGTTGCATAATGCTTCTCGAGGAAGCTCTGCAAAGGATTAGATCTAGGGGAGTGCTGGGAAAAAAAAGGGAATTAATAAAAATACCAACGCTAGCACTTTATCTCATCACTGGAATTCTCGTTGCTTAATTGGCTAGACACTTTTTTTTCTAGTATGATCTTCGGTGGTGTGACCAACAGGGGGGGGTTAGTCATTGTGAATCACTCGGTGATGTTTCAGGTTTTGATAAGAATACGTCTATTGAGTTTTGCCTAGGCTGGGTATCTTTACGTTAGTGCTGAAAATTCGTAGACTGGTGTATGGTTTATTTGTTTATCTCTTTGATCATATGTGTTGATATGCAGAGATTATATGCGCTAGTTCCAACATTTTGAATTTAAATATCCTTATAGGTGCAGGCCAAGGAGACCATAGTCAAATCTACCGCTCAAGGCACTATATCACATTAATTTTGTATTGCACAATAGCTAAAGTGTTGACAAAAGTCTGCTTTTATCTTAAATATTTCATCGTGACCGTACCCCAAAGTGCGGAGAAACAGAGTCTAAATTTTCTCACATATAGCACTAGTATATATTGCCGTTAGACTAATCATTGACCCTTATATTCCACGTACAAAGACCATATCAAAAAGAGTTATATAGGCAGTAAAAATATCCCATAGTAAAGCGAATAAAATACAAGCGATCCACGCCATCGGCATTAGCAACCTACTTAATACGTAATAAACAATAATAGTTGACGACAGCTAGTGTATAGTCACAATTGGGAAGTAATAAGTAGAAAATATACACAAGCTAATATACAATACATCTACTCCCAGTACACATAAAATTAAAATATCTCGCGCCGTCCCTAAAACAATAGAAAGATAGATTACTCTGAACAAAAGGAAAGAGGGTTACTCATAGGTCCAAGTTTTTACCTCGCCAAACTCTCAAAATCTCAAGCACAGAACTAGGTGTTCGTTTTTCAAAGCAAAGGGAAACCAGAAAACTCCAGACAAAAAGGAAAAGGGTTAATCCCCGGATCAAATAGACAGCAGAAGGTCAAAGTGAATACCAATATTAGAAAAAATATTCAAAGCCACAATCCCCAAATACAACAACACCTGTAAAAGAATCTCCTGGCAAAACCCATAATTAAGTAGGAGGAGGATAGTCATCTTCAAGGTTCAGTAGGTCACCGACATATTCGATGAACCTATAGTAGAAATTCGAGAGCCCACTCGGAGGCATATAGCGATAGCGATCTCGCATACAATCAACATAACACTCGTCATACCAGCTTGGGCGTCCAGTGTAAACACCAAGAGAGTCCTCCCATCCGCGCTGTTGAATCTTCAGCCGAGCATATATGTAGACATTGAATGTGGCTAGTAAGAAGAGTCCCACGAGGAGCAGGCAGGTTAGGATACCCCATGCGGATCCTGGCCGGGGGCCAGCTCGAAGGATTTGAGCCGATGGTCCAAGGGGGATTCTTCGTGCCATTGGACCACGGCTTCTCCCAGTACGTAAAGCATCCATAGGGTCAACACCTCTCGGTAGGCGACCTCCTTTCGGTCTCAATGGTGTTACAGGGACACCAGCCACTGGAACATCATCAGCTGCCGCAGCTGCCGCAGTAGCGGCAGTAGTAATGGCAGTAGCCACAGCTGCAGGATCACCGCCAGCATTAGCGATGACATCGGCGGCGGCGACAGCAGCAGCGATAACGCCAGCAGCCAAAGTATTAGCATTAGTATCGGGATCACCGCCACCACCGCCACCACCGCCACCACCGCCACCACCACCAGCACCACCCCCCGTCACCGCAGGCACCCGCCCTTCATTCACCCCACCCCCTGGCGGAAAATTTGGCAAGCCGATAATCCCTCCACTCTTCAGAGTAGTTTTGATATTATCCCTACTAGCCAAAGCCTGATAATCTGCCCAGTCCATAGTGCGAATAATATGCCATAACATTCTCCAAGGCCATGCAAAGATTCCGAGAGGATTATTAAGTGGCATCATTGTCTCTAGATCTTCACTACCAGGCCACTCAGACTCACGAACAGCACGACGGGATGCCTTTTCAACGCGGCCAGCAAGAAGCCAGATGGTTTTGAGGATAACGCGCTCGGGGGGGTTGTACTGCCCTTCGACGAAGAGTGCTATCTCGCGGGCTTCGGTGGCGGTGAGACGGGGCTTTTCAGAGAGTTCTTGAAGTCGTACACGTGTTTCAAGGGTGGTTGAGATACGTTCAACGTATTCGCCGTCTGGAGCGGGAATGCGAAATTGACCGATATAGGCACCATCTCCTGCAGCTATGGCTCTATCACGCCTTGAAATGTATGGCCGTGGCTCACTGTCATCCACGGCTAGACCTCTCCCACCACCACCACCACCACCACCACCACCTCCTCCTCCTCCCTCAACTCCTCCAGCACCCCCAACCCTTCTCGGCACAGGACCGCCAGGAACTGTTGGCCCAGTCGCATCCTCTTGTAATGGGGGGGGCGCATTTAGATAAGCCCCGAAGTAATATTGTCTATATGCTTCATAAGCCAGCCCACCAGTACCAAGCGGGATACGCTGTCCAGCAGTCATATAATTCCCCATATAATACTGCATAAAATCCTCATAGGGTTCACGTACACCTCTATCGAGAGGAGGTTGTGTCATCGGGTTTCTGACCTCGCCAGCAACGACGGGCAGTCTTCCTTCTGGAATTCCCATGCCAAAATCGTATGGATGTGGCCATGTTGATGGATCTATCTCTGGGCCGAAAACTACCGGGTTGACTGGGCGTGGGCGTGCATCCGCTTGGTGTCTATTCAGGCGTTCAATAGGGGTCTGGCCGCCTCTACCTCCGGGTAAAGCTCTCTCTCTACCGCCTCCTAGCACTCTACCTCTGCCTCTGCCTCTCGTTTCCGCGCCTCCGGTACTGGGAGGGGTTAATAAGCCTATTTCTACAGGAGATTTCACGCCACTATAAGCACCATAGCAACTAGTTAGCATCTTACCCCATAAAAAGGCGAATTCAAGCAGCCCATACCCTTTCCCTTCTAGGTCTACTTTGAGGGCGACGGCTACATCCACGCCCCATTTAGTTGGATTTTCATCAGTTTCAATTTTATACCCTAATATTGTGTTAGGATCTGAAGAACCCTCACCCCCGTCGAGAGGTCTCCTACCACGACCACCTCCGTCACCACCATGATCACCACGGCCACCACGCTCACCACCACCACCTCCTCCTCCTCCGCGTCCACTCGGTTCTCCGCCCCCAGCTCCCAATACCGCCCCACCTGTATCAGCCCAACCCCCCCTCAAATTACCACTTGCCAAGCTCGGCGCCGGATCCGTCTGCACACCGCTACTCACATTGCCCCCCTCCTCAACAGTCACTAGAAGCGGCGGCGGCGATAGAGGCGGCTCTGGAGAACCCGTCCGAGACTCTTCAAACATACCCGGATTCTCATCGACATAATCCCTCACCAAGTCCTCAAATGGATATTCCCCAGCCATATCTCTTACAAGTTTCTCATACGGATAATCCCTCGCCATATCTTTCACATCCTCGAGTGTGATCAAGCTTGTCTGACACGCAATATCTCTAAAATGTACCCTCTTAGATGTAGGCTCTTCTATTGGGCTACTATCCCGTTGTAGAGAGTCTACGCTCGAAATCGATACTTCCTCGCTACTACCACTCGGTTCGGTCGACGCGATCCCACCTCTGAGCTCATCATCACTTAGCCCATCAAGCTCCAATCCACCTAGCTGCATATCTAATGATACCCTAGGTTTTGTTCTCTTCGCCTTTGGCTGTGGGGCCGCTATGCCTCTCCCTCTTGGACTCGATTGCACGCCCGGAAGAGTAAGATGGTCGAAATCAGCCTTGCTAGTTTCCAACTCAACACTCAACACATCTATCCGACTATTTGCAGCATTTAGTTCATCTCGGAGCACCGCAATCGTGTTATCTCTATTCTCAAGGGCATCTTGGAGATCTTCTATTTGTGAGAGGTATTTAACGGCTTCGTCTTTAGTCTTCTCTAAGGCCCTTAGTGAGTCGAGTTCGCTACCTTGGCTCCTACTGAAGTGTCTTTCGATGTTTTTAAGCTTCTCTAACGCCTTCATACGTTCACTCTTCTCCTTCTCTGCTGTCTGTTGAGATTTCTCGAGATCTTTTTCAACTCCAGCCATTTCGGCTTCGAGTGTGTTGTAGTATTCTTCAAGCTTTTTGATATCCTTTATGAGTGTATTATTCAAATCCACAGTCTCTGACTCGCGAACCCCAATATCGTGATATTTCTTCTGGAGCTCAGAGTACCGTGCGTCCTCGTAGGAAGTAACTTCACGAAGCCGTTTTTCTACGGCCTTAATCTGCTTATTACAATCCACGATATCCTTCTCCCGTTGCTCAGCGAGCGACCATGCAGAGCGGAAATCATTAATGATAGTTATAACATCGAGGGCACCCAGTGTCTGTAGACTCTCAATATTTATTGGTGCCTCAAGTGATATTGGGTTCGGTTTAAACAGCGCAAGATTCATCTCTACTTCCACTGCTGCAAGTCCGGTCAGACTGCGCCGGCGGGATTCATGCCTACTCCGACCCCGCCCCGATGAACGTGAGCGTGAGCGAGCATCATCTGTTCCTATCCCTGGGCTACGGAGAGGACTCATCTGCGGAGGGGTGTCACCCAGGTAACTACGTTCAGTCGTTCCAGCACCTCTACTTAGAGCCCTCGGAGAACCAGAGCGGAGGGTAGGGGAAGTACCAGGACGGCGAGGGCTACCTGGTGATAGGATAGGTCGCTGAATATTGGATGGTGTAAGGCGACGGGGTGTTGATGTGCGGAGAGGAGTGCCCATAATCCCAGTTGGCTCGTCTTCGATTAGAGTATCATCTATGTTTGATGGACCTACGAGGGCACGCCATAGAGAGTTTCCTTCATGTCCATCTTCGTAAAAGACTGGAGAGGTTGGTGGGCTCATCCCTGTCCTATTGGGGGATTCCATAACTTTGATATCGGGTCGGCCGACGCCTTCAAAGTCGGCGGCGGGTTCTTTAGAGTCCTGGGGGTTACTCTCGGGATAAAGACCCTCCATAATATTAATTATACTCCGATTGTTGCTAATTTTTTTGAATACCTCTTGAAATTCTTCTACGCTAAGTAGTAAATCGGGTGCCTCATCGATGAACTTATGGACCAGAGATTCTGAAGATTTACTGAGAATCCCATACGTTGGAGAGCCTGGGAGATCTACTTCAATCTTGCGAACCAGCGGGATGAAATCTTGAATAGAAATCTAAAGCACACATTAGCACTCGTCCACCAGGGCAGACTAAATATAATCACATACACTCCCGGTATCATTTGGATCAAAGATCTTAAAGGTAGCCTTAAATGTCGCCATAGCGCCCCACACTTCGCCCTCCTCCCTTGCAAAGAGAGTTCTCCTAACCTTCTTTCCTTCTAATCCAGGTGAACTACCACTACTGCTACTACTGCTACTACTGCTTTCAATCTCTCCTTTCTTTTTCTTCCTCTTCTTCCTCCGCGATATCGGTATCGGAATCCTCCCACTAGCTGCCGAAAGACTCCTTTTCAAGACCGCCGCTGCCACAGACCCAGGCCCAATTCCAAATGCGCTATCTCCAGAAGTCCGCCTATTTGATAGCGCAGACAAAGATCTCCGCAAGACTGGAGAGGCCCTACCGTTCGCGAGCGCTGGTAGGGAAGGTCGTGATGCGCGATTAGAGCCGTTACTAAAGCTAGGGCTTATGCCGAGACCAGTACCAGTTGTTTCGCTACCGTTGAATGAGTGATTAGTTTTGAGAGGTGTAAGCACAGGTAGTTTTCTACCGGGTATGTCCTCAGAGCGACGGCTTGGAGATGGGCGCGGGATAGATGAGCGGTGTGGTATAGAAGAGGACGGCGTGGAGAGGGAGGAGAGGGGCCGGGGTTTTGTGGGTTCGAGAGAGCCATGAGAGGACCGGAGGTCGTTTGTGGAGTGTCGATGAGGGAGTGACATTATGGTTGTGTGATGGGGGGTGTTCTTTGTTCGGATGAGAAGGCTTGTAGAGACAAAGAGGTGAATATGCTTTGTTTCCCCGCGACGGAGATGACTGTTCTCGTATAGCTAGAGCTAAGAGCAGATGTAATAAAGCTATTCAGATTGCGGAATTTGTTGTAGACAAACAATGGAAGCTCTTTCTTTCTTCAGCGCTTTTTGTCTTCCTCCCCTTGTTCCCCGCACCCCCTCCCCCGAGAAAGGAATTCGTCTTGGTTATTTATGTGGTTTTAATCAATGGCGATAGTACTCGTTTCCGTTGCAGTTGACTTGACATTCGTGGTGGCCGCCCTCTCGCGCACATAACGGGCGTTGGTGTTAGTGTTTGTGTTTGAAGAGCTGGTAAATTGTTTTGAGATGGTCGACGTGTTTGCGCGCGAACTGGGGCTCTGCGATTAACCCTGACCCTGAAATTAATCTGATAATCTTATCTTGAAATGTCTTGGCATTCTGAGATAATGGATTGGCCATTTCTGGCAGTATACCTCTATGATGGGTATTCACTAAGATGAGGTGGAGATGGGCTCATTTCCACACAGTTGAGATGGGACGTGCACGTTTATTCAGAACTGCCGCGTAAGCATGACTAGGGAAGTTGGTTGAAGATCCTGTCTTATCTGTGGCCGAGGGGATGGATCCGGGGATGGCTGGGGGTTACGGGCATTTACCTCGTCAGGAAGTGTTACACTGTGTTGGACCCAGTCTTACTAATCACAGACCCCCGAGTCAGATCCCGTGAATGCCAGCCCTAACCCAGGCCAAATATAGGGTCCGTGCCGTTCTGGAAGGCCGGCTAAAGCTTGCCGGGTGTGAGAGTATGTGGTGGGACAAATTCATGGTGGGAGGATAAGTGAGGATACCGTGTGGATAGGGTGGATAGGGTGGATATGTGAGTACCAGTGGATGGGCAGTGCGGACAGCAGAGTACACAGGATACCCGCACTCGATGCCCCGTTACTAAGCGATGCATTCATGACATGAGTCTGCCAAGCACTCGCTCACCCACAGACGTCGTCTTACGGTGAGTTCAGCTTTCCAATCTCTACGTGCATATATACCACCAGGAGTTCATCCACGATCAGAAGGTCTCTGTTCATCATCCCAATCACCCTGATATACTTTTGTAGATATTGATTATCTCTTGCCGTGCTTTTCTGCTGCATAGGTTCAGCAGGAGCTACAATTCACTCACTCATACACACCTCGGCACTAACCAGCGTTTCTAGGTACCTCGGAAAAGTATTAGAGGGTCCCTAGGTATACATCGATATCTCTAGCCAAAAGCAGAGAAACCATCCTATACCCCGAGTACTTCCCGAGCAGCTCACTTAAGGACTCTCCGTGCACTCTAGAGTTTAGCACCTCTCAAGTTTACCTCAAATACTCCATAAGTTCAGCTCGAGTTTAACATCAACATGTTTACCTCCCTCCTCGCAAAAGCGACTTCTCTCCTTACAGAACCTCCCCCTCCCCCTCCCTCCTCCCGACCTACAAAAACGGTCCTCTTCCGTCACCACTTCCGTCTCCCAGACTCCCAATCCATCCTCCAGGAGATCACCTGCGAGCTCACCCTCCCCTCGGGCGACCACTACGCCGGCAAGCTCTACCTCTCTGAATCCTTCCTCTGCTTCTCACCAAATCCTCCCACAGCCTCCTCTCCAGCTGCAGCATCAGCCGGCATCGGCTTCACTCTTCCACTATGCGCCGTCCGAAGAGTCGAGCGTCTTCATAGCCGTAGTTACATGTTCGCCCTCGCAATAACAACTTGGCATGGTGTGGCTGCGGGAGGTATCGGTTCAAGGGAGGAGAGAATCACACTACAGTTTGTGGGTATGAGAAATAGCTGCGAGGCGTTTTGTGATCGCCTTAAGAGAGGCTTACGGACGCAGATGGGTGAGGTGAAGAATCTACGGACGCTAGTAGATAGCTGTTATAGCGAGTATCTGCTTGGTTCGCCTAGCGAGGGTATGAAGCGGGTTGGTGAAGATGATGGGCAGGTGGGTAAGAGGAAGGAGAGGGAGATCCCGGATGCGGGATTGGGAATGCTGTTCAAGTACCCCGGGGATGCGAGAAAACTGAGAGACCGGAGCAAAATGAGGCTCTGGGCGGAGTATTTGAGAGGTGTGTATTTTTTGGTGGTGGTGGAGGGATGTGGGCTGACGGGAGGATTTTGTAGAGAATGGTAGGAATGTCACATTGGTTCGACAACCAACATTTCATAAGTTGATCCGAGTTGGGCTTCCTAATGTGGGTTGCTTCCTTTCTTGGGCTGCGGATCTTTGCTGATTCTTTGTAGCGACTTCGGGGTGAAATGTGGGAATTGTCCTCGGGGTCAATTTATTTACGTCTATTCTCTCCAACACTTTATACTGACATTCTATCTGAATATGAGGGTCGGCACTCTCACAGCATCGAGGAGATTGAAAAGGATTTAAATCGATCTCTTCCGGAGTATCGTGGTTTCCAGAATGATGAGGGGATTGGAAGGCTGCGCAGAGTTCTCGGAGCTTACAGCTGGAGTAACGAGGAAGTTGGGTATTGCCAGGCTATGAATATTGTCACGGCAGCATTGTTGATGTATGTCCAATGATCGTTCTAGCGATTAATGGCCATTTCAAACTTGACTGCTAACAGCCAACAGATACATGTCCGAAGCTCAAGCCTTTTTTCTCCTCTCCACCCTTTGCGATCGCCTTGTCCCCGGCTACTACAGCAAAACCATGTATGGCACTCTCCTTGACCAACGTGTCTTCGAGTCCCTCGTTGAAAAAACCATGCCAATCCTTTGGGAGCACCTTGTTAAATCAGATGTGCAGCTCTCCGTTGTCTCGCTCCCATGGTTCTTATCACTATATATCAACTCCATGCCACTAGTATTCGCATTCCGCGTGCTAGATGTTTTCTTTCTTGAGGGCCCGAAAGTGTTGTTTCAGATCGGACTAGCAATCTTGCGAATCAATGGCGAGGAGTTGCTCGATGCGACTGATGATGGGGCCTTTATCTCAATTCTTAAAGGCTACTTTTCCCGCCTTGACGAAAGCGCACACCCCCGTAGTGATAACGAAAAGCTTAGAGCTGTGACCCGTTTCCAGGAGCTCATGGTAGTAGCCTTTAAAGAATTCGCCGGGATAACACAAAACACAATAATGGAACAACGTTCCCGCCACAAAGATGCAGTCCTCTTATCGATCGAATCATTTGCAAAAAGAACTCAACTCCGTAATCTCGGGCCGGAGTCGAAACGCCTTACACCGCCCGAACTAAGCGTTGTTTATGACCGTTACTATGGTGTTTTATATGAGCGACAGGCAAGGCTTCAAATGATTGCTGAAGAAGTCGAGAAAATTGCTGCCAGGAAGAAGGGATCCACTCCTGGTACCCCTGCTGCTGGGGCAAATAATGGAGAGCGTGGACGGGTTGGACTAGGTCCAACCCCGGGAGAGACAGGCATGGATTACGATTGTTTCCGCGAGTTCATGACGGGAATAGCCCCGTGGGCTATTGCAACACCTACTAGTTCACCGTCACCATCTACAGCTGAACCACCAGCAGCGGGTTTCTTTGGGTCCTACGGGATCACATCTGGCGCGGCGGCTGCAGCGGCTGCAAGGAAGAATTTACTGAATCCATGGGGTTCGGGGAATCCTGAGCCGGCGGAACACGAATTTTTGAAGCGCCTGTTTAGGAGATGGGATACCGGGATGAGGGGGCAATTGACACTAGGAAATATTGTTACTGGGCTTGCCAGCGTGGTTGGTGGTAAGAAGGATATTATGGGGATGATCAACTACTGGTTTGAGTTATATGATGATGATGGTGATGGGAAAGTTGATCGAGAGGGTATATTGAGGATTACGGAAGCGCTACTATTTGTTACAAGACGAGGCTATTGCAATAGTAGTGAGGGCGAGTTCCAGGGTGAAGTAGATGGGGAGTTTGATGAAGGAAGGGTACTCAGTGCAGTTAGCTCGTTTACACGGATGTGTTTTGATTACGCAGACCCGGACCGACCCCCACGAGGGGAAACCCTAACGGGTTCAAAAGAAGAAAGCGACGAAGAGGACCTACTCGACCTAATAGATGAAAATTCCCCCAGTAGCGACCCACTACAAATCCCATCACACCCACCCCGCCATAGCAGCTTCGAAAAGCCACCCCCTACCCCTAGTTCAGAGAAGGAAAAGGCAAATCTAGCACTCGACCCGAATAACCCACTCCACATCACACTGCCCACATTTCGCATGGTCATCCTTGCTGACGAAGTCCTCGAGCGATTCTTTGAGCGTGGGTTTGCAGAGACATTTACACTTCTCCCATCAGATGGCTCTATATTACAACCGCCGCCCAATAATAGCCCAAACCAACGCCCCGGTATAGCAGTGCAAACAACCGCACTCGGTGGCCGTATGCCCTCAATACCATCACTCCCATCATCCCCTGCTTTGGCTGGTACAACCAAGGGTCTCCGAGGCGTCCTAGACGGCATGGTAGACGAGGGCATGCGTGTTGCAGCCGAGTTCCGCAAACGTATGGAAGAAGAGATGGATAAAGCTGTCGAAAACCCAACAGCGGGCGAAGAAGAGGACGAGGAGGGTAGAGAGGATAGTAAGAGTATCATGGAGACGGACCGCGATCTGCTGAAGGGCGCAGAAGCGGAGACGATTCAAGGGGTTGTCCCAAGTGAAGAAGGCGGGAAGCCAGGGGAATTGGTAGTAGGAAAGAGGGGGAGTCTGGTTGTGCCGGCAACAGAAGGCAGGAGAACCGTTAGTGAAGGGGAGGGTAGAACAGTAGAGTTTGAAAGCAAGTAGTGTTGGATATGGCTGGGAGTATGAATGTATATTTAGTTTCCTTTTTGTTTTCTTTTCTCTTGAACCGTATAAGGTTGAATTTTCTGGTTCTTTGTGTGAGTATGCTGTGTGAGTGGCTGTGTTGTGCTTTGTTCCCGCGAAGTGTTAATGTGAACGAAAGCTCGTATCAACTAGTTTAAGCGTAGAAATACGAGTGATATGTTATGATTCCTCTAAGCGAAGCCGGGTCCTGGAATTGATAAGTACATGTATAATGAAAGACATGCTCGGGTCGTTTACCTCTATAATCACTACCTAGTCAAACCTCATTATAATCACTAGGCACTAGACTACTTATACCTCATTAGTCAATAATAATCTAACTATAAATATATGTAGTCACTTTATAGTGGATGGCCTCCAGAGGCCGAGTCAGAGTTTGTGATTCGACGCTTCAAACTGGCAACGCTATCATTGACCTTTGCCATCCTGCGGGGTTAGAGAATTCGTACGTGTCACTAGAATTACGGAAACCTTTCCAATGTCTCACATCACCCATTCATTCATCCATTCAGATCATGTGCCCCGGCTAGATATGTATTCTAGCGTCTATTCGCTAGATTACAGCCGCATGCGCCCGTCACCCGCGTCTCTAACCGGGGGCTGATAAACGCCTAAGCGGCGTAGACCATTTAGATTTCTTAGATACTTCTATAAGACGTCAGAGTCTTTTGGAAAAGAGGGGTTATTAGTATCTAGTCTATCCGGCCAGAGTTCTCTTTGAGTTTTTACATCCTCCACATCTCCAGCGAGAAGAGAAATAGAGAGAAAAGGAATCATCATGCTGCTCTCACCTGAACCCCTCCTTACCTTATCCGATCGGCTGCGTTCGTCTTTTTCTGAACTAGCTGACAGGGGCCGATCAAAACTCCCCATGTCTGGCCTGCCGCGCGCGACCTTGCCACGATTAGGGCGGTTACACGCTCGATTTTTAGGCAGCTCATGTTACAAAAAGAAGACTCCGCAGTCTCTAATTCATACCATTTATAAACCCCCAACTTCTCAAAAATCCACCTCTTTTCAAATTACTACTACACCACACAGACTCGAGTTCCTAGGCCTAACACCATCACTCTTAAATATGGCTGAAGCTTTGGGTGTTGCTGCGAGTATCCTCGGTATCATTCAACTCGCGACTCAGGCAACTAAGTTAACCTACGAATATGTCAGCGGGGTTAAGCGGGCACCAGAAAATCTCAAAAAATTCGGTAGTGAGCTCAAGTCACTCACCCAAATTCTTACAACTGTACAAGAATACGCTAGCACAAATGTCGAGTCGAAAGCGTTACGCAAACTCAACGAGCCGGGTCAACCGCTCCATATGTGTCTTGAAGAACTAGCGGAGCTATTACAGAAACTGGAGTTTAACTTGAGAGAAATTAAGCGTTGGAAAAGAATGCTAAACCGTCTCAAGTGGCCACTAAAGGAGAAGGAGACGGCGGATTTTCTCACGCAGATTGAGAGGTGGAAGGGTTCTTGTTTACTTGCGTTGACTTTGGACCAGGCAGCAGCGAGGAACGCCGAGGCGCTCAAAGTTGATGCAATTCGAAATGGTAAGCCGGTATTTTTTTACTTAGGCGGTGGTGACTAAGCTAACCCATAATTACCAGAGGGGAAACGCGACGAAATACTCAACTGGCTATACCCAGAGGCTTCCGATAAGAGACATGTTGAGATTAGCGGTAGAAGACAGCTTAATACTGGAAATTGGCTTTTGGAATCACCAGAGGTTAAGGATTGGATTGAACTACCTAAGACTCGGATCCTTTGGGGTTACGGTATTCGTACGTCCAAAACTGCAGATATCCCCTTCATTTAGTGTTGAAATAATAACATGATTTGCATGTATAGCTGGTGCTGGTAAAACATTTTTGAGTTCTCTAGTAGTCGACCACGTCCAAGGACTAGCAGCTACGGAGAACTACGGGGTGGCATATATCTACTTTAATTTCAAGGAGCAGGATCAACAACTACCAATGGATGTCCTTACTTGTCTTGTTAAACAACTTGTCTGCCAACTACGAAACCCTCCTATAGAACTCGAAGAACTGTACGACAGACTAAAGTCCCAACGAAAGAGGCCTACTCTAGAAGAAATATACACAAGTCTCACTGTAACAGCTAAGGCATTCACTAAAACCTTTATCATCTACGATGCGCTAGATGAATGTAATCCGACTACCCAGCGAAGGATATTGCTGCCCTTCTTCAACCGCATGGAGCAAGACGGCATACGCTTATTTGTCACCAGCCGAGAGTACCCAGAGGACATACAACAATCTCTGGAGAATTCATCGAGGGTTAAGCTTTGGGCAAAGGACGAAGATATAGCCACTTACATTGAACAAAAGATAGCCGAGAACTCTCGTGCAAGTCGTCTTATCCGAGATGGTGACGCCAAAAATAAGATCATAGCTCAACTCAAGGAATGTGCCAACGGAATGTAAGTTATAGGCCTTGAGGGTTTGCTATTTCCATGTAAGGTGGGACTGATATATTTTATTAGGTTCCTACTCGTTCATTTCCATATTGAATATCTCTGTCAGCAAACTACCTTGAGACGGATCATGGCAGAGCTCGAAAAGCTTAAAAGCTCCGCTCTTGAAGCCGCTTCCTCAGATCCTACATCCAACAGAGCACTCGATCCTACATATGATAGAGCTATGAAGATAATCCGATCGCAACCAGACAGCTGCGTAGAGCTCGCGTCAAAAGTTATCCTATGGCTTGTCAAATCCCAGAGGACACTCACGGTACTAGAGCTCCAAATGGCAGTATCTGTCGAACAAGACTGTACAGTTTTCGATGAAATGGAATTACCAGATAGGAAAACAATGCTTGATGTATGCGCCAGTTTGGTGACGGTCGACGATGCGGACACGGTCCGGCTTGCGCATTACACAGTCCAGGAGTATCTGCTCAAAAACTCGATAGTCCCTGGGGATGGCTTTGAACTCGCTATGGTTTGCACGACATTCCTTTCGTTCGATGTCTTTTCTCAACCTTGCACATCTTCAGACCTTCTCAAAGAGCGATACGCCAAATATCCTTTCCTAGACTATGTAGGCGAGTACTTGCGTTTTCACATCAACACATGCACCGACAAGGAAGACGTACTAGCAGAGTTACTCGCTAGACTTTTTGAGAACTTCGGAAACAAATCGTCTTTTTTGCAGGCTCGCCGTACGACAAGAGGGAGGGAGTACTTTTATAACGAGTACTGCGAGAGTCGATCCGCACTAAGCGTAGCAGCTTTGCTAGGGCATTTGCCTACGGTTCGACTACTGCTTGAAAGAGGTGCCAACATCCATGCTAGAGACAAAGATTGTAACACAGCAATATTTTATGCGGTACAGTCTGGGAATGAGCCTATAGTCAAGATGCTACTTGAAAAGAAAGCCGATATCTTAACAACTTCGAATGGTGATAGATCGATACTCCATCAAGCAATAGAAGATGGGGCAAGTGACTCTTTAGTTCAACTCCTGATTGATAATGGTGCCAACACCTTAGCAGTCGATTCAGCAGGATGGAGCCCAATCCATTCAGCGGTTTCTCAAACGAACGAGTCTGTTGCCAAGTTATTGCTTGATAACCGCGCAGACATCTCAGCAGCCATGCGCAGTGGGGATACAGCACTTCACCTTGCTGCAAGCCGTTCTGAGTCCATTGCTCGGCTATTGCTCAAGTACGGTGCAGATCTCTCGGCAACATCAAGAGATGGGAGGACACCACTCCACAAGGCGGCATTCAGCAGGAATGAGCTTGTGACCAGGCTATTTCTTAATAACGGTGCCAATATCTCAGCATTGGATGCTAGTGGGTCGACAGCACTCCATTGTGCAGTAGCCCGTGAGTGTGAGCCCGTGGCCAGACTACTTATTGAAAATGGCGCCGACATCTCTGTAAAGACTAAAGATGGGGATACAATACTTCATAAAGCGGCAATTAACGGGGATGAATCTATTGTCCAGCTGTTACTTGAGAAAGGCGCAGATATCTCAGCAGTAACGAATGATGGAAAGACGGCACTTTACAAGGCAATATCTCCCTCAGAAAAGTCTAAACCTGTAGTCGAACTACTACTTCATAGAGGTATTAATATCTCAGCGTCCACGAGTAACGGAAGTACAGCACTTCACAGAGCGGCGGGTATTGGAAACGAATCCCTGGTCCGACTATTGCTTGGAAAAGGCGCTGATGTCTCAGCTACCGCAAACGATGGGGATACAGCACTCCATAGAGCAGTAAGTAAAGGAAGAGAGCTTATCGTCCAGTTATTACTGAATAACGGTGCCGACATCTCAGCGGTCACGAAGAATGGAGAGACAGCACTTCATAGAGCTGCAAGTAATGGGTGTGAATCAATAGTGAGACTATTGCTCAAGAACGGTACAGACATCTCAGCAGTAACGAACGATGGAAAGACGGCACTCTACAAAGCATTGTCTTGCTGGAACGATCCTGAGCCTATAGTCCGACTACTCCTCGAGAAAGGCATCGATGTCTTAACACCCACGGATAATGGAGATACAGTACTCCATAGGGCAGCAGGTAACGCGAGAGCACCTGTATATCGGATGTTGATTGAGAAAGGCGCCGATATCTCTGCTGTGAATAATAATGGCTGGAATGTGCTCCATCTAGCAGCACTTAATGGGAATGGGCCCGTTGTTAAACTACTACTTGAGAAAGGTGCAAACCCTTTAGCAACAACCAAAGATGGGGAATCGGCAATCCACATGGCGGCAATTAATGGAAATGAGTCTATCCTCCGACTACTTCTTGAGAAAGACGCCGATCCTTTAGCAACTACAAAGAATGGGGAGACAGCACTCCACATGGCAGCATTTAATGGGAAGGAATCCATAGTCCGACTACTACTTAAAAGTGGTTCAGTAATCTCGGCAGTGACAAAAGATGGGATGACGGCCCTACATTTTGCAGTAGTTGGAGGAAAGGAGTCAGTAGTCCGGTTGCTGCTCGAGAAAGGGATCAATCCTGTTTCAGTGGAAAATGGTGGAAATACCGCACTGCACTACGCTGTGTCTAACCCTGGTCCAAAATTCGATCCTGTACCGGTTGTAAAGCTATTACTTGAGAAAGGGATCGACGTTTCAGCAAAAAATCGCGGCAGAACTTTATTGCACAGTGCTGCACTCGGAGGGAGCGAATCTGTGTTTCAGATACTTCATGAGAAAGGACTAGACCTTTTTGCAGTAACGGATGATGGAGAAACACTACTACACAGTGCAGCATCTGGAGGGAGAGAATCCATGGTTCGGCTACTACTTAAAAAAGGACTGGATCCTTTGGCAGTAACAAAAAGTGGAAGTACTCCATTGCACTGTGCTGTATCTCACCCTGATCCCATGTGGCGCGACTCTATTCCTGTAGTCCAGCTACTACTTGAAAATGGTGCCGATATCTCAGCAGTAACGAGTGATGGGCAATCAGCACTACAAATGGCTACATCTCGAGGAAATAGCAAGATTATTCATCTACTAAACTGCGCATTCGATAAACAGACTATATTAGCGACGTAGCAAACAAAAAAATACTTGAAGAGTAATAGGTATGTTTATATAAAATTTGCTAGAATCGTCCTTGAAAAACACTTCTAACCTCAATACTCATGTAGCTATGTGATGCTACATGTATAGTCATTGGTAGTAATGATGTATATTCATGAGACTTTTGATGAGTAGTATTTTTTTCTAGAATAGTTCTTAAGGATTGTGGCGTTTTCTAGATCTCTTATCTTTTTGGTTTCTTTATTTCTATCATTTTTGGTTTATAATAGTGAGACAATAAAGTCTGATTGGTTGGGTGCATACAAGTAATGAAGTCTGCGGCCGAAAAGAGATACTAGCTAGTAGCAAGCTCCCACAGTCTTATGAAGTTTTGTAATTTAGTTCTAAATTTGACTAATGGTTTCCAATTGTAGATAATGGTTGTGCTGCTTAGTACCAAACCGAACAGACTATCTCTTTTAACTAGTAGGTGTAAATAAAATTAAAAAAAGGCTTAGATAAAATACCGAGTGATTTCTTATGAAGTATGTATTCCACAGCTTATGGTATAATTTTAGGGTAAATTAAACAATTTAGATCCTCAATTATTACCCAAAGATGAAATCACGGTATGCGGGAGTAAATATCAAGCAGCATATAATAATAAAAAGCCCACAATACACATTCTAGTAAGTTTTAATGATCCTCTACTTGATAATCTTTGATAAATCAAGTACCTACACTTACATCCTACTATAAATGGGGGGCTTACATATCTTTCCTACTGCCACTGTAACTACTCGTTCCCTACACATGTTACAACCAAATTCTCATGGGCAAAAAAAACATCACGTTCATGCCAGGACTCCAAAACGTGACAAAATGTTTCATGAATGGAGTGAGGATCGAACTCACGCGGTTTGCCCCACTAGCACCTGAAGCTAGCGCCATAACCACTCGGCCATCCATCCTGAGATATCTGTGGAAATCCAGGCCCTGGATTTGACTTTTGTATTGAGTGGGTTCAGGATGGGCGTTTCTGCTTAACTTTGCCCATCGTGTACACCGACAATGATTTTTATAGGCAGGAGGAACTACAATACCGCCGACACTCTATAACCATCTTTTTTTAGCTCCTGGCGTCATAAGATACACTTCTATTGGTCTTGGCGGTAAACTATGTTCTCATAAAGCCTAAATTATATATTGTAAACTATATATATAAGGGAACTTTAATATAGTTGTAAAAGAATTGGTGGATTAGGTACACTATTTTTCCAAACAGGGCAGAAACCCTACTCCAATGGTATAAAATACGTACAGGAGTATCAGTATACTCTTATCTAAATTCTAACCTAATGTATTTACCCCCAATGCTACAGCAGCATTTTAGTGATTTCACCTATGTTTTTTTTGTACTGACCCAGAGCTCTATGGTATGGCTAAGTTCACCCAAAATTGGGAATTGGGAGATAAAGGAACCTTTGAAAAGATTTTAGTAAAATCTATAGACAACAAAGATCCCACCAATACTCAGAAGCTTTGGTTTTAATTTACAAATTTGAGAAGCCTACTACACCTCTATTTTCACTAAATCTCTAAGAGTGCTCTAATCCTTAAAATAAAAAAGGCGTAGAGTACTAATACAGAACTTCCTATGACCTTAATCAAAAGTCAAACACAAGCATGAAGCATTCTACCACGCGCAAAAAAAACAATCTCAGTAAAAAATCACTCAAACTCGATGTATAATAAGTACAAACCAAGAAACACCTAACAAAAAAAACCCCTCTTAACTTGCGCACTCATCAACTCGATGGCTTTCTCAACCCTGCTGTACTAATCTCACCTCTCCTTTTTTTCTTCCCCCCTTCATCTATCAACACCCCCGTAGATACTCCCGCTGTCGGTCTCCCGATGCCTAGTGTAATACCTCCGGGCCCGATAATACCTCTACTGCTTGGTGACATAGGTGGTGACATAATCGGTGATCCTATTGAAGAGGTAGAAAAAGTACTTGATATGCTACCTGATCTCTTTTGATCGCGGCGAGAGATTTTAATTGGGGGGTAAGAATTCTCTGGTTCTGTCTGCGGAGGGTCCGCAAGTTTTATGATAGCTGTTGCGGAGCCGGATGAGCTCGGTCGGGATGCAGGGTTGGATTGCGTGGTGTGTCCGCCTTCAGAATAAGAAGGTAAGCTCCCGTTCTTAGTTTCTGCAGTGAGGTACCTACCCGCTGGAATTTCACCCTTTGATGACTCTACGGCCCCGTCAACTGCTTCACACAAAGAGTAAGACTCGAGTGCTTCAAGAACATGCGGGAATACAAGTTCATCCACGTTCGTCGCCCACAGAAAGTCAAGATGTTCATAGTGTTCAATCTCCTTCGCTACAGTGTGTCCGGGGAGTTCCTTCAACATAACATCGATATCAACCAGACTATCACTGCCGCCGTAAACAAGCACAATAGGCGTGGTAATATTCCTAGTAGGAAATTTTGCAACCTTGTAGAAATTCTTGCCCGAGAACGCCACCACAGGAGACTGTATATCGTCATCATACATCTGAAAAGATTGATTCCGTATGATCTGGAACCAGTGAACGACGGTTTTGACAGATGCATAGGAATATAACTTGGAATATCCCGCAATTTTCTGGTTAAGTGAGATGTTGTTACCACGCCAGTTAAAGAGGAAGGTTAGAAAGAAGTCGATCACTCGAACGAAGATGGGAGGATCTGTGAGGAATTATAAGCCCATGCTAGCGAGAGTTTCGGAGGGGGTGGCTTACAGAGGATGCTTTGCCAGAATGTCGTAGAGGACAGGATACTTTTGCGACCAAAGAACAGAAACATAATGTTGGGACTTGTCTTCATTAATGCATCCACAATAGGGTTATGCAAGCCGGCAGGACTCATAGCAGGGGCTAAAGCGATAAAAACATCCACTTTTTCGTTCAATGCTGGGTGAATGCTAAGCGTTGCAAAAGCTTGTGCAGTTCCTTGGGAAAACCCAATATAACTCAGGCTCTTTTGCTTTGTTGTCTCGAGGATATAGTGGATGGAGTCAGGAATATCGTGAAATGCAAATTCATCTATGCTGAAATTCCAGAATTGAGTGGAGGTGGAAGGGTGGTGGATTGATTTCTTGGAGTATTTATTCCCACGGTTGTTGCCACACTTGAACCATTCTTGTTAGATACGAGACTCCTAAGCTAGATTTTAGTGACTGAAACGTACCCAAACGTCAAAACCCTTCTCGACAAGTACAAAAGGCAAACACTTTTCCTTCTCGAGAGAAGATACCCACACCTCACTATTCATTAATAAGCCTGCCTTGAATTAGTATTTCACCCAGAGTCCCAGTAATGATCCAACCCACCGTGATGCAAATAAACAACCTTCTTTCCCCCATTACCCTCCTTCCCTCGATTCCTATTTCTCTCCTCCACGGTCGACCTCTTCACAAGTCTATGTAAACCTAGCAAATAACCATCTCCTGTCTGAACGATATGTTCTTCTATCCTCCAATCCCCCGTGTTCCAAATCTCACATATCTCAACGAACCCATCTGCCTCTCGGACTCGTGCAACGATGTCTTTTTCAACCTTGGTGCTAGTGACGGTTGTGTACCTAGTCGATGAGAAGGAATTGAATAGGGAGCGGGATTTGGCGTAGAAGAAACTTATGAGAGGTGATGCTAGGATACTATTAGTGTTGATTCTAGGCAAGGCGGCAAGACTAAAACTTAGAGTTGAGTCCTACGTAATGCTAAGGTAATAACTCGTATTACTCTCTCGAATATGAGGAAGAGGAATGAAAAGAATAGCGCGACGTACTCTAGCCTAGGGCTCCACAAAACAAGCATTAGCATTACATACTTGACGAGTGTAGCTCCTCAACTTATTTATGAAGTCTCGAAATGCACTCCCGCCTAAAGTAAAATTAGGGATGAGTTGCAGAATGTGGGATGTGGTTTGAGATTAACACGTGCAAGGAGGATCTGGATAAGTCTGAACAGACTACCGTAACGAGGGTAAATATGGGGAATTACAGATGGAGCCGGCCTACAATAGGCACCGCCATGACTTCTCTTCCGCTACTGCTATACCCTCCAAATAGACCGTGACTCGTACCGCCACCCAGTGATGAACGTGGTGGTATAGAGGTTTCCGTCGAAGTAGGGAGGCTTGGAGAAGAGGTGCAAAGTCAGTCTAATTCAACTATACTCCTGGCAATCTCAAAGTTAGCTCAGATCCTAAAAGACTCAAGCTACTTCTTGTGGGCTCACCTGCTGTGTCCCGATGGGTGCTCTCGTTTGCCCGTTGACTGGGACTCAAATAAATAGTCGAAGCTCTCTCCCAACCTTATCTAGGCCAAAAAAGCAATCGGTACACACATGAACAACGATCAAGTTAAAAACTCCGAGTTAAGGTTCCACGCGTGTCTGTCTTGGTCGTGGTTGAGAAACAGGGATACAGCACTGCCGCCCCCCCTATACTTTGAAAGATGTTGCCCTAGAAACCTGGTTCTTGGATTTGTTTTTTTGCCCTTCTTTCTTGCTGGAACTCTTTATTAATGTCAGCGTAATTGTACCGTGCTTAAGCCGTTGTTTGTGTTATCTGAACTTGCTTTGGCCGTTGGGGCTGCAGCTGCAAGGATGCGATGCATCTTGAGTTGCGGATCTGACCGGAAAGGGCACTACGCAGCCGAGAGGCCCCCTAACATAAGGTGCTACAGCTACACTTTTGAGTACAGTCGCTATAAGAAACGAGCTTGGTTGGCGTTTTAGTTTTTTTTTTTTTAAACTAAATTTGACTTGCTATAAGGAACGAAATTGTCCGGATTATGCATTTTCCTTATAGCGAGGTGTATACTTTTGCACAACCCCTATCCATTATTTCTTTTCACAAAATCGGTGCTGAATCATAACTTGCAGGTTGTTCAGTAATAATCTTGCATAAATATTACCATTTCCTAACATGTGATCGATAAACAACTTGGCAGATAAATACATGTAGGTACATGTATGTACATAGCCTAAAGCTTGTCTAGCTAAACAAGACATAAAATTGGATTTATGTGCATTCTTCGCAACAGATTTCCACATAAGGACCTAATCTTCTATTATTACATGTATATATGAGAAAAAATTTACCTACTTTTCCAGGAAACGAAAAGTATAAGAGCCCTAGGCTGGTAGCATTAACAACCACAATACAAGACTAAAGCTCGAGAAGTCTAGTTTAGACAATTATAGGCCGGCTTGCTTGTTGCCTCTTTGTGCCTGACTTTCGTGGTATTGATAGGCCGATGGAAGAGCTTAACTTGAAAGATGTAGTGATATAATCTATAGGATAAGGGGGGTTTGTCTAGCCACCGCGGGGAATAGCAATTCCAAATGCTCAATAACCCTTAAACCACGTGCTTCCGGTCTAACCGCCTTAGTTTGCACTTTTCAATTCTTGGCGCCGTCATCCCACTTTTCGCACTCCTCTTCTCAGAGACAACACCCCGAATTCGGTTCCGAATAACTCACAGCAATGCCTTCCTCATGTAAAGAGATTCGTACACCTCCCTCTCCTACTTGTATCCCCGCTTCTTGAGTTAAGTAAAATCTGCTAACAACCCCTCGGGACTAACAGGTGCAGCCCTAGCTGAATGTCTCCAAAACTCCGACTGCGTAATGGTTTACCGGAATAAACCCGGCGACTGTATTCGTCCCCCGCTGTCAGATACATTACCGACGCAGTGCCAACAGTTGAAGAAGAGTTATGGACAGTGCAAGTGGGTTTTGGTGCCCTGAATTTGCCAGTCGTGATAATGTTCCTGGAGGAGAGCTAATCGTTGATGCTATGTGTAGGAGAGGTATGGTCGATATGAGGAAACGGTTCCGTGGAAATTCACCAATTGGCGCGAGTAGAGAAGTAGAAGGGAGTGGGAGGGCACCGCAGCTTTATGGAGGGAAACCTATGTATCCTGAGGAGGGGGTGGGGGGCGATGGAGTGGGAGAGAAAGAGTAAATAAAAACAAGAGGAGAGCTTAATACTAAGAAATGAATACAAGTTTGTATATATAGAAAGCCTCCATTCAATTTGGTGAATAGCGCCTTTGCTTACGAAACAAAAGTTATCAGTTTCGTATACGTAGACATTCATCGGAAATTCGAGTCGGATTCTGTGACCTACATTGTGGTTGTTGTGAATAATATCTTATTGCTACAGGTGTGAAGAGAGTCACATTGCTCAGTGTCCTACTCCTCAGATGAATTGTCAGACTCATAAACTGTGCAGAAATTCTTCAGGCTCGAACATCAGGCTCGAACATCGTGCGGCTCTGCGGCTCACTTTGTCAACATCAAAACCGCCGTATTAAATGTAGACGAAAAAGGATCAACTGAGCACCTAAAGAAGTAAAAAACCACTTAGAACACCAATTGTACCTCGAAATAGCAAAGAGTCACCTTCGTGTTCCGAATCCTACTCTCTGCAGAACCAGTGGTACAGGGACCTAAGACAGCGGGGCCAATCGATAAGCGAGTATATCATGACTTGGATTCAAACGGGAGCTGTGTAACCTCGAAACCCACTAGCGGATGGGGAACCGCATTACGATTCCGAGACTTTCTCTAGCACGTATTCCCGCACCACGCCAACGTGGTCATTTACAGCCTTGTTTCTTCTCGGGCTGTTTTCAATATGAGTACTTAACGAGACTTGATTTTTAGAGCTCAGGGGAAACTGGGATTGAATACGATGGCCCCCTGAAATTGGGGGGAGTTACGAGACGAGTTTGAGATAAAACTATGTGCATAATTATAAAAAGCATGATGCTACATGGGTAGATATTGGTGACGGTAGCGACCCTGCTGGGCGGGACGGTAATGGATCGAGGTATTTGACGAACCCCGGATTCTGTTTTTTAACCTACATACATGTATGTAGCAGCCCTGAAAAATAAAGTCACCCCGCTGTAAGACCTTAAGCCTTGTTCACGGCAGCTTCCCACGATCCTGAATTTGGCGATGGGTCATTAATCAAGCTCTAAGACTAGTCACTAGTCTCGTAATACATTGAAGACTAACCCTCAAAATTCGCACCACATCTCTCCGGGAATAAACCATTTGCCCTCCCTCCTCTTCCTCCTTCTCCTCTTCTCCCTCTTTTCTCCTTCCCCCAATTCTTTCATTATTGTTACAATTTCAGTCTTCTTCTTTACACTTGCACTTAGAGCCGCTATTTCCTCCCCCAAGGTCCTTACATGTCATCTACCTATCACTGAGCACTTCACCCATGGCGGAGCAAGATAACAGCATATGGAGTGCCCCATCCTCTCCTCCTTCGTCCAAATCAGCCTCTACTAGAATTATGAACGAAAGTAACAATCTCTTTCCATTTCCTACACCACTTTGTGCCATAATCTCTACATCATAATACCCCTACTTTTCTTTTGGTTTCTAGTCAGATCTAGCCCCCCCCCATCTAATCTCTATCAACTGTCTCTTGATTATAATATTTCTAAAGGATGTACTACTTGTGCAGAAGGCAACGAGTAGCTACCTTCTAAGATTCTGGTTATTTAAAGTTTCAAAGTCCTAAACAAATGAAGAGCGTACTGGGCGAAGCAACTTTTCTTTATTTAAGACCTAGCTATATTACAAGCCCACTTTCTGTAGATTTTCATATTTGATTGTTTCATCACTCGATTATGGCTTCGAATCAGAATGCCGCTTTGGGGTCTTATATGATTTAGCTAACGATTGACTGGAATAGATGTGAGAGAGGAAAGCATAGAAGACAGTATTACAGTCGCTTCTTCTGCTCTGGCGAGTAGAATGGCCACGACTTCACCTATAAATCCTTCGTTCTCTAATATCACCACCTTTCCTGAGCTTGCTTCCCCAATTTCTTCAAACTCTTCTCTTTCCGATCCTCCATCAGAACACAACTCCCCGGTATTATTTCCTCTAGATGGGCCTCATATCAAACCTGAACCCATTGACGATAACCCTGAATACGCGAGTTCAAATACCTTGGTTACTAATGATAGTGTTCTATCTCGCACCAAGGGTGCCTATTACAGACCCCGTGTACGCGGGGTAGACGTCTGTGCTGACCCAGACACGGTCGAAGCTTATAGAGTTGCTAAGGCTATTGCCGATACCGAGGGCGACGATCTTGTCATTACCGGCTTAAGATCCCTGAGGTCTTCAAATAGACTAAGCAGTATAAAAACTGTTTCCTCTTTTGCTAAACCCTCTACATCGAACAATTCACCTAATGAAATGCTGAGAATTTCCAAGAAAAGAGGCAGGAGTAGCATTAGTAACAAACCGAAATCCGAGCTTCCAAGATCTGAGATTATTGCAATTAAACAAGAGTTCGAGAATGTTCAAGCCGGAATAAGAGACACTATTTTAACTAACCCCCCATCCGAACAGAAGAAAAGGCTTTTAAAACGTCCAGGAAAGAAACGGAAACTTTTTTTGACTCCCAAAACTATTCCGATGCCCAGTCAGGGAATTCCTTCACAACTACAAGTTTCTAATCCAAGATGGATGAGAGCAAACCCTATAGTAGATAGGACAGTCCCCCCGGACCCGGGAAACAAAGGTGTGCGGAAAAAGAAGTTTCCCCGGTGGTCTTGGGTCGAGCTAAAAGATGACGATCTAGGGCCAGAAGCTTGGAGGGAAAGGGAACAAGGGCACCCAAAGCGTTGTGCATCTTTGCCTCCTTCCCTTCCAAGTTACCGATGTGTCTCTCCCTTTGATCTTGATAAAAGATCGCCCCATCAACCTAGAGCCTCGTCCGAGGGTGCTGAAGAACCACGAGACTTTACACCTGTTGTTCCGCAAGTGTATAGGAAGAATGGAGTTCTCACAGATGTTGTCACTATTATGACAGATAGACTAAGACCTCGCAAATCATTTGGTAATCTTACCCTAGAATTCTGTACCCGAAAACAAAAGCAGCCCAGAAAATTACTGAACTTCTGGAAAGGACAAAAATATAACCCTACAAGCTCCAAAAAAAGGACTCTAGATAAAGAAACCGAAGAAAGTAGTGACGATGGTTTTACCCAAGATGAGGGCCTATCGGACGCAAGTAGTGACATATCTGAGAAAACTGATGACGGAAACGACGACGAAGAAGAGGGCGACAGTAACGCTGAAGATGGAGAATTAAATGGGTTTGAAGTTGACGACAAATTGCCTACTTCGACTATTAAGAAAAAGAACAGCCAGAGAACAAGAACAGTAGTTTCTTCTAAGAAACGAAAACTAAACTCTGGTAAAGGCTCGTATAAGAAAAAAAATAAAAAACCAGTACCCATTACCGATATCAATGATCTTGATGAGCGCATCTCGCCAGAGGCTGCTATTTTGGTCAATGGAATATATATGATCCCAAATGGTTGCCGCAAGTAAGCTCCCCCTTCATGGAAATAATCATTCCACATCTTTGCATTCACTCCTGCTAATCATACTCATTTGAAATTTAGCTGCTTAGAAAGTCATTATTTCTGCAATCGAAAGATGCCTTGTGGTAGATGTACTAGAAGGGGTACTAAATGCTTCCGAGCTGAGGGATTACTACCAGCAAGGCCCAAGCAAAATAGAGTCCCGAAAGGCCAAATTCAAGGTCCTAGTATTTCTGAATTTATCGCTCCGGAGTTCCTAGAATTTTCGCCTTCGCCACCACCTCAAAAGAAACGGCGAGGAAGGCTGCCAAAACCCCTATTTACTATTTCTCCTTCCCTAGATGGAACCCCGAGCCCTTCTACGGTGGTCACTCCTAGAACGAAGAAGGTGTGGATTAAAAAGGAGGCTACGATTAAGATTAAGAAGGAAAAAGAAATTAAGGAGGTACCAATGATTAATCTAATTGACCCCCAAGAAGGCAAGCCGCCAGGTATTCGGAGACCGGAGGTATGGTGTGAGGTGAGATAAATGCCTTTGCAGTTATAACGAAACTTCTCAATAACGGATCTATTGGATTGTACAGTCTCGTCAGGAGTTATGCGAGAGCTTGCCTTACTACCGTAGTTACCAGAGTGGTTGTTACGGTCATGATGGGCTAGTCCATGGATACCTACTTGATGGATTTCCTGCCCCACGGGATTACATTGATGGGAAAGTTGTTATCTCCCATAGGTCTGTAATTTCTTCCTATGTCTTATTTGTTACATTTTGTTTCTAATAGAAATTTCTAGTGGAGGCAAATCAGTAGCAGATGATGATGGACAGCGTAGGCTGCTTACCAACCAGACTTCAGAAGACAAGGTCATCAAGTACCTCCTTGCTAATATGAAAAACCAGTTGCCCTTAGTCATGATAATGGGTAAGAAATCTTTTGACATAAGTTTCCTTCCGCTCACCTAAATAATGCCTATTACTAATTTTTTTTCTACGTTCAAAACCCTAGGCCAGCATTGCTGTAATTCCCCTTCAAAACTTCCGCATCGCTACTGTGTTATGGATTGGTTCAAGGTTACTGCTGGGTGGGCGGAACGGGATCCAAGGAGCAGATTCACACGTTGGAAGTTTCGGTTCGAAAAGCTTGACTCTAGCGCTGATGGCTGGTGGGCTTCTAAGCTATCTATTGAGAGTAATCCCCAGGAAGAAATGGTTAAAGCTTCATGTAACACTTGTAAGACCGAGAGTCCACATGTGTATGAGATAGGTTGGATGTGCCTCAACCCTGAGTGCACAAAATTTTGGACTGTAAGTTCGCAACCAAAACGACTATTTACGTTAAACTCTTACAAAAAAAATAAAAACAGATCGATGGTAATGATGCACCTACAGACATCAAATATACGCACAACTTCCTACACTGCCGCACTACCTGGCCATCTGAGTTTCTTACAGCGCCAAACAACCTTGGGCCTTCTCTTAACCTTAACCGTGACGTCTTTTTCGATGGTGGGGACGTCTCCCGCATTTTTTGGAAGGGAATGTGCTGTCCCAAATGCGGTCGCCTCAATTGCAGGGAGGTATGGGCAGGTTGGCGATGCTTGTCCTGCGACTTTAAGCTCAACCCTCCTCGTACAATATTTGACGCCGCTCGTTTGGCCGATCCGCACCGCCCCGTTTTCACAGGCCCTGCCATCCCAGCAAATATTTGCCATGACGATATCACGTATGAGAGGTTTGTCAAAGACGGGATGACAGTGATACAGTATCAACTTGGGGATTGTGGCACAGTGACGCACATTCTTTCCAATCAGAGTAGCAATGCCCGCCCAAAGGACGCTGACTGGCTATTTCGCGAATATCAATCCAATGATATGCCTTTTAAGCGCTTCCCCCTAGGAAATCATAAATGTAAGTTAAACAAATCATAGTAGATATGTATATTTATTATACTAATATCATTTTAGCTGCTGGGAGACTACTTACCCAACAGTTCACATTTAATTGCGTATGTTTCCTCAGTATCTACCCTTCTTTGTTTCTCTATTACTAACCCTTTCCAGGGCAAACCATATAAGTTCATTGTTGATGTTGAAAGCCACCCATTCAAAGAATCACCGCCAGTAGTATGCCGAGCACTAGAGGTCATCCATGATCGTGTAAGCCTTGTCCACCCAGAGGCCGAATTTAACGAAATTCTTAATGTAGGATATTTTGAAAAGCAGAAGATGGATGTAAGATTCACCTTTAGACCTCTTTACAGCCACTCCTGCATCAATAAATACACACACCCACTAACATCTCAATAAAATCTTCAGTACCATGATGACGGTGAAGCCGGACTGGGAGAAACAGTAGCTTCAATTTCTCTAGGTGCACCCGCACGAATGCGATTCAGAGTAAAGGCTAGATATACCAGCGAGAGACACTGTTGGACGACCAAACCTCCCACTCCTCTGCCATTACCACATTCCCGACCTAATGGGCTTAATATCAAAAGTGAGCCTAAAAACGACGACTTAGACGTGAATGATGATGAGGACGAAGACCTTGAGCATAATGAGGATGTTATTGGTGTTCAACCGCTACCAACGCCACTAGTTCGCGGACCAAAGAGATTGAGTAAAGGTAGGGTGAAGTTAGACTTGTGTTTGAGTCATGGAGATGTTATGGTAATGAAGGGTAGAAATATCCAGAAGTATTGGGAGGTTTGTTTTATTCTTTTGTTATCTATAATCCATCTCAAAAGACTATTCTAACCTATAATACTCTTATATTAGCACTGTGTTATTCCTCAGGGGCTATTTAGAATAGCTGCAACTGCACGTTTCATCACTGAGAACCACCCTGGTGTGCTTAATCAGGTCAAGTCCGAAATTACTACTAAGACGGAGAAACCGACCACGAAACAAGAAATAATAGTACCAGATCTCCCTATAGATACTATTCCAGAAGCCAATCTCACTGCGAGCAATAATCCAGTGCATCTAGCAAATATAGATACCGGTGGTTCAGCAGTATATCCCACTTCAAACCCCCTTGTACCGGATCCCTGGCCTGGTCAGCCATCTAGTAACATCGAACATGGAGTGACACCAACGGGAGTCGACTCAGAACCTCATTTCAGTATTAATACAGTCCCAAATACAAATTTCTTTCCTACTCTAGTTCTACCATCTCAGAACACGTCCATGGAAGCCGAACCGATCCAAAGGTTACCAAACTTTCCTAGAGCGGATATCCTACATTCCATGGATCAACCGATAGTTTTGAATAAAAGCATGTCTTCTACCTCTTTCAGTTCTCATGTGGTTCCTATAAGCTCTCGGACAACTCCACAAAGTCAACTACCTAAGCCTTACGATATAACCCACCCCCAAGTCCTCCAACCACTTTATCCTAACGAAAAATTTGCCGACAATATACATAAATCTAGTCTATGCCAGGGCCATGTTTACTTTGCAGATGACGGCACCAGAATGGACTCTCAAAATAAGCAACCGCGCTCACCCCACCAAGCCAGAGCCATAGGAGATTCTACCAGTTCCTTTACAGACGGCAGCCCTAGAATAAATTCCCGAAACAATCCTCCAGATTCATGCTCGGCCATCCCTATCCAAACTGAATCTACTGGAATTATTACCAATTGCCCCACAGACTTCGGTGCTAAAATTGATGTCCAGAGCCCATGTCCAGATTTATTTGGCTCCGACAAGACCGTCGAGGTTGGGGACTGGACTACTAAAAATACAACTCAGATTCTAGCACCAAACAGAGATACAGATCCTTGGCCAAGTTCTTAGTGGTAATATTTCTCCTTGGAGAAACCAGGGGTGATAAGCAGTATTTGTATTTTTTTGTCTTGGCCATTTCCCTTGAACGGACTCGATACCTGGTAACAATTATTTCTTGAGGTTTAGACTTTGCTTATGTTATGAGTGGGAAGCTTCATCTTTTTATTACAATTTGCGTTTCCAACTTTTCCTTTTGCTTACGACCTTTCATCCTTAGCCATATATCATGCGAACTTGTGCATTTTCTATATAAATACCTTGAAGCAATTTCTATAGCTAGATGTAGTACGGACGATAAATCTATACCAATGTATAATGAAGTAGAAACACTAGTAATAGAACCTACCGGGCTAATCTAATAGCAGTTAAACACAGTCTTTACAGGTTCTAGACAATGTAAATGAGCTTATACCCGCGAACCCACACAAAAAAACAAAACTAACGGCATGCGAGCTCATAGGCCAGGACCAACAATAATTTTCTAAAATTTTCCCCGAATAATATTATACAAAGGTCCTAAAAAACAAAGACCTTATGAAGAACCCTAACAGTGGTCTCAAGACCATAATTTTAATGGTTATTTATCATTGTTTATCACTCGTATGTCTAATAAGACTACAACTCGTATCCTTGTCTCACGTACAACCAACTATGATGCTAGCTGCTCCTTCCCGTATTTACACATATATTACTCTATATAACTATACTCTACCAATTAATAGCAACTAGGATGAAACTAACTAAAGCTCAAAACTTAAATTAGTAAGGCCAACCGTTCACAAATATTCTGCATCAGGTAAGTATATGAAGCTCCCCCAGGACAACCCCAACCCGCGGTCCACCGCAAAATTGGTTACCAATTTACAACAACTCTTGAGCAAGCTCTTTTGAGTAGCGATAAAATTACAACAAGTGCGAAACTTAAAACCACCTGTGTATGCCGAGTGATTTTCTGTGATAAAACTCCTAGTCTCAAGATTTAGCTAAGAATATGCCACTTCTTAGATTTAATAATCTTCATGAGATTTCTAGCTAATACTTACTGGAGCAGTACATTATATTATATATAGGGGCAAATTTTCCATTCCACTAGCTTACCTCTCCCACAACAAGATAATAGAGATGGTGGTAAAAGTTGGCCAACAGTTAACTCAAAAAAAAACTACGATTACATTAGGATATAGTTTTTCATTAATCTACTCAGGGAATGTATATTAAATTTCAATAATTAGGCATAAAAACACCATATTATATTCCAATATGTTATCTCCTTGCAGCGGCCAGTAACCTAACATTGATAGCTATTCTGCCGGCGCCGGTAATTAGGCACCAAGCCCCCGATCAACGTGCAAAATACACACAGATGTTAGAGCTTAGTGCTTCTAAGAATCTAATCACGGTGTCCATAGGTCAGTGCTGCATTAAGCTTTGAGTTCTACCACAAGATTCAATTCTAACACGATAATTCGCTACGGAAAAATATTCCGTTAGTTGCTCATCCCAATATCCTCCGAGCGGTCTCTTCTGACTCCATTAGTGCTGGAGTAAAGGAAGTCAATGCTCTATAAACCAAGGGCCCATACGTACGTACCACGAAGGAACTGTCTTGGGGCGGCTCGGAGAATAACAAGACCTAAGAAAGTCAAAGCGATATATGTCAAATTCCTCCACACACTCATTATGCTCAAGCCCACTTAACGTGTTCAAAGCTAACCCCGAGCAGAAATCACCTTTGCCGATTGACCCAAGTAAGATAAAATTCATTTGGGCGCTTTCTCTTGGCACGCTTTGTCCCATTGGTATCTACTCTTGGTCCTCCTTGATTCACAACCACTCACTCGCTAATCGCGAGTATTCCTAAACATGTCCCTGCGGGGAGCCCTGAGCTCCTCAAGTCCGATCTCCCAAATACCTTAGTTATTTCCCCGATTGAGGGGCGCGCAAAATGGTTTGTGGTTATATCTCTTTTGGTCATTTTACCGATGCACGTGGCTGAAGCCACCGGTGTTTCTACCGCACGGTGGTGTGTGTGGCTATAGGTACCCGATCACTCAACGTGATCTCCTCCAAAAGACTGTTAAATGGTGGCGCGCCACCTATTCCCGGGGACCCCGTACCAATGGCGGGTAGAAGTCCAAATGTATGTGGTATGAGCTGGACCATCAAGACATATCTTGTGTCAGTCCTCCACCACCATTAGGTATCATTATCGCCGAACATGATTGTTTGCCACACAAGCTGAAGTTGATTCATACGTAACGCTGCTGAATGCTCACCAAAAAGAGGGGTTTTAAGCCAGAGCTCGCATACTTTACCTAATTTACCTCAAACACGTTTCTGGGGGCCTTTTAGACATTCAGCCGAAAGGGTCTGATAAAAACCCCCGAGTGATAGTTTATGAATTTTAGGAGGATCGTATGGGCTTGGCATATCCACACAGCCCCTAGTTGCAAATTCCTGATTACTAGAGAAGCTTACTAGAGAAGCGGAAAGGCCATAAGAAAGGTTTTACTCGGCCCTATGCACCTGACCCTATTTTTTTGCGGTAATTCGATACCAAAAATCAATCATCATTTATCTTGGTCTAGGGTTGGTCGAGATGGCGCACTAGTACTAAAAAGATATATGTACTGTCTGGCATCGAAATATCAGTTCTAGATAGGGAAAAGGGGTCTAACTTTTGGGGGAATAGCTACCTGTAAAGGCCTATCATGATCGGTAAATCCATATTCGGTCCATTACCAATAAGGCGAATCGGAGTTTCGATTCGCACTCCTTATGTAGCACTCTAAGCTTCGATTTGTGCTAGGCAATATCATTGCATGCAATACCCGGAGAAATGCCAATCCAATATTACTTATCATGTGAAATCCGGGTTAAGATGGCTATTAAGCCTTGAGTGTCATAAAAAATAAAAAATAAACTCATACCGAATTACAACCCTTGCACGGGTAAGTATCGGAAATTCACAGCTTCTAGATCTCCCTTAGGCAAAGGATTAAGATGTACCCCAGTGAAACAAAAATGTTCCACGTTTTTTTTCCTTACACCTAATCTCCGCCGGGCGTCCCGAGGATCTTGAGCGGAAGTCAAACGCACTCAAAAAGTAATCTGGATCGGTCCCGGCAAAACGAAACAGTTACTCTTTATGGGCGATCTAAAACGTCGATGGAAGCATGCAAGCCATTCTTCCAGACGCACCCAGCTGCAATCTACTTCACATAAGCAAGTCATCAAGCATGGGGGGGGATCCTTAGTACCCCAAATTAGAAAAAGGTACAGATGATCTGAATTTTGTAGCCGCGTTCTCCGTGTAAAGATTGAAATTAAGTAATCCGCCCGCATTTGACCCGGCGTTTTGTGGGAAATTTTTTTTTTCTTCTTCTTCCCAGACTCACATCGCTTCTCGTCTCAGAGCTCGAGTCGCAACTGTCTTTGGTGTTGAGCACCGACCTTCCTTTGACAGTCTCTTTTGAGGGTGACAGCGACATAAATGTCTAATACATACAACGGCGGCTACTCCTGCGTACATAAGTGCCTATCGGCTCTATGCACTTAAACCACATGTGTTGTTAGTTTTGAAATAATAAAAAACATACCACCCAGACGCGTAAACTTAGAAAGCTTGGTAGTTATCCCCACACAAATAATTTCTGATAACCCTATACCCTTATCTATGGTAACAAGAAAAGACCCCTTGTTTATAGATAAGGGGAACCATCGGGCCCGATCTCACTCCCAAAGTCCCGATATAGAAGGAATAGGCATACCAGGAGAGCCCGAGTTACGGGTTCCTAAGTGATAGATCGGCCGATATAGCGAGTGATGCCGATGTAGAGGAGAGGTATTAAACCCCCTAGTTACTACATGTAGCACGGGCCGCTGTCTAGACGCAACTTTATCACCCGAGTATCTCCAGCGGATTAAATATCCGCTGTCTGCCTGGCTTTATCGGGAAGCAATTGGAAGTTGTGCAAGTGGAACATTCATCCACATTCAAACGGGGGGGTGTGAGGGGAGAAGCCCGGATATCGCGAAACTATATGTACGTAAGCCGAAGAAGTGTACACGAGTCAAGAGCTTTGATTATATTTCACCCCTCGGCTGAAAACGCAATGATAAGTAAAAAAGAACCATTTATCTGAGGTACGGAGTGTAGTACGCATTTGTCAAATACCCCCCCCTCCACCAGCTAGAAGAATTAGCCGCATAGAGTTATACAGCCAAGGTAGGCTGAGAGACTGAGAGAGGAAGCACAAGATCGATTTGCACACGGTTCAACAAACAGCTGGGTTTTAGAAGCATGGACTACTCCGAGCTGAAACTTGAGTTAATGTACTATTATATAACAGTTACTAAATCACGAATCGAAACCAGCAAACGATGAGGAGTATCGTGATAGCCCTCAAACATACGCTCATTGGCTAGGCTTGGCCCGGAGGCACCAACCGAATGCTAGTACATCTCCCTACTCTACATGACAGAACGGGTACAACGGATAAGATTTCATTGATATGTCGACCGGCGACTGGGGGGTTTTTTTTGTGGGTGTCAAAAAACACCCTCTGAATCATCCAGTATCACCCCGAGGCTGGTGCGTTTTGATCTCCATTGAGCTCATCTCCTGCAGGGCGTGCGTTGGCATCTTGTGGAGGGGAGGGATCATTGAGTAAAGATTTCGTAGTCCTTGATCAGACATTACACAGAATTAAAGGGTCCAAGTCCAGGGGAGAAGGGGTCCCAGTAAAATTCCCCTAGAGAAACCTGGATTTCTTTTCTATTGCTTGGTCTATTTTTGAGATAAAGATGGTGATTGGGGGGCACATTTTTGTGGGACAGCATAAGCGCCACTGCCGTAACCACTAGAGTACAATGAATCCGGTTTTCTTCGGACGAACTCGTCTCCAAAAGTTAATGTTATTCCGTAAAGACCTTGTCTATTCCATTTTTAATGCATTTGCATCATAGTTATGCACTTGTGCATATGCTCTCTCAGATAGAGACTAGCTCATGCTCATTGACACCTCGACGCATACATACCAATTGCGGAGGTATGACGTGAGCCTCCCGGAGAACTCGATTGGTAATGACAAGACTGCGCAGAGTTCCACAGAATCTGTCCCATTTCAGAAGAGGATCCGTAGAACCGGGGGGGGGGGTTGATGTTGATGTTTAGTGTTGATTGTTAACGTAGGACAGACCACCCTTCTTTGTATCTTTAGAGGATAATGCGGGGAGGGAAAGAAGCGAACTCGGTCCGTCCCATGGGGCTTCGTTTGGATTTAAATTTAGTAACTATACCAAATTGGTTACTACACGCAGCAGAATCAGATAAGGGAAATTATGCTCTCATTATATTGACTTTAACGTCATTCGGACAAAGTACCCCACAAATATTATATTGATTTATTGCAGCTTTTTTTGTCGCGCATATTTAAATTGACCGGGAGTTACTTTAAATTATCACTGCCGTGAGATATATACTTTTTTTTTCTCCCCAAATTAAAAAAAATAATTAACTCTCTTTCTCTAGTCTATTTTTTTTATCGACATGCATCCCCAACCCTACATCTAACGTTTTTTTTTCCCTCCTGAAAAGGGTGCAGCTCAGTGCACGGCTGCCTTAATACTCTCATAAATGTTGTTTGCCATAGATTGAATGTACACAACGCAGTCCAGAATCTAATTCTCTACAGCCGAGATTGCACCATAAGTTCAATACTACCGGTTAAGCCAGCCAGACGGCCAGGGAAGTTCATAAGCTAGGACAGTGCAGAACCTGAAAGCATTGTTTACGTAGTCAATGTACAGAATTGAAGATCTTCGCCGAAAACCTCCCAAGTACTTGTATTCAATCATTGATGAGCCCTGTACCCTACCGGCCGGTATGGAGGTGTCTTTCCTTTTTTTTTCCCTCCTTTTCTTTCCTTTTTCTTTTATTCCTGCCAGGAAGGGATATCCGTCAAGATCTTCCCCTGCTCAAAGCGGGGCGTATGGTATATTGAGGCACTTTCAACATATGCTCAAAAAATGTTATATATGCACGACGAAAATCTGGGGTAAACTGCTGGTGATTTGTCCACCCCTCCGGAAATCAGTCAGTAAATCAGTTAGGCGGGCGACACTGTGGATCAATTAAGATGCCGAACCTCTGGGAAGGAGGTTGCTGTTCACCCAATCGCTTGGTTATGCACATCCGCTAGCCGCATTAGTATCAACACCAAAAACACTCGCTTCCAGTCCTGAAAGCCACACCAGCTGTCCACGATCCGGAAGTACAAGATCTAGAATCTTAGATCGCCCTATAGTAAAAGCAGCAATTATTTAATTTTTGTGGGTGAAATAACTGATCTAGAAAGCCAAACACCTACGTACTTGGGCTAAGACGTGGCGCAGGGAAACCTATCCAAGTGGCAAAATAAAAAACCACTGTTTTATGCTTGCTCATATACCCTTAAGCCATTACGCTATCTCCGGGTTCTCAACAGTTCTCGAGCCTAAGGCAAAATGAGGCGATACATCTCCTATTTTGTGCTGCGCTTGAGGAAGGTACATACAGTTCAAAGAGCTAGACGCAAATATCCGTAGGTACGTATACTATATTATTTTTCTCTGGTCAGGCGCAAATCTTCAGGGGGGGGGGGGGTGAGGGGAGGAGGATGAGAGCTGCGAACCCCATCTTTACTGTTGGGGTACTCATAGCCAAAGAATTGATTGGCCCAAGAGGAGGCGTCGTCTTCGCACACCCAATCTCTCACCAATGGACCAGGTGGGCGTCCAATATGTACCTATGCACGTGTCATACTTCTGTGGTGCACGAATTGCTCCCCCAAAGTAAAGCATATACGGTTTTATGTATGTAGTGGTAGAGAGCAAGCGGGCAGCTGACCTCCTAGCTGGCCTGGTTGACATTGATATATTTGAATGCACCCTGCATTATTCGGTTGTACTCACTTGCGTTTTTTTTTAGTGCTGATAAGCGACAAGGACAGAGAGAAACGGGAGCGCCCGCCTATTTACACAATATAATTTGCATAGCAGATGCATAGGACAAGTGGCTAGGACATTTCACGATAATTCATAGTAGAACTGAGTAGTAGTAGTACTACTGCTGCTGGTGCTGGTGCTGCCGCTGCTGGGATGTTTATCTCTAGTGCTATTGTTTCTTCTTTGCTTTTCAATAATTCCATGGCCAAGCGGCCATGCGGAGGAACTTCGGCGCCGAGCTGAATATTCACTCAGTCCGCCTGCATGCAGCAGCAGCTTACGGTTATAAGAAAATAGTGCTTTCATACCCGACGGTCTCCAGATTACGGTTAACCAAGACTAGTTATATTACTCTGTTTATAGCTATAGCTTAGTCAATGTAAGATAATGAGCGCTTGGCTCGAGGTTCTAGCCCACTGCCTGGCGCGTATGCTGTCTTGTTTGGCGCGTATATAACAATGTAGCTCCCAAGATAAAGCTTGCCGCCAGAACAACCCAAAAGGAATAGTCCTTGTGCTGCTTAGTTGTCGGTTGTTTAGGGGTTTCTTTCACGATGCTTCAGTTTCATACTCCTACGTACTGCGCCTCTGTAATTAGGATCTTAACGGTTCCGAGTACCCGGAGAAGCTTTGTCGGGAAGGCAGGTGAGCCTCACTCTCTTGAAGGGGGGCGGAGCGAGCCCCAAGCTGGGGGGGATCTTTTGACCAAACAAAGTGAGGACGACAGGGTCTTTAGCTGTATTCTTTCTGGCCCTTGCATACAGTGGAAATACGGCAAAGCATGCACAGTGTTTCTCCGGGTCCAAGCTTAGTCGCCGTACCCGCGTGAAATTGCAGATTAGTATAAAACTCTTATTTTTAAAGGTGGCTTGATCTATATACTCATTCAACCTACATGAAGTCCGACCGAACCGAATAGTTCCGCCCAGGATTTATGTACTACCGTACATGCAATAGGGAGGCAATTGGGAACATCCGCGTACTCATCGCAACTTGGGGGGGGGGGGGACTTGAATGTTAGCTAACTAACACCTTGTTCGTATGTGTACGTATGTCTTGAGGCGGGGTAGTCTTCGTATTCGAGCCTTGATCCTCGAGTTCATAGGCTCATTTAGTAAAAGTACACTGTTTTATATATATATACTTATATGGGTGATTTGTAACGTTGGCACTAGCCATTAATTGTTGGGTGTATCTCACGAGACTGTGACTCCCCCTTCTCCCTCTCTATCTCACGATATCTCCCAATCTATTAAAGATTACTTTACAGCGGACAGCGGAACGCGATCACTCAGGGACATCGATCAAGGCTGACATTCCAAATAATAATCTGCTTACCGCTGCTCTAGCTTACCGGGTGCCTGAAGGCTTAGAATAATACAAGCATGTATAATATGTACAATACCCCGCCATGTATGTATCGAATGTCTTTAGAAACTTCCATCGGGTAGAGTGTGTGTCAGATCCTTGCAGAAGAATTATTTATTTTCTAAATCTTTTTTGCAGATACGCTTGAGGCTCTTGTAGGATTTTCTCGCGTAGCGCACGGAATCAAGTAAGTCGAAACGAACAGTTTGGATCCGGGTACGCGCTTTTATAGTAGTGGGATTAAAAGTTGTTCAATCCTAAAGAGATTTACCAATATGGGACTCGAGGGGAGGGGGGAGGGAAAGGCACGGAACATGGGGACGCTTGTTTGCATGGTCTCAGGTTGGATATGTAGCGGATTATGCAGCAAAAATGAAGTTACTCTACCACTCTGGACAAGAAGCCGACTCCCCATACAATCTTTACTTTTTTATTTACTTTTTTCATTATGGACACGAAGTATTGGAGACCGGCTTCTCATAGTCGCACAGCGTTTCGAGAATGAATACTCTAACCATACAATTGAACTGTATTGTATGTAAGAAGGCACGGGCCCAGCCCGTTCTTGAAGTGTCGTGCCGTTCGTTTTTTCTGCGAGTAGAGTATCAATGGATATGTACCATAAACGCATGGAAGTCACAGAATAGTTGCTGCTCTACTATCAAAAGTGGTCGCTGACCGGGTCCCTCTGAGGCTGGAATATGTTTTGGGCACATTTTTATGGGGAAAGTAGAGGAAACAGCTGTCAACATGAGGCTGGCTGGGCTGGCTGGGCTGGCTGATGGAAAGGGTGTATCTTCCCCCTCCCCCTTCAACCCCATGGACCTTAGATTGTAAGGCTAAGCCTATGATAAACCTCCATGTTACCACAGTAGTAGTAGGTAGTAGTAAATGAAAACTATGCAACTCGGAGAACTACTGATTATCATCCCCCCATGTTACTGTACATACGTATAGAGTATACGAGATCGAGTCAATACCCTTTCGTAGACCAAAAATAGGGAAAATGCGGGGCGAGATCACAAACTGGGGGGGAGATGCTGCACGCCTGCATCACCAAGACTCTAAAGAATTGGCAATCGGTTTAAAGAGAGCTAACAAAAGTAACAATAAGTATTGAAATGCGATAGTAAAAAAGCCGCTCTCATGCAGAATGTATCTATCGACAAACTTGAAAATACCGATAGGTCATGCCTCTAATGCATTATGGAGAAATCTAAAAAGTCATGCTGTGGACGTACATATTGTTTCGCTGCGTTAGAGAGCGCCTGCTTGGTTTCCATACGCGCACATGAGCGTTGGCAGGCTTCGAGACTCCTACGCGGCGGACCTTCTCAACTTCGCCGCTTGAAGGGAGTGGGCGACTAACATGGGCATGGGACCCCTTAACCTTCCCACTCTCACACTCGCTCTCCCAACAGGTGGTGACGTCCGGGCAACGGATACCCGCCTTCGCACACCACACTTGACGATTGCTGCGTTGTCCAGAGGCCCCAAAGGCTAAGACTCTTGTTTTAGTTTTTCGTACAACAGGCTATCGAGGCGGAGGGCGTAGGACCGGCGCTGCAAGGCCTTCCGTCAGCCTTGCTCAACAGTAATAATAGTAGTAATAATAGTTCAATAATAGCCATAATAATTCTCTGAAGAGGCTGTTCGGAACCGGACAATTTGGAAACTATGGACGCATTACATGAGCCGAGGAATGGGGCCGAACAAGAAAAGGGAAGAAGAAAAAAGAAAAGAAAAAGACTACATGTATATAGTGGGGGAAAGCAAAAATAGAACTATGTAATTGCAGGAACTCGAAAAACAAGAAACGGTCTGGACAAGGGGGAGAAAAAAAAGGGAAAAGTACGAAATCCAGAATGGAAATGGGAAAGCTAGAATGGAAATGCCAGAAAGGCAAAAATCAGGACCAAAGCAGAAAGACGAGTCCAAATTCAAGTCCTGAGGGCCCCACCAGACAGAACCCCCGTCTCCACAGTCTAAACCCAAGCATCTGCAATTGCGCTACTGGCGGAGGGCTGAAACTTGGATTTCTCGAGATCGCCTGCATCGTGCAGTCACTTGCGGCAGACCCCCTCCGAATCAACCCAACCCCTTTCGAGCGGCGGTAATAACAGAGGTAGTGACTCTCGTAGGCCCGGGTCTGGCCTTGGGAAAATGGTATAATGACCCCATTCCTCCCCCCAGTTCGCCCTACCCCTCTATACTCATATCCACCAAACAGCGCTTCACCCTCCCACGATATATATTACACCCTGATTCCCCCGTCCAAAAACCCTTTCTTCAGATCACGATCCACACACTACTCAGACCCTTCAATTCACTTTAAGGACATACTACCAAGGCCTAAAGAAAACATCCACAACATACAACTGAACAATCAATCGGTCACATACCACAACCTCCGAAGCCTTATCAATCCCTCATACACTCGAAGAACATTTACGCTCAAGTACCTCTACACACCAACAGAATCAACACAGTCAAAATGTTTGAATGTATAAACCAAGCTAGAGGGTGCCGCGGACGAGTAAACATCAATGGTACACGTTGCGATAGCTGTCGGGTAGGTTTATTTACCCCCCCCCCCTCAATTTATTAAAGTGATAATAGCTGATAATTTAAGAAAGCAACTCAACTTGCGGAAGCCTAGCGCCTTCTCAGGGTCAAAAACATACCGAAGACCTTCAATAGACCTTACTTCATTATTATTACAAAACACCGAATACGAACAACGATAAAGCTTTACCGAACCTGAAGCCTCAAAAAAGTTATATTCCTCTACTCTTCGACAACTTTTTGGTTATATTTTTAGTTACTGGTTTTGGGTTTTAGCGATATTTCCTTTTTATCTTGCGATTGTTTTCTGGGAGTTTTGTTTTTGTTTTATTGTCCAAGGTGTTTTTTGTTAGTTATTACGTCATGGTTCGTCTAGTTCTCATATGAGTTGCTGGTTTTTTTATTTATTTAAATGTGGGCGGCGCAGTGGGAAGAATGATACATTTTGGGAAATTTTCTTTTCTTTTTTTCCTTGGTTAGTGTCACGGGGGCTAGTACTATTGGCAAGTTTGCGGGGTGTGGTTGGGATGGGATATGGGGGGGGGGTTTGGCCGGTTGTCCGGAGGGGGGAAGCATGGGATTGTTATTTCTCTTTTGAACTCGCTCGAATTCATATCGGTCGGTTTATGCATCCCCAAGTGGGGGCGGTGTTCAGTTACTTCCTGCGACTTGCGTCATGCCTGCGATGTATGTGTATGTGTGCATAGTGTCCTGCGGCTTTTCCTTTTCATGTCAGGATGACACGCATTTCTTATATTCCCATTTTAACGGACTGGGGGGGGGGGGGCGTGGAACGGGAGACTGCTTGCGGATGGCCGTGCAGGACTCGACATCGGCGGCTTTTTTTTCTCTTTCCTTCTTACTTCTACCTTCTGAAGCCCTCCCGTTTATTTATTTATCCCCTCTCCTCCTGTTATGAGATAAAGTAATTTTATTCATCGCGTTTGTTTCTCTTTTTTTTTTTCTTTGGAGTTGTACTGCATCTTTTTATTTTAGATTTGCGCGGGTTTTCAATTAAGCAATATTTGAGTACCAACTATTCTGTTCCCTCTATACACTCTGTGACAACTATTTACAAACTAGAGAAGGAAAGCACCCGGGAGAGAGGGGGGGGGTGTTCTCCTTCGATCCTACCACAACAGTATCACTTTTTAACAACTACTTTATTCCTCCAAACTAGTTCACGTTAAACATCGGAGGAGGTACCTCGAACTCATTCCTGGCTCTATTTCCAATCTGCTGTTATTAGTAGTAACAGTTGCGGCGCGTCACCCTAAGGGGGGGAGATATCTGATTTGTGCGAGCGACATCGCCGCCTTCATCTCTGAGTGTTTGTATCAAAAGGCCCACTCATGTATCTCAACACGGCGCTTTTGGATGGGCCACAGTTGCGCATGACTTAGCTCCGGTTGTGCCTTGTGGTGCAGAGCACACACGAACCTTGTGTATGTGTGCGTGTGGTGTGGTGTGTGTGTGTGTGTGTGTGAAAAGTCTATTGATGGGGCCATACGATCGATTTGTTCCTGGACTCGCGTGGCATACGCAGTTGGTACCTTTTTTATTTTATTTTATTTTTTTCAATGGCAAGGTCCAAGCTTCGGGAGGTTGATCTGGTGTTTCATGACGCTTGGTCCATCTTGCTAACTAAACCTCAAATTAAGACCGCCAGGCGCTACTAATTTATAGAGATCTAGAACATCGGCCGTTTGCCCGGGACTAAAACAACATGAAATGGAATATCGTTCTAGGCAACAGAAATATATCAACTAGCTGAACAAGGCTAGAGAGACATGGAGACGAAGAAATCTCCCTCGCTGAATCTAGGAAGGACATCTTACTAGCAGGGTCTAGAAACGCCTTCCTTCTGTTATACCTCATTACATATTGCATTGTACTACTACTACTGCATACTACGTGCTACTGCTACTACGTATTACTACTAGAAAGAAGCACGGATATATATATATAGCAAAGCTCCAAGTGGGTCATTCTAGAAATTACAACAAGGCTTCAAGACCGCCTCAGGCTGCGGAAGGCTGAAACTTGACATTGTTTCGGCGTATAGTAACTCAAGATACTGAGAGGGAGGGGGGAGCTTAAGGAGTCTAGTAAAACCAAGTGTCCCCTGTTGTTAATTGTGGGAAGTATCAAAAGGATCGGGGGAGGGAGAAAAAAAAAAACCAACTTTCCCAAGGAAAGTGCCGTGTAAGTCTAGATCAATCCATCAAGAGAAACACCTGAAACGATTGTATATCCGCGTCTTAGTTGGCTAACGCGATATCACGTTACCATATAGCAATTCCCAAAAATATGGATTCCCAAATTTGGTGCAGTTTCCCGGTGACCTGTCTGTGCCGGCTGCCAGCGTCCCTTCGTTAATTATGACCTCCCCCCATCATCATCGAGACGCTGATCAAAGCGTCAATGAAAGACATTCGCTTCTCATTTGTGTCAACTGGCGCTCGCTCGCTCGCTCGCTCTGGCCGGGACGCTTTCCTGTTCGTTCGGGCCACGTCTAACGTACATCGTCTCCGCCTTTGACAACAACAGCAACAACGAATCTCTAGGTTGGTAACAGAAGAAAGGGAATCGTCTGGTTGTGAAAAGAAGAAATTATTGGCTTTTTTCATTTTTTTCATTTTTTCATTTTTTTCATAAAAGAAAAAAATTAAATATAAAAAGAAAAGAGATTTTTGCATGGGCAACCGACAAGTACCAAAGGGACAAAACGACTTACATTGACGATCATCATATAGACTCGGTCATCATGTCGATCCTTAGATGCGATAACTGACCAAGTGAACGCGGGGCGAGGGTATTCGGGAGATAGACGAGGCGGAAGCGATTGGTGGGAGCCGGGATGGCAAAGTGTCGTAATCTTGTTGGCCGACGATGTTTTAGACAGGGAATTCACGCGTGGGGAAAAGTTATCGAGAGGGGGCCGGTGAGAGAACAATACCTAACGTATAACTCTAGAGAATTTCGGACGGCATGACGTCGGTCCAGGCCCTGCGTAGGCCAAGCGGTGAATCGTGTGTTTTTGTGTAACTAATATAAGACTCTATATTTATTTACTGTCTCTGCTGGGGGGGGGAAGGGGGAATAGTATACTCTCAGCTACGTCGCATTTGAGCTGCTTATCATCGTGAACGGTTTTTTTCCCAATAAATAAATAATAATAAAAAAGTCTACAGCAAACCTTTTCCCTCAGGCCCTCCCCTCGCTCGCCCTCGTCCATCCTCTCGCCCCCCCCCCCTCCCCCACCCCCTGAAGGAGAACAAACAGAGAGATCCACTAATTTAACATTCTCCCGGGCAAAGGGTGAATGAATCCAAAGAGTCTAGAGTCCCCTCCGCTCCGACCGATTTCACGATGTTTGGATGACGGGTTATTCTAATATGTGCATAGAGGTACGTCAACTTCCGGGACTAACATGACATGGGGGATGTCATTATCGTATTTTCTTCTACCCTGTCTGAATAAACCCCCACACACCCACACACTATCGTCATTTAGCATAAACCCCCGAACGTTTCTCAGATCTGGGTTTTGACGCCTTGGTGCTCGATCTAAGCATCCTTGGGAACCGCTTTCAAACTCGAGTACAAGGTCTGCCGAGAGAGAGATCTATACACAACAGGAAAAAAATAAATAAATAAATAAATTTAAAGCGGGGAGAGGGGGGGGGATGGTGGTGGGGTATGAATATGTGTATGTAGATGAGAGACACCCACCCCCCCTCTCTCTCCGAACGACAACACATCCCGATTCGCATGACCACTTGTGACGAAACCATCTTTTTTTCTCGAAAGGTGTCCTTACTGCCCTTTCAATACCTGGTTTCATACTAGTTGGGGGCGAACATCAGACCAGACGACGTGCCAACTGGACCGATTTTCAAACGGAGATACGAAGCGTGAAGATATCCCTCAGGTCACAACATCTGCTTTCACTCAATTAAAGTCCCTTGTCAGCCCGCCCTCGTGAGCGAATGTGCCAATGGTTTGGGGTATCGTTTAAAATCCCAAATAACGGTGAAAGATAAGGCAATATTATTCATGCAGGGAGGGCCCGAGGGTAACGGAAAAGATAGATCTTGGGGCATCTTTCCGATCACTAACGTTCAACGCAAACTGGACTGGACCACAGAATAATCGTTGTCAGAGATACGAACGTGCAAAAAGAAAGACGGAATACAAACCGCAAAAAAATAAAACTGAGATAGAGATAGCAGTAACCAGGGAGGGAAATCAAAGGGTTAATTGAAAATAGTCGTACAACACCCAATAGCAGGCATCCCCCCAGAATTCAACATCTAATTAATTCACGGCAACTTGCAGAAAAGGGACCTTATGGCCTGGTTTCCGATCCAGATTCAATCGTTGAACGAATCTCTCCTCGTGATCTTCGAAGCAGAAGCCACAACGGGAAGACCTGGTTTGCACTAGCGGATATAAACAATAAAATGCAGGCACTTGAAGCCCTGCATTAGCTCTCAATACGTGGGGTACAGCTTGAGATAGATGGATGCAAGATAGCAGGCTGTATCAAACAGGTGAATTGATGTAGTGCAGGAATTCTAAAACTTACGGCACTCGCAATGGGATTACAGATACGAAAAAAAGCACGAATACGAAAAGAAAGAAAAAGTAAGATGGCGTACAGAAAAGACCGCTGTGCTTAATAGACAAATGAGAAGCCTAAACTAAAAACTAAAAACCAAAGATATCACCAGGCCTCCAACAGATGCAGATAAAACACAAGAGGAGAAATAAAAACCCCCTCTCCCAATAGGACAATCCTTCAAATAATGCATAATGGAAAAAAAATAAAAATAGGAAAGATAAAACAGTCAACCTAGATTAAATGATAAGAACCCATCCATAATAGGAATAACACAAAGACTTTTCCGTAACCAAGCTCCTTGGTAAAAGGGAGCAAGCAAGCAAACGCGGCGCCGGGCCCCCAGTCAGGAAGGGACCTACCCCCACCCCTGACAGGGGAAATGCAAATAATAACCTTTGTACTTCCGCTTCACAACATTTCGATCTCCCTCCCACCTTTTACTTCCTAGAACATATTCCCTCCACCTGCCTCCAACCGACATTAATGCAAACCACCATACCCACACATATTTCCTTCCATTCTTACGTGGCTATCGTCGTATTTCACCCTCCACGATTACCTGCACTTTTTTCGACCTGCGTTCTTTGCCATTTTTTTCCTCGGCCTTTTTCGCACCCTCAAACAACAATGTCAACTCCGATTTCCTCCTCACCAGATTCGACGGCAATTCATCGATTTCCTCATCACGCACACCCTCGATCATCTTGATCTTTGCCACCTGTACATCCTCCAAATCTTCCGCTAGGCCTTTCAATGGCACAATCTCATCAATCATCAACACGCTCTTTCCATTCCCCCTTCCCTTTGAAATTTTGGCCACAACCTCATTAACCGCTATTTCTGGGGTAGCTTGAGCCATAACTGACGGAATTATAGAAGTCAATGCGACTAACTTTTCCTTCCTTTTCTGTTCGATATATTTTGTCCTAAAATCCGGATCAACAACCCACGCACTCCCTGGGTCGCCTTTTCTCCTAGCATCTTCAGACTCGGACCCGCCGGATGTAGAAGAATTTCGCTGTCGTTGCTTCTGACTCGAGGAAGGTAATGACCGGGCTACATCAACCGTCAACGTATTACTCGGGCTTGACACTGCCGTATTAACTGCCGTATTCGACGAACTGCTGCTCTTCCGTTTTGGCATAGCCGGGCGTACTTTCTTTGCCGCTGCGGCCCGTGCCGTTGTTGCCTTCGTATTCGATACTTTTGCTACAATTTTTCGGCGGCCGCGTGGAGGGCGTTCTTGTTTCGGTTCTGATTTGGCTTTACGTAATTTTAAGGGTTTTCGGCTTTCTTTTGAAGATGTCGAGGAGTCTTCTTCGGATGCTACAGTGGTGTAGGAGGCAACTTGGACATTGGCGATAATAGTGACTGTTAGGCTCGACTTCGGTGGCAATGGAAGCTGTGGGGAGCCGATATCAGGGATTTCAATTCCTTCTGGTATTGTTGGCGTTGATCCCCCTACACGTGATGGTATTGGTGGGGATGGTGGGGCGTCTGGGAATGCCTGTTGTAAAGATGCAGTAATAGCTGTTTGCGAGGGCAATTTCGATAAGTAGCTTGAACCCAGTTGGAACCCGACTACTGAAGTAACAGGGGGTATAGGACTTGGAGGTGGTGTTGGAGGACATTCAACTTCGAGACTTGGACGTGGTGTAGTGAGCGTCTCGATTGGTGGTGGGGGGGGGGGGGGGAGTGCTGCGCGGATTGGGCGGGGAGGTATTCGGTAGTTTGTCTGCTCAAACCTTGCCTCGCCTTCTAGGATCATCATGAATATTGCAGACACGGTTTGGCCAGAAAAGGTTCGGCTGATGCGTTCGCTACCCCATATTCGCCAGAATAAGTTCTCGAGTCGACGGCCTTTGTCAAGGACATCGCGGTTGATAGTGTATACTAGATCCCAGGAAACACATTAGCAGTGCGTTATTAATAAACATCGCTTTATTTGATATTTTGGTATTTTGATATTTCTTGAAACCCTTTCTCTTTTTTCCCCCCGTTGGTGTCTGATATTGCTCGTAAGAAATGTTGATATTGAAAATGGGACGAAAATGCACCCGTAAAAGTGGTATATCATAAAAAATCAAAAAATCAAGGGGGAAAAAAAAGGGGGGGTGTATTATATGGGATAGACGTACTCTTCCAAAGTTTACTTAGGTACTCTGTAGTGAAAGTTTCTACCTGTCGGAAGTTGTCAGGAATTGACTTCTTGCTCGTTACTATCCCCCCGATTGGCTTCATGGGATCTATAGCCGCGGTATAATCGCGGACTACCAAAGATAAAAGATAAAAATATCAATAGTAATGATTGACTTCTGTGATAAGTGATGTAGAGGAAAGGGAGCTTTTGGATCAAACTCAAGGTCAAGGGCAGGTAGTGATGGTAGAGCCAGAGGAAGCGAAAAAGGGTGAAAATCTGAAAGACTATTCTAGGCTTGAGACTGCGGCCACCCACTAGAGCAAATGTAGTAGAGTTCTAGAATAGTTGCGCCCGATAGTGGGAGCTAGTGCTGTACACTAGCCGTTAACCCTGGGGTTTCGGTGTGGCCCTTCAGCTGCGGTAGTCACTAGAAAGAGCCCGTGAGTTGGCGTTCCTGCTGTCTAGGTATTTTCTTATCTTGTAAAGAAAGAAGAAAAAAAAGCGTTGGAGGAAATCTCTCCGTTTTTGTTACGCCCTTACTCTCGGGTGGCGGAAGCTTGTAACGCTTGCAGGGGCGATTTGTGGGTGGGGCTGCCGCTGCAAAGCGAACGGTAGAAATGTTTGTATCTGCGCCCACGCGCTTTTTGACACCTTCTGGGTACGTACTGGCTATTACGGTGGTAAATTTAGCTCACTGGTTGAAGAAATATGCTCATATAAAATGAAGAGTGCATGCTTGAAACAGATGGGGGCAAGGGTGAGAAGGGGGAAAGCATCGCGGTGAGAAGAAAGGAAGAGAGCGAGAGAAAAACTAATGAAGAGAACACTCATAGGCCAAATATCTGTAGTTAAAGGAAGGTATACGAGCTGAAGGGTGGGGGTCGAGGATAGCTCCAAATAGTAGAACAAGAATATGTCGCTATTTACTCACCAGTTGCGATAGCAACGGACTCGACTCTCTATGGTAGGGAAGCTTGAGATGGCAATTTCCACTGCTGTCTAACCACGCGTTATATGGTACCCGTGCGTCGAAAAGTTACCTGGGGACAAGCAATTTCTGCAGAAACCACGCAATATTAGACCAGAAATCCAAAACAAAGGGGGGGGGTGGGGTTACGACAATAATGCCTAATGAAATGACGACAAGGGCAAGTAAAATCAAAAGTAAGAAAATACGGGGGAAATAGAGTTGGATATAAAAAATCTTTGGGAAATCTCAAGCTTACATATTTGTAATAACATGAACTAGATCCTGTCAAGTATTTACAGTTGGCAAAGTCAGTCGCAGATGTCAGCGTGACTTCTTCTTTCTCTTTCACCTTCCCACGTGTTTGAGTCCGGGTACTGGTCCCGGAGTGTATTTATGTAGTGGGTATACTTCTTTTCCGGTAAGCAGGTGCGGATATCGGACGAGGGAAGATTCCGTAGGCCTTCTGTGCACGTCTAGATATAATACCCCGGAATCGTGACTTGGGATAATGAGACTGTTGAGATCTGTTGAGAGATTTCTAGCTCTAAGTGAAAGTCGGCTAGTTAAAACCTCCTAACCCTAGCTGTCTGTCAACCTGGCTTTTTTTAAAAAAATTCTGTTACTATTGCTCCTTACTGGGGTGAGATCGATATTTGTAGGATCGTTTATGCTGTAGAGCTGTGAATTGATTTGCAGGTAACCCCCAGTCGAACGTACGTTTAGCAAGCCTTTTGTTTACCTCGAACCGGATGAGCTTTTTGAGTGCCCAAGGGTATGTAGAATTACTAGGTTTTCCTTGGGTTACGGTTCCCTATTTCGACGTATTCGTTTCACCTAGCTAGCCCTTGCGGGAGGATACGATCCCGCTAGTTTGAAAGGACGCCGCTTTCAATATTTTGCGGGGAAACAGCCGAGACCAAGGAGGTAAAACAAAATTAAAAAAATGTCGTTGTTTTGTCGAGGGAGGAAGAATTCTGATTTTTATTTATTTCAAATGTCAATTTAAGGAAACCGGCGGTCTCAGAGTCCGGAAAGGTACGGGGCAAATAAAATAAAAATAAGAAAAAGTATCACCAGTGCTTTAGATAATAGTAAAATCAAGCAAGGGTGACCCAACTTCTGACCCCCCAGGTGACTTCGCAGACGGAGAGCGTTGCACACACAGGTGGAAAGAGGCGAAAAACGGAAACTGGGGGGGGGGGGGGGAAAGAGACGAACACTAACAAATAAAATGCGAGGTTCCCGAACAATATAAACGGCTGAAACGGCGAATAGTGGAAAACACCACTGAGGTTAACTACTTCGGGGGAGTTGGGTACCTAAGGAGCTGCGTCGTCTATGTACTTTTGGCCTAGGATCTGTGTGGTCAGCAGGCCATCATCCACTGCACATCCTTCACTCCACCTACCGAATAGCCAAACCTCGCATGGGAAAGAGGTAGGGCTAAAGGGCTGAAATCCGCAATCTCCTCCGTCCTTTTATCAACACCACCACCACCACTGAGGATTGGAGATAGAGGCAGATGATGGGGATTATCAAAACACCCTTTCCATGCAGGGATGGGGGTGGGGCATACAAATAAATCCTTAAATTCACTTACCAAGCAGATATGATACTAGTAACTCCCACAACGACTCATACACTTTTCGAAACTCCTTTGCATGCAGATTTCGCGCCTCACATTGACTCCTTCTCAACGCCCTTTCCTCGTCCGCTTTTCGAAGGATTTCGGGAAACGGAAACAAACTTGTCCAGCCCCTCCTTCTAGTTAAGTAATAAACCTTTTTTTTTTTGCTTCTCTTTCCGCGGTTACTGAGATCTCTGCAGTTTTTCTCTTTTCTCTTTTCCTCTTTCAAAAAACAAACCAAACTCGATCCTCAGTTTCGTTTATCGTATTTCGTTTTGTTTTTTTGTTTTCCCTGCCGCTCGGCGCGCCTTACTGTACTAAACCCCCACTACCAAAACGAGAGGAAAGAAGCAGAACCAGAAAGAAAGAGATTCAAGAGGCCCGATGGCGAGCCGCGTAATAATAACAGAATGGGCTACGTGAGTTAGTCTGTAATGAGTGAGGCCCGCTGTAGAAACTGCCTGTGAGTGGTTGTATCCCTAAATGGCAACGCAAGTTGCTACCACCTATGTAATTGTGTATAGGTGACAAGATTGATTGGCGGGAGATGGTTTCTGGGGTAATTGCGTGCTTGGATATATACGACTATCCAGGGGAAGAGGCTTGAAAAGTAGGTTACAGGGCAGACAGGGAGGCTATAGGGCTGGATCGGCCAGATCAAGTAGAAGCAATTGATGGTTGTAGAGATTGTTGCGGGGAGTGGGGGGTCCCTTAAAGATTTGAGAAAGGGTAGGATGTTTTCAGAGCCCAAAAAAAGAGGGAAAACCGGGAATGGGGTGGCAGCTTCTTTTCATAACAATCTATCTATCCGTCATCATGCAACTTTTTCAGCAGCAGCATCAGTAACGGCTGCTGCAGGAGTCATGGAAATTATAGCTAAAGACCATGTACGGTTGAGATGCGAAGCGAACAGGCCTCACTCGTTGGGATGAATTACATACCCATATTTCGATTCATGCCACGTCCGTTCACACTCCCCTAACTCATTTCCTTCACTATAAACGCCTCGTCCGTGGCTTCAGCAGTTCTAACTGGTAGAAATCACAGGGGCGTGCGATCACTGCGCCATGACGGGAAACCAGATAGATGCAGCCGTGGAGTTTTAGAAGGCTGGCGTGGGGTAGGAACCTGGTCAACGACAGCTCCACGGTCTCGGGTCAAACTCTTGTCAAGTAAGTAGGAGGTAGGTAATGTAGAGTAGTGTAGAGCGACCAAAGCCAGATGGCCGCGGCCTCACAGAATCGGGGTATAACAGAGACACATGTTTGGAGTTCTACCCTCTGCATGCGCGTGTGGCACAATTCAACCACTTATGGGCAGACGAGCCAGCAAAGCTTCTTAGCAACAGCACAACATCACCACCACCACCATCATCATCATCATCACCCCATAGACTTCCATTGATAACCACGTCGAGAAATCATAATCAGTTTCCCCCCCCTTCAATTCAGCTCATAAAGCCGGGTATATTCTGACTACCTAGATTCTGATATACGGAGACGGCACTTGCATTATCAAGCCCCTCTCCCTCGGATACCTACTTCATTATCTTCCATCCGGTGTCTTTCTATTTTTATAACATAAATTTCACATAAAAAATGTTACTTACTTTTTCAGTCTGCCATTCCGGAAATTCAGCAAATGTGGAAGGCCGTGGAAGCATACCTCCCCCCTCCAAATGAGATAGCCACTTACTTACTTTTTACCTTGCCGGGTTTCGCCATAACATTTTGCCATGCGTAATCGACAGCGAAAACTTGGTGCTGGAAGCGGAACTCTTGTAGCACCGGTTCAATTGTGAACAAAACCAACCAGCCTGTTGACCTGCAATCCCTATGTTTGTTTTATGTCTCATCATCAAGAGCCATCACTTTCTTTAGATCTCGGATGGGCTTGCGCGCACTGCGCAAGGAATATAAAGTATGTTCGTTGGAGTCAGCCACTAATTTTTTCGGATGAACCTATCAAGTCCACCCTGTATGTAGCCCCTCACCGCAATGCCTCTTTTTTTTCTAACATCAAACCCTAGAATTAGAAGGTACACCTAAATGCCAGGGATTCTTCTACCTCCCCTTTTTTTTCCTTCTTCTTTTCTCTAATATCTAGCTTTACTAGTGGTTTCCCAGTACTATAATATCATATCACAGTCTTTGAATGGGGCCACAGGAGCTAGGTTTCGGCGTTTGGGAGCGCCCCCCCCGGCGAGGATACCAGTACCGAATGAAATCGCACGGATAACTTCACTCCAATTTTGCGTGTGTATGTACAACATTGTTATTCAGCCCCGTGTGCTCGGCACTAAGGAAACCCAGATTACCGGGGTTTCGGTATGCCTAACTAGAGGTAGAGATCTAGAGTGTGTTATTTCGTATATAGAGATCCAGAACATTTGAATGGCAGATTCATTTCCTGACTAGGGTTGGCGTATCCCAGCTACTACTAGGACCTCAACATTCTAAGACCTTTAGCGTCTTGGGGAAACTCCAACCGAGAATGAGGTTGTATAAATTATAACAAATATTGCTTATTGTCAAAGTACATACTTTCTTATAATCACCACCAAAAGGAGTTTTTTTCGATCACCGGGGTGAATCATACTCAAGGCAGACAGTCCCTACCCAAAACATCAAGGTACATGGTACGATATTGTTAATGTGGGGTAATACTTCATGAGACACGTATCAAAAACGTGATGTGAGGTTGTGGGGCAGCAAAGCATTTTAATATCTGCATCTCGGTGAGGCATCTCGAAGAGAACAAGAAGTGGGACTCCTAAAATCCCAGTTCCCACTTTATGGATAAAGTTACATCCGCAAGAAAGCGGAGTCCGGTTGGATTCCCGTACTAGTTTCCCAGAGGAATACCATTACCACATACTATAGAACCTGCAAACACCCACACACACACACATATATATACCACAGTGCATTATGACAGCTGAGGGCTCCGAAGCGATCTAATTCCGTGTTTTTTCCCTCTCTAAAGCACGTACTTTTCCTTACCTTACAGGAGTAGCTTGCAGTAAGCCCTACGATTAATAGTCGATCTCGGCTACCGCGTTATTCTCAAGAAGATCGAGAAACAAGTTGGTCTTGTGACTTTGAGACCCTTACTAGTACAAACGTAGAAGGGTGAAGTTGGAATAACCCAAGACACTTGGGCCCCAATTAATTGTTAAAAACATTCTTTACAAGTACATACATGCCCTGACCGTCAGAGAGTCTTTCCTCCTTAGGGGGGCGAAGCCTTCATGTTAGTAAACAGACGCATACAGATTTAAAGAAAAGGAGCTGGGAATGATTCCATAGTGAGGTCAGATGAAGCCTCAGACACGGGGAAGCCAAGACTAACCCCCCGAGGAGGTCGAAGCTCATTTGTAAATAATTGGATTGTGTCATCGATAAAGGAGCAATTTTTTGGTTTCAAATATCAACACGAAGCGGTTCCTCTAGGCAGCAAGCTGGAATAAGGGGCAATGCAATTAGCTGCATATCATAACATCCTATCGTTCAAGACAGGGGACTAGCCACGTGTTGTACAGTCAGAAGGAAGGAAACGCGAGAAAATATACATCATACCAGTTGAGCCCTTGTGGAGATTGAACAGAAAGCTGAACAGGAAGTATCGAATTCCGAACAGCTCAGCAGCATATCTCGTCGCCTACGCATTTTTATTTTATACTAAGGTCACGAGCCTAGATTGACAGGGGATAAGTAAGAGATCGTCGATACTTATGCGGATTGCCGCGAGGGAAAAGGGAACATGTGCGGGGAAGAGGCTCTGCTTTAGCCTCTCTTCTTTTTTTTCTTTTTTTCCCCTTCCCCCCTCCCCTTCTACTCTCGCATCCTAAGTCCTGCATGTATTGGGTACTTAAACTAAAGTACTCTACAGATTCCGTATGCATTGTCACTGTAGTCTTTACCAGGGCATAACCATATTGGAGGGCCTCGATGGCCAGAGCTGGATTATTCGGGATCTTTTTCTCGATGACGAGGGATCGAAATAAACGTAAATCCTTAAAATCACGATCTTCGTCAGGTTTGTCAAAGATATTTGTAGGGTACGATCTAAGTTACTTCTCCCAGGCATCCTCTATCTTGGCTTTTGGGACCGAGAACGCCTAGCATTTATATGCAAGCCCCCAAGTAGACTAAGGGGAATACTGCAAGGTGTCATGCATGGGATCGGAATAATCTAGCATTTTATGGTGCATCTGTACTGTTCGTGACTCTATGGACTGATCCTTAGAAGCGGATCCTCAAACGTCAAACGTACATGCCTTTGCATGAGTCTTAGTCCTCGCAACGACAACTCAACTGACATACATTAAATGTAGGTTTTTTATATCTTGGGGCTAGCAGTCTCAACTGATATGTACTTGAAGGCTTTGTGTTTGTGCTTTCTTCATGACTCCAGAAGGCCTCGACCAAAGTACATAATTACCTCGCTCGTGAGCCCTTAGGGGGGCATCTGACGCAAAAATAAGCGGGGCCCTGCAGTGTCCACTGGTCTGGGCCAGATATCATATGTTTATTCTTTTCATATAACAGGCATTGGTAGTAATTCTCGTCAACAGAATGCGCCAAATGGCAGAAGAGGGGGCTTGTTTAGTCCATTTAGAGCCCGGTGTGGTACTATCAGGAACAATAACCCTAACCCTAGATACCCTTACAGTGTGGCAGTGTGGCAAGCTGGGGAAAGCTACCAGCTATCGGTCCCATTACCGTAAACGCAATCTATAACTGTAACACTCCTTTATTCCCGCTTCGCCCCTCATTTCTCTCGTGATAATCCGGGGTTAATACTAATCACCTCGGTAACAGAACTCGCCTCTTCTCGTAGTGTTATCCACAGTTAGGCTATTCAACAGATGTTATGAAGTACAGAAATCTCAATACTCCTGCTTCTTCGGGCTTGTAACAACTTAGCATCGGGGGACCCCGTCAACCTAACTACCGACGTGTCAAAAACATTTCGGAGAAGCAGCTGCATTGTGGTGGTGGTAACAATAATCTACGGCTAATTTTTACCTAGCTACGGGATTGCATCATCATTTCGTGGGGGAGGGGAGATTAGAATGATGACATGAAAAAATCAGCTCTCTCCTTCTCTCAGACCCCAACTGCCTTCTCCCTATTTCTCCGATATAGGCGTTCTTCGGGGAAGCACGTATGGGATTTGAAGATATAACGGCCCATCATGCACAAGTTTTACTATATGCTGCCGTGCGGCGTTACGAACTCTACCGAGAGTGGGTACAAAATCCCCCCCCCCTTTTGCATGTGTAGTTGTTTTTTTATGTCCGGATTCAAACTCTTATTTGTGTGTTTAGCTGTGGTTTGCTTTTTTATATCCGGGCGGATGGGCCCATATTTTACCATCATAGCTAATTGCTTATTCAATTCAATTTCCCCTCTACATATCTCTATACGCCACCAAGTCATTGCTCCTTCGTCTCTAAGGGTAACATGACAAAATTGATACACTTCGGGTTAGTTTCTATCTCTGGGAACCATCAGGAGGTGAGCTTTCCCTGGTGGTTTAGTGATAAAGTAGTATACTCGAGCATCATCGCCTATTTAGTACTACAATGGATGGTCAGGTGAGGAATTTAAGATACTAAACTTGTAGCCCTTTTACTTTGGCACGGAGTTGAACGATGCCCAAGTCGCGGTAGTTCCGGCTTCCATGTGAAAATTTTTCGCGTGTTTACGTTGTTTTTTATATTCAATGACAAGATTCATGCTTCAGGTGCCTCTATTTCCTTTTCTCTGGTAATTATTTGGCGCACTTCGCGGTCATCTTCGCGTAGTTTGATAATGTTCGGACGAACCAAGCACCTTTTATAATTGCTTATTCAATTTACTTTTTCTTCTTTTCCACCTTCTCTCTCTGCGTCATGCATGTGGTTTCAGACAAATTTTTTTGTTTTTTTGTTTTTGCTAAACCATGTTTTTACCTCCGTAATAATGATGCTTTCAAGGAAGGAAAAGTTGGCTTGGGGATTTCTATGTTTTTCAACCGGCTAGGAACGGTTTCACCGCCTCGTTTTTTTTGTGTTGAATAAAGAGCTGCTAGAATTGAAGAAACTTGAACTTGACTATCACCGGGAGAACCACCCGCCCGGCGTTAATAGCTAGATAGTTATGTATTGTACCGTACATGAATACCCCAGCAAGATATAGGGTGTTCAGATGACAGCTTCTCTCCCACGTGCCCACGTGTCTATCTTTCCTTGAGATCCTTCACTGTAATATATGTATCTATAAAACCTGTGATCACCATGTGGGGGTCACACTCCTCTTCAAATTTCCCTTTTCTGTGACCGGTAGATGCTGTGCACTTGCAAAAAGCGAACACATAATATATTGTCCGGGGAAAACAGTTTAAAAATATGATCCCTCATCGGTTCTTCTTCACCTCACATCACCTCAACCCTCCCCCCCTCTCACTCCTCCAGTTTAATCACCATTATCACCATTATTGTTTTTTTTCTTTCTAGAACCCCCATGCAGACCCCATGTGCCGGTACCTGCATCTGTTTCAAAAAGTATTGGCTGTGTGGGGTTCCATATTACGATCCATACTCCCGGGGGATCTCCGATAGTGTTTACACTGGGATGTTCCGTCTTATATATCTATGTTCCCGAAGTCTCCGGGGCCGAGCATTCAGATGATGCAAATAGTTTGTGTGCCAGCTAACCTGCCCCCCCCCCCCCAAGGGAAGCGATCAAATTTCTTACTTTAAAACCTTACCCACACCCTTCTCACACATAAAAGTTCTACATGACGTCATATCTTATTCAAGTTGCATTTTCCACTTGTCGCTATCTAATTACAACAAAAGCTTCCAACCGTGAAGAGAAAGAAAAAATATGGGAAATAAAACGAAATAAAGAAGAAAAAAAACCAATAAAACAAGGGTATTTGACTGTGTTTTCTTTTTGGCTCTTGTGAAACCGTTTAGGTAACAGTGTACCCACCATCAACTCTCAAGTCAGCACCAGTAACGTACAGACTAGCATCCGACGCCAAGAAAACCACTGCACCCATGAGATCTTCAGGGTTGCCCATACGTCCCTGGGGGATGAGAGAGGTCCATTTGGCCTTCAGCTCCGGGTTATCGTCGAGGATCTTCTTGGTTAAAGCGGTTAACATGTAACCTGGGGAAATGCAATTAACCCTAATCCCATGAGTAGACCACTCAACCGCCATCGAAGACGCAAGATGTCGAACCGCCGCCTTAGCAGCGTTATATGGAGCCTGCAAAAAACGAACACGCATTCAAAATTAGTAAAATTACCATAATCTCCCGGTAGGGGGGGGAGGGGAGAAAGGGAAGCCCAATAATACCTGAGGCTGTGGGATATTAACGATACTACCACTCATGCTACCAATGAATACCATGGACCCACCCTTCTTGCGCTCAATCATGTGTTTTGCGACCTCGATAGCGCAGAGATAGGTTCCGTCTACGTTCACGCCCCAGAGCTTCTGCATGCGGTCATAAGGGTAATCTTCGGCTTTGAAATTTTCCGTAAAGCCGGCGGAAGTGACGAGGATATCAATGTGGTTGTTGTGCTGAGAGAGCACTTCCTGCATGATGTTGTGTACCGAGTCTGGAGAGGAGACATCCGCTGAGTGGGCGGTTATTGTGGGGACTCTGCATCATGTATGTTAGGACTTATTATTTTGGCTGATTTTGTTGTTGTTAATGCTGCTGTAGTGGTGGTGGTGGTTGTGGATTGAGGAGGATGAGGGCTAGCAGCTTACCGGTCTGCATCAGGGTTGGTGTCCCTAAAGTGCTGTAAGAGATTCTCTGACGCTTTAATGGCTTCCTCGCCTAGGGTGTCATATTAGTATCAGATTGATGATATTCCTATTCATTCCGATATTGTGAGGAAGAGGGGTGGTGGTGGTGGTGGTGAGAAGGGCTATAATTTCCAAAGCTGTTGTAGTTGGAGATGCGGGCATACCGTTCAAGTCTACAATTGCAGCATCAGCACCCGACTCGACGAGAGCTTGGGTCATAACATATCCGAGACTATAATTGTTTCGTCAATAAACTCATATTCACAGAATAAATCACATTAAAAGAAAAATCAATATTTTTCTTTCCTTCTTGATAGAGATAGATAAGGTTCATGCAATGCAGACTCCATCTCCATCTCCATCCGACAATTGCAATCCCAAGCGGTCCCAATAAGGCTAGCCTTCACACAATTCGATAGATAAGGCGATTGAAGGGGGAGAAGGAAATAGCGAAAAGAAAAGAAAAGAAGGAAAAGAAAAAAAGAAAAGAAAAAAGACCTCACCCTCTCGCACCTCCAGTAACAACAGCAACTTTTCCTTCCAGAGAAAAACTGCCCAGTGTCCTCTTAATCCTCCTTACAGGCTTACTAGATGGCATATCCTTCTCCTCTGGATACTCTACAGTGATGCTAGGGTCCGTACGGGCGAATTGACCAGGCTTTGATTCGTCCCATCTGGGCGCAAGGACGGAGAAAGCAGCAGCAGCACTACGAACCGGAGCCACCTTCGGAAGTAGGGTGCTGCGGGGGCGAGTGCACTGTCGTAGGGACCGCAGGAACAGAGTGCTTGATGGACGGAACATGATTTAGTTTAATGTAGGAGATAGGGAATGGTTTGAGCTTTGGCTAAGCTCTACGGTTGATGTAATTTTCTTTCTGGTGTGAGGAAATAAAACAAAAATAAACTGGGAGATGGGGTTGTGAATAGTAGTAGTAGGTAGTAGATAGTAGAGGTAGTAAGCCTTGTCTTTGAGTCTTCTATGCTAATGATCTATCACCATGGTGGTTGTTACTTGTTTCTTACAAACTTCATGTAGCCCCACCATCATATTGCACCTCTTTTACCCCACCTTGAACTTTGAGCTTTTTTGTTCTATACCAACACCGAATTGGCCAACGACCCGACTCCCGAATCCCGAAACAGGGCGGGATCGGCTCTATAGAAACAACAAGAATCTGCCGGAAGTTCTTTTTAGGAAGGCCGTTACATCTCTCTCAATGATAGAAAAGAAAAAGAAAAAGAGAAAAAAATCTAGCCTTCTGTCTATTTTCATCAAGGCTCAAGTGCACGCAGGTAGAACTATTACTAAAGATGGAAATTGAATTTCAGGGCTTCAAAATCTCGGCTTAAGGTTGCCACTGATCTACTAAATATTGATCCCTTCCTCACCCCCCCCCTACTCTAGAGTGACATGATTATATGGGGACGCGCAATCTAAAGCTTCGAGTCGGGATATAGGACGGTTGACTGATAAGCCCCCATGCGCAGCGGCTATGGTAAGAGTCAGGGTGGTGATCGAAATACCGGGTGGTATCAACCTTCCTCGCCGCTTCTCTGCGTTCTGAACTGAGAAATCTTGGGGTGGCTCGGTTAACTGGTCTCCCTTCCCCTCCCTCAATCTGCCGGTACATGCATACTATATTACCCTAACCCTGATGGGGGGGAAGAGAGAGAGAGAAAAACATGAAACGAAAAACATTTGGGTGTGCTGATCTTCGGATAAATTATTGGGGATCTACAGGAGGTTGAGGTATGAAATCGGTGTTTTGTGGGGTTCAGTAGTAAACTTAATCGGAAGGGATCTGGCCGCTATTGCCGCGTGAAATCATGTAATATCACTCGCTTTTAATGATCATCGGTGATACACGAAAATCCCTGGTTCTTGTCACAAAAGCTTACATGTAACTAATTTATATTGGGTGCCATCTGATCTGCAAGTATCTGGGAGGTGGGAGGGGGGGGTGGCACAATCTAGTACCTCTTGTGCATCTTACGTAAGGATGGGGTTTGTGTATGCGAGTGATAACACGTGAAGGGGTATTTGAATCTTAAGTATGCCTTTGTAAGTATATGTATAAAAGATGATAAAAGTAATCTCACTAGAGAGTAAAGTTGAAGAGGTAGTAAAGAGTTATTTGGACTTTGTAAAGTATAGTATATAGTACTCTCCTTTGTCATATATTACTCTCGCCTAAAGCGGACCTCTGCTTAATAAACGTGAAAGAATCAAGGTAGGATAGTTAATCCTAATAAATATGGCCCGTAGAGGTTAGATACATATAGTAAGGTATATGTAGTTGTAGTAATAGGGAATTTTGGAGTATGCCTAGCTTAGTGTATGCACGTATCTAGGGTACCAGGGTTACAAAAAAATACATTAACTTAGATTCATCCTAGAAATTTCCTTTCCTTCGGGAACATACCTATAGACTCCTGCATAGTGCAGCGGAATTTGCCGCTGTATCCGAGTGATACATAATGATCATCACGACAACAACAACCACCTGATTCTGTTGAATGAGGTGCAGATTCACGGCTATAGAGAGGGCTCCCACGCGAGAGGCCCGTTGATTTACACTCGTTAAGCTTACTGCTTCCCTAGGGCTGGATTCTAAAATTCTCTGCGTAAAAGCAGGGAAGCATGGTCATAGCGCTAGGTCTTAAGGGTGACATTGAGGTACGAATCATGACCTGCCGAGTAGTGTCCCAGGTATAAAATGTAATTTTATGTTATATGTAATTTTCCCCGCGCGCTAGCTAGCTGCTTAAGAGAAAATCGTTTTCTTCGCCAGAGAGTGAGTTGAACTAGAGGATATCTTACTCCACTCCCCCGACTCCCCCCCCCCCCCGGGACTACTTTTCTCCTCGGCTCATGGGATAGGACCGCCTTATGTATACATGTATATCACCACACGGAAACTTCAATGTTCTTCTCATTGTTTCTCGTAGATATATACACACTAGCACATCATCCTAATACTATCATCCTATTTTATACCTCCTATTACGAAGGCTTCGAAAACTACTTTACAAAGCCTTTAGATAAAACTGATGTCTTTTTATCAGATAATCTCAACGAGGCTTTAGTACAAGTTATGCTACATACAAATACTCCAGAAGTTTTTTTTAAGAATATAGAGGTATGACCCTTTATCTCCCTCTCTAATGGATACATGTAGTTTTGATGTATCCGAATCATATCCTATGATTCACGAGATATGTAACATGACTCATGGTGGCTTTAAATACGTACATGTAGGTATACATTCGATACTCGGCAACTAGAGGGGGATCTATGACAGGCATAGAAGGTACATGTATTTATTCTCACTTTTGGCTCTTACCCTCTCATCACCCTCAACATCACCCTCGAAGCCTCGTTGCACTCATCGCTGCTACATTTTTTTACTTCGTTGTCGTCTTTCGATCGAGATGTAAGTCTTCTGACTAGAATATAGCTCTAGGCTGTTGGGAAGCATTGGGTACCTTATGTTTGTTTCTCGAAATAGTCACGGGCATGAGTTATCACTCGTAATCACAACTTTTAGTTTCTAATTTCTAATTTCATTTTCAGCTATGATACTATCCCATCTGAATCAAAAACTGACATCTATAGGATAGTCTTCCTATAGCATCCTGGGAATTTTGGCGTAGGATCTCAAAAAAAAAACTATACACTTGTCGTAACTACTTAACCGGACAACCGAGGATGATACACCCCTTTACAGATTCACCTCCCTGTTTCAAGATACTCAGGCGGAGATGGAAATGAGTTAGGCATCCATCTCAGGATTCATCGTATCGTCCCATCATTTCAGCTCCTATCCCTAGAGTACTATCTCTTATGAATATACACCCCCGCCTCCTTTTACCAGGAGCAAAAACGATGATGTGTATCCCAGGTATCAAACGGAAAAAAAAAAAAAAAACTAAATATGAAATATCAAAGAAACGGTTTATAAAAACGACTGTTCATAACATAAACTCCTTTTCCGTTTTCCCAATGTCCCTCCCTCCCATGACGTCACCGCCATCAACCCTCCCCATAATGAAAAAAGGAAAAAAGGAAATAAAAAAGATAATGATATATTTATATGAAGGAACTGATGACGCAAGAAAAGAGTCGTAAGACTTAGTGGCGAGAAAGAGGATATCAATACCCCCCCGAGAATATCGCAAAATAACAGGACAAGAAACGAAAAGACAAGAATCTGACCAGAACCAAGACGATAAAAAACGCCGCATCAAAAACACCATCCAAAAAGCACCCAAACACCCCGTTTTCACTTCACCCTATCGTTTGCATGCACCTACCAGCTACAACACACTACCAACTAGCCTCTTCATCTTCATCCTCCTCACCTACTCCTTGTCCTTGTCCTACTCCTCCGACTCGGCCTCGGCCTCTTCCTCCCTGCCCCCCTCCAACAGTTCCCTTTTTTCTCTCCACGATCATCTTGCTCAGCCCGTCCAAGCTCTTTCCACCTCTAACTTCCTCTACCTCCTCCACAGCTCTCCATGCCTCCATACCCCCCGCAATCCTCTTTGTAATCTCCTCAATGATCACTTTCCTCCTGCTATAGAATTTCCGCTCAGCCTGGGATGTCCTCCATTTGGGTCCATATCGCGCCTCAAGACTCTCGACAGATGGGGAGGAGTTCAAGCCAGTTTTCCACTCTTGCCAGAGGCCGGCAACGGTGGAGAGAGAACGGGACATTTTATATATAGGGATTTGCGATGTGGAAGGAGGAGGGGGGGGGAATGAGAGAGAGGCCGAGATCGTGGTTAGTGGAGAGGAAGAAGATGTTGAAGGGGTCGAGGACGTTGTATGCAGAGGGGGGGAGTAGGGTGTTGGTGGGTTCTGTGAAGATGGGAGGGGTTGAGATGTGAATGTTGGAGAGGAAATTAGATTGTTCCCATTGACATTCCCGTTGTTGGGATTATTGATGCTGGTATTGTTGCCGAGATTGCTGGCTGTGATTGTGAGTGGAGGTGGCACGGGGGACGGGTGATGGGACTGCATTTGAGTAGGAGCAGGAGTATGGGCCTGAGTAACTACATTCTGGGGGTGGGCAGGCACATGGTCATCAAATGCGACAGAGAGGTGGACTCCGTCTTTGAGGAAGTGCTTGATGAGCGGCTTGATTATTGTATCCCCGCGATGAGTTTTTAGTTTTGGAGTTGAGTGAGGTGGCTTGGCGAAGAGGTCTCGGAGGAGGGATACAAGTGTCTGTGCGCCGCACATGTTAGATGACGTTTTAAATGCATAAAATTTCAACATTGGAGGGGGGGCAGAGATGAGATGAGAGGAGGAGGAAGAGGAGGAGTTCACGAACATCCCAATTTGGAACCGCGGCAAGCGGTAGCGCAAATGTTTCGCTTGAACCCTGTTCCTGCACGCGCAGGAATGGGACACTCGAATATGAAGTCGCAATCACAGGCGACGTTGCCGCCGGGGCCGCCGGTGGCATAGGAGGCTGTGGATGTTGGGCTTCACTCTTTTGCTGTGTGTGGTGGCGCTGGTGGTGTTGTTGCGGCATCTGCTGCTGTTGCTGCTGCTGGGGGGGTGCAACATTAACGGGTGGTGGTGGGGGAAGCCTCGGCGTCAGCGACAGATTTGATGCGTTGGTCCGTTGTCGCTTCGGCGGGCGCTCAATATCGTGAGGCTCCGATGCCTGTGCGGCGGGAGATGATGAGCTGCTGGATGGGTTTGAGGGCGCGGCAGCGGCGGCAATGAAGGGCATTACCGGGGAGGGGGAAGGATTGATGTGAGGCTGGGGTTTTGAAGAGGGGCGTTGCTGCTGGTGATGTTGTACAGTATGATGCTGCTGCTGCTGCTGCTGATGTTGGTGCTGGAGCAGAAGCTGATGTTGCTGGTGCTGGTGCTGGTGCTGGTGCTGGTGCTGGTGAAGGTGATGGGAGTGCTGGGAGGAGGAAGCCATCGTAGTGGATTGGGGGGGGGGGTGTGATGTTTTGTTTGTGTTGTGTTGCGAATGCCTGCGGGTATCGTCTGTCTGTCGTCTGTTGTCCGTCTGCCCGTGGAAGAGAGAAGGGCAGATACTTTAGCGGGGGCCCGTGCTTGTTGTGAGTGAGGTCGAGTTCTTGTGTGTGTGTGTGTGAGTTCTCTGCACTCAGATGGTAGTGGTGGGAAGTGGCAGCAGTGGTGTCGTGGGAAATCTCCAAACACCGACTCCCCCGACAGCTCTGTACGTACAGATTCTAGGTGGAAGCGACGTTGTTGAGAATAGTGGTGGTTGTGGTGGGCACGGCGCAACTGATCTGATCTAAAGACACGCAGAGCGGGGCACAAAGACACCAGGATATCGATCGGGTGAGGGCTGAGCGGAGTCGACTCGTTGGAAAGAGGACTACCTGTGGGGAGGAGTAAGGAGGGAATAGAGGGAGTGGAACTAGAACTGGGACTGGGACTGGTGTCGGGGGGGATCGCGCAAGTGACTTTCCTGGACTCTGACTGGACTTCTTTGACTGGACTCGACTCCGCTTTTCGAATCGTCGATTAACTGGGTGCGATCCAAGGAAAACACCACAAATCCCCTCTCTTCCGGTCTTGGCGAGGGCCGGGTTATGTAAGAAAGACACGCTGACGCCGGAGCAGTCAGTTGACCTGGGCAAGAACAACTGGACTCGCCATCTGTTCTAAAAAGAAATGTTTTCTCTCGCACGAGGAAAAAGAAAGTAGCTATTGCGGGGAGAAAAGTTTCAATTGAGAAAAGTTTCAAACTGAGCGAGAGAGAGAAAGAATACCCCCACCCAGGAAGTCGCATCCGTAGCCAAGACCCGTTAACTCGGACCCAACCATATAATCTTCTACGGCACCACCACCACCACCTTCTCCTCCACAAGGACCCGGCGAGGGAAAAGAGACTTGACCTAAGCTTGATACTGCCCACGCGCCCGTTACTTAACCACGGTCATGTCTAGGCGCATGGCAGCGGGTGAGCAGTACATACTGAGCGGACCGAGTGATGGGTTGTGAATACATTTTCTACTCGCTCTATTTGTGATTTTGCTTTCTTCGACGTCAGCCTGATGTCACTCGTGTCTTTGGGCTTGTCTGAGATATAAGGTGAGTGTGTTGTTTCCACCCCTCGGAGATCTACAAACGTGCAGTACAAAATACGGAATGTTTTTATTTTGTCCACACCACTGCTCCACCCGAACAAATCCGACAACAGGTAAGACTTTCCTATAAACTGTAGGTATCGAATAGACAGTTGCTTCTAATGTACCTCGACGAGAAAAAGTCTTCCGAGTGCTCTGCATGAAATCTCACATTACCTACCGATCTGATTATTAGTATTAAGATCAGTCACGGAGATTGGGCTGCTGGTGGGACAAAACGAAAACTTCCAGAAGATACCCGCCCTTGAGTTCTGTCAGATGGTCACGCGTAATTTATCATGCACACGTACTAGTACAGCGGGAGAAGAACTGCTCGAGTACAGCAGCCATGTGTTTAAACTCTTAGCTGTGCTAATAAGTATGCACTGATTCGCTCCACAGAACCACATTTGATCGCAAAAGATAATCATAAATGTAAAAATTGTTAGCGAACGCACACGCAAGAGGTGAAGCATCTGCTTATACTATCCGCTTCCGAACAAGCGTGGTTACAATGAGCCGCGACAGTACTCCTACCATCTAGTAGATCTCAACAGAGGCTGGTTTATGGATACGATATCAGTATTTAGAAAGACAGGGCCAATCGGCACGAGTTGATGAGGATAAGAAGAAAGGCATGACTGGAAAAGAATTCTTGGCAGACGGGAAGGGAAGTAAATATCTTAGTAAGGGGTCTAGTTCCTAAGCGCATTAGGCTCGAAGTTCTGAGTACTGTTTCAGAGGCGTTTATTTAGGAATCAGTGTATATTTGTGCACTCACAGGGTAGCACTCGGTTGTACCCAAAAATTCCTGGTAATTAATGCCGAGTTATTCATTAAATCAGGCGTGTACTTCGGCGCCTATCGTCAAATTATATCAAAGTGTATGTATGAGCCGTTCGCACATCTACATGTACTCATCAGCTGAAAAGCTGAGGATACAAACGAACACTGGGGTATTTTTCTTTATTCCCCTGGGTCGCGGCTCGAGTGGGCTTTAGCCAATGAGTTGTATAAAGGTTCGTAGATTATTCATTGATAGACCAATCAGTACTCGCGACAACTTTCATCATCCGAGCCTCTAGAACAAAGTTGTTGTGAACCATGTGCGGGGTATCTGTGTAAGATTGCGTCAGGAGCCTTCTTTCTTTTTTCCCTTCATTTTTTCGGTATATCACGGGCCTGACGGCATGTGGTGGATCAAGTGTGTCAGAACCTAGTTTTAATATATCTGGCATAAGAACATAAACCGGGGTTGGTAGGATCAAGAACCTCATTGAAAATGATCGTTTTTACCACCGATGGCATATGACTCTTGATTCTAGCGCCATAGATTGTATTCGTCTGGAAGTTCCCTGACTTTACGAAATCTCCGAGACGTAAAGCGTTAACCCCAGGTTCCCCACCCGGGAGGGGAAGGGGTAAATTGCTCTAGAATCTAACTTTGTTTTTTGATACTCGTACGTAGAGTATAGATCTTCAGCTTTAACCTGGTATATGTGCGCACAGGATCTACTGGATTTCCGAGCTTTGATATATATCAGTGACACTGGTTTGGTACATATCCGCACAAAGATATTATTTTTGTCTTTGAAGCCTTTTTTTTCCTTTTCTTTCTTTCTATGCCTAGTTCGCCTAATCTCCCATTGGAGTGGCTTTTGTTTATTTATATACTAGATAGGCGTTAGATCATGGCGGTGTTTAAAGTCGCGTGGACAGCATGGAGGTTGTGTAGGGTGCGCAGTGTCTTAACATTTCCCAAATAGTAAACGTATCCATCGCGGTAATAGGTTTGTTCCAAGCAAGGCCAACTGATGTGAAAAAGGAAATAATTCGCTAGCCCCAATCTAAAATGAGGAGTTATTAGTTGCGCACTGTATATAAAGTTTCCGAGTGGTGTATACATTGTCTCGTCATAATCAATCAAACCCCCCCTTTTTTTCTCTCCCTATGATAGATAGAAAAAACAATAATCACTACAACTAGTGGGCTCTAAAGATGCCTTCTATTAACCTTCCTGGGGGAAATGAAATTTGCACATGTATGAACGTGTAGTGAGTATCAACGTCACCTCACTGTATGTTGGAATTTACCAACAACCGAGGAACCTACCCTGGTTAGATATCGTTTCAAAGGCTTTGGTTGCATATTTATTATAGGCGGTTATATACCGGAAAATTATCTCAGCCGGTGAATCGATGCATGAGTGGTAGTTGGGATCTGCCTAAATTGGTTGTTGGATGGAGAGGGGGGATGTTGTGTCACATGGGTGGTCTACTTTGCTAACACTTTTTTTTTACCTCGTTTGTTAGTTGTATGGAGAATTTATATAAGGCGTTTTTATAGGGGGGCCTATCACGTTACTGAGGGTATTCTCGGGGGTATTTTCAGAGATGAGCATGTAAAAACCAGCTCTTCATATTGGTAGCCTTCAATTTTTTTTATTCTGGTTTGGAATTTCATAGAATATCAAGTACTGGCCTTTATAGTCATGGGAATAGGCGATATTAATGTGTCATGTAAGTGTCTTGTGATGGTTTTTTTATACCTAGAAATAGGTGGTATCATACTGAAGTTATGTAGCTGATGTCATATGTAAATGATATAATAAGCTACAAAACAACCTGGGACCTGGTAGTTACTAAAGTTGTTATGTGTTGGGCTGAGTTCTATAATTATGTGATTATTCGATTTGCGTAATGGGGCTGTCTTTTCTCTCATGTAGGCTGTAGGAGATGTAATTATTCGCCATATGTTATCGCCCGTACATATTGACGTTACATCGAGTGAGTTATGGTATCTAAAGCCACACAATATTTTATTCTTAATATGGAAACAACCTTAATGTATTAGGAAGATCTCCAGGTGATCAATTTCGATCTTCAGGGTTTATTAGCGAATTCCATCTGTTTTACCCCTGTCATTATCACTGAACCTCGGGGGGATGAGGCTCTGAAGACGCTTAGCCTAGGCCTACGTAGTGACATCCGATTATAAGCGTAGTAATCCGTTTGTGGTGTTTAAATACCAATCGAATCCCTGTGTTTAGAGAATTAACCCCTCAGGTTGGAGGTTCAAAATCGTCTTTTGCGGCTGCATCAACGAGATCATTCAGTGGATGGCCAAGTCCTTCGGAAAGACAACCAAAAGCTGATTGATTCTTAAGTCAATAATGTTGCATCATCGAAGCAGTTCTCGTTGCCAAATATATGAATGATTGAATAAGAATGCCTGTTTCTAACTGGTATGTGAGATAAGTGGACACCTACACCGTAAATCTAGTTGCTCATGTTGGGATTATGCTCTAATGACCAACATATGTGATAGGTGCACACTAGCGATAGTAAATTTTTTTAATAAGTTTGATTGTACAACCTTGGTCAAAGCATTATAGCAATTAATCTGGTGCTTAATAGTCTATTCAAGTATCCTCTCAGGGCAAGTGGGCACACGTCAATATTTCCAGCGACAAGGTGTTTAAACACCCGATATCAGAAGATTAATACCAGGCTCAATTTGCTCCAAGGAGCCAGGGTCTGCTTAGATACACGCGGTCCGGAGATTGAGGTTGCGGCATAATTAAAAAAAGGCCTCAATTACGCATTTTAGGACGTATTTCGAGTACTCATAAGGCTGGGCCTCGAGCGGGGTTTATAAAACTGTCTTATGATCTGGGGGGGCTTGTAACATATAGATACACTCTAGGTCAAAAGTAGAGTGTAGACAGACAGACAGACAGACAGACAGAAAATCAGCTAATGGCTTGTGAGAACACTCGAAAAGCGGGGTCTTTTATCGCACTGGTATTGTATCTTGCCCTCACTTTACTTTTGGCTATAGAGTTGCCGAAGAATAGTATGATGGCCGACGTGCTGGGATTGTTTGTGCGATGAGCGCTTAGAACACTAATAGCCCAGGACTTGACGTTGTCATAAGTGGGCCGAAGCAATGATCGCTCTGCACGTTGTGCGCACACGTGTTTGGATCTGCAAGAATTAAACTCCCACATATAAGGTATTGGAGATTAAGCATCGAGGGATAATATAGTAGGTTCTAGGGGAACCCTTAATTTGTAGTTAGTAAATCTAGTGTTTTAAATTAGGTATAAACTGTACTTTCAGTTCTCTAGACCCTACCTATCAATGTAAGTCATAATAATAGCACCCCTGAATCTAGCTGCCAATGTCTTGGAGAATACATAACAAAGCTACTGCCAAGGGTTGTATCGCTTTTAAGGTAAAACACAACCGACTTAAACCATTCAATCCTTATAGGGGGGCCCAACCATGGCCGGCAAACTTGGATTCCGTGAGTATTAGCAATGCCAGGTAACACTGGCGTGTCTCTTCTGACTGCAAAAGTCCTAAATATGTGGTAAAACCTTTTACTGGTTGTAGAGTTCTTGATATGGATCACCCTTCTTTAATCAATACGTATGATTAACACCGTAGATAGCTCATTAGATTTGCCCCTTTAATACCTAGGTGCATGTGCAACGGCTACAGGTAAAGTTGAGTTTTTTTTTTTTTGCTAGATTCCCCTTTGCTTTTTTGGTTTCTAATTGAGCTACCATGATCCTCATAAGCCTAGTAGTGGCGGTGTAGTAGAGGCTCAAGGAAGCGTTATCGGTGCCTAGCCATCGGGTGATCAAAAAGTGGGAACAAAAGCGCCAAGGCAGTGTGCGACATAAGTAAAAAAGGAAAAGGAAAAGGAAAAGGAAATCATGAGCCCTCATTTTTTTCTTTGGCTTGGAAATTCTTCTTTTGTGTTTAATCTTAATATCCTGCACTCTACACCTTTCGGCAATCCACTATACTCCCTGTCTTTAGTCCACTACATCCTGCAAATCGGGTACTAGAAAATCCGAATTTCCTCTTTTTCTTTTGGCGCCGGAGTTACCACCGGTAACCATAAGCTGCATTTTCAGCATGTGGTTCTGACTCTCTAGTTTCCTGTTTTGGTCCTCTAGCTTGCGGTTTCTAGCATCTAGCTTATCAACCTTTTCTTCAAGCTTATCGGCACGTGTCTCTAATCTCTCAATGCGTTTTGCTTTTTGCATGTTTTCATATTCGAGGAAGTCAATTAGAGATGAGGATGCGGGTGGAACACGGTCTGAATTGACCACTGATTCTTGAGACTGCATATGTAATCGCTTGTTTGTAGGCGGTTGACGTGAATATTCAGTCTCGCGATATTGTGATGGCCGTTGTTGGCTAGAGTTTGTGGATTGTGGGGGAGACAAATTTGCTGGTGGAGTAGTAGAGCGAAGTGCAGAGGTAAGTTCGGGGTCAAAGCGTGGGGGTGGGGGTGCAAGGCTATAGCCTGATGGCGGCCCAGCACCGAGATCCGTTGTGAGGGCATCATGATCAGTATCACCGCCTGATGGCTCATCTTCGTCAAAGCCACCGAGGCCGGGAATCTCCCATGCAATGCGGGCTTCAGAGACGTCCCAGGGAAAATTGGGCCCCGGGGGTAGCCTACTATTGACGCGTGAATCCCTGTGCTTTATGCATTAGCAGTCTATCTGTGTTATAATAAAATTAGGCATGTACCATTGCTTCCTCAACGCGTCATTTGTACGTCTCTTAAAACCATTTGTTTCGGCCCAATTATTATATTCATCAACTAAGACTTGCCATCCTTGATCTTCACCCTCCAATGAATGCAATCTCACAAGTCTTAGTAGTTCATCAGTCTCTGAATCTCCGAATCCACCTTTGGCAGCACCTCCACCACTAGGGAGTTTCCCTCTCGGCTTTGGTGTCCCCGCTGCCGCTTCAGCTTCCTTTGCTTCTACACGGACGATCTGCTCGCGTTCTTCCTGAGTGAGGCCAGTGCATTCCTCGACTAGGTGTCTGGTCCGTTCCTCTGAACGCCCCTTAGGGATCTTTTTCTCGCAGCGTACACAAGACACCTGGTATTTATTCGATCGATTCTGCAGTGCGGCATCCTTGTTAAAGAATTCAGCCCATTTAAATGGGCGCGGCATGATCTAGGAGTGTTAGAATAATTTACTAGTGTTCTAGAAGGGAAGGGGGGAGGGGGGGGGAAGGATTTCTTTCTTACGGTTTGAGTAATTAGGAGGTGTTTGTTCTGTCACGTCGTTGGGGGTTGTTCTGGGGTTGTGTTGCGGCTGGCAGTTCAACAGCATGTTGATCGGAGCCTAAGCGAAGATCCACCTATCCGAGGAGATAAATTAAATTGTATGAGAATATATTCTTGTCTCAGTACTTCACGTAAATATCTCAGCTCCGAAGGTGAAGTAGCCGCCAAATGAAGTAATCGATATTTTTTGTTTGTTTTTGTCCATTGGTTCAAGGGCGAGGCTTAGCGCAGGCTAGGCAGCAGCGTCACTACCTGCCCAAGCCCAGATGTGGCAGAATCAGAAGATACAAGGCAAATTTCATAAGTAGCTGATAAAAGACCTAGTTCAAGGCCTAAAACCAACTCAGTGGTTATTTTAAGTTAGAATTGATGGTTTTATACGGTTTCACGTGCGCAGCTGTAGGCAATTCGAGTGCATAACACGAGTACTGGAGTCTACTTACCAGCAGGTACGGAAAGGGAAGTTTTTTGAACCTGGGAATGATTAAGCTTAGTAGCTTAGTTGATTAGGTAAGGTATAACGTTGTGTTAAAGACATTAATTTCTTGTGCTCATATTATTAAAGCCATTGGCAAGTGCCAAGTTTAGTATAAAATTAAGTATCTAGGGTGTTTGATATCAGAGTTGAGCTTGTAGGACTACTACTCACCTAGCTTATGCACGCACCTGATGTACATCTAAACTTGTCTTATACACAGACTGCATTATGGGGTAAAATGTGATAGATAAGGTATGAGATATAGCCATCAGTGTAGGTATCACCAAGATTATGTCTACTCCAAGCTTCCATGGTGTTCTAGCGGCGAGTGGGGACGCTGACCGGGAGTCAACAAACCCTTGCTTGCAGATTTCCCCCAAAAAGAACTGGCCCTGGCCCTCACTAATAGTATATTGCCCCTTTAGCAAGTGTGGGGCGGAATGGAGAGTGGTAATTCTTGGCTTATAGATTTGAGTTCTCCACACTGCTATTTAGAGTATTTCTCTTGTAGCCATTCAACTGCAAAGGTAATATCACTTTGGTTTGACCATTACGCGCCCAAAGGCCCGCACAAGTAGACCAACGCTCAATAAGTGGAGTCATGTTTGCATCGGGTTGATGTTGCCTCTAAATTTCACCTCTCTGAATTGATCGTTCTTATGGTAGATACATGTAGGATAGTTCTTATGTGGCGTCTTTGCTGCATGATGATAATGTGTGACAAGACCGGTTAGGCCGCATGTACATATTGCATTCCCGCAGTGTACATCCGCCGCCTGGTTGAGATCCACTGAATTAAAATGTTGTACATACTTGCACATGGCGTTCGTTCTTCGTGTATAAAGTGGAGATCGAAATACCCCACAACAGGGACGTTCGTGGAGATTTCGGGGGGTTTGGGGGTTAGTAACTATAAGTTTTTTTTTTTGATCTTGAGGAACTTCTTTTAAGGGTTTAAGGTGAATGTGGAATATATTGGTGATTCTAGAAAGGTTGGAGTTTTATGTTGGTCTTGGATGTATTTCATGGTAAGCGAAGTCGCTATGATGGATGATGCACACACACACACACTTTGAAGTATACGATAGGTCTCTCTTTTTGTTGGCCGGTATCCCTTTTGAGTGTATGGGATTAACAATGCTAGAAGTAAACTGGAAACCATACACTGTGTACTGCCTGCCCCGCACGTCTGAACGCAACTATGTATTTACTTTCTGATCGAATGTTCACTCATTTTTCGGTAATTATGGAGTTTCTCAGTTGAACCCCCTATAATTTTGCTCTGGGCCCTGGCACACGTACAAGCTTCAGTAAGTAATCGCGTATGCTTGAGCTGGCCTAAATACGTACTCTCAGGTCGGTCAGCCCTACCTATTTACTCACTATTTTACACTACAAGTACTAGTGGGTAAACCGTCCCTGAATTATATTATAGCGTTGTTCTATGAGATATTGTGGGTTTCTACTCAGTTTTGGTCTAGCCGTTCAGAAACGCTTAACGCCTATGGAACTGAGGAGGTAACGCGCACACAATCACGCGCAGTCCTTTCATCCTTCTTCCGTACCCAACAATCTCTCGCTCTCTCCCTTTTAGTTCCAAACCACACCTTTGAGTCTTCTCACTAACCTGTAGAGTTGCCTGAAAAGACAAGAAAAAGGAAGTCTTAACATTAGAGTCATCTAAAGAAAGGTACCAATATTTCTAGTCTTCAGCTCTAGCTCTCTACCGCCTCGAATCAAGGATAAACTCATCTACCCCCAGCTTCGTTATGCATAATCATCTCTCCCTTCAGTACCTCGCGAGTTACAGCTCTTGCCCAGTTACCGGCCCTTGGAACTCAATCTCAGGTGGTTTGATCTTATAGGGTAGTACCGTATGTTTGGAGATACTAGTTTGGAGCTTAGGTGCGCAAAAGATGAAATTTATTTCCTAATAGGGGAGGGGGAGGGAAGGTACTCCTGGAGCGTCTGGACTTGCTCTAGAAGTAATGTTGATCAGTCACTCATGACATAGTATCTCGTGCCTTTCGACATTACCATACCCTTCCCAAGAGGCCCCCCGAGTTGTTTCTGATATTTGCGTAAGGCATTACTTGTTTTTGAGCTACCTCATTTGGAATATGGTCTTCAATGACTACCATCCAAAGTAGTTTTCTCACAGAATCTCACTTGGCCTAGCCTACGTACCAACCGGCGGTTGTCCGCTCCCCCCGCCGTGGTTTCGGGGCCATTCAGTCTAGCTTGGACGCCCAAGCAATAGGGCTGCCTATACTAATGGAAGAGTCCTGATATCCCTGTTTAGATATCCAAGTGCTCCAGTCAATATCACTCAGTATGACTAGAGCGCTGTTTTGCACATATATACTATGTTAATATTCATATATAAGATCTATCATTCAGCAACTCCTTCCAACTTCATCACCAGCAGCTCCTCTCACATCAAACTTTACCATCAATAGCTCTTTTCAGTTTCCCAAGCTTCAGCACATTCCTCTCTACTCTCGCCCTCACAACCTTATATAACTCTAATAAAATGGTAATCATCACTCTCTGCAACATTAATTAAGGATCCTACTAACTCATTATCTCTTAAGGACTTCAATGGGCAAATCCGTCTTGCTGAGAAGAAGGACCGTCGCTCCCCTCCAGGCCTTGGACGCCCTGGGTCAGCGGGTTTCCAACAGGGTGCCCACGACGGAATGCACTCATATTCAAACACCGAGCGGACGAGTGACTCGCTTCGAAGTACTCCTACTCTCGACAATGATCACGGCGAACAAGTGTCCGAGGGTGAGATGAAGAATGGCGCCACTTCAGCTAATTCGAACCTGGCACCTGCAACATTTTGGGTATGCTGTGGTGGAGCTCCCCGTAGTCAATCTAGCTGCGGTTCTACTTTTCTGGACATCCATGTCCAATGCGACGATTGTAGCCATCGCAGGTGTAGCAACTGCCAGAACTTCACCGATCCCGTAGACAGAACGGCGTAAAGGACTGGGCGGTATAGAGGATGAAGTGGTGCGATGAGTAAACATGGTTATAGATGGTGGATAATGGAACTGATTTGTATTTCTTAATTTATAACTTGATTTTTGACTTCATTTGTAGCTAGAGCTAGAGTGGGTAATAAGTAGCTAATTTGGTAATGCGTTAAGTCTTGTTTGGGATTATTGAGTATATGTTAGTTATTTATAGAGAAGTGGTTAGTAATGGTATATCTATAAAATATAGTGCGGGGATATTAGTACTAGAAGCTTTTATAATTATGGTTTTGTTGTTTAAGATTTGATTGCTTTAAATGACCTGCCCTTTATATTGGTGGTTATATATATGATTTAGATTGAAATATGCAGACGGATTATCGGTTGTACCCGCTGAATTTGTATTAGCTATTATTGCCAAGATGACAAGTTGTGTAGCTGCCGTTATTGAAAGTGGGGAGGAAATAGCTGCACTACCCTAACTTGAAGTTCCCTACGCTCTTCTCTCTACAAACACTTTCCACAAGAGAGACTGCTTCTACGCTGCAGCTCTACCTCTACTCTCTCTGCTCTAGATGGCTTCTGATTGTATAGGCACATAGGTGCTTGGTAGCCTGCCTATGATGCCATCTTCGCCTTTAAGCTCGAACCTCCTACAACTGTCTTCGGCCTTTAGAATAGACCACTGGGAAGATCGAGAGCAGAAAGAACTGCAACTCCTTTTTCATTCAATGAATCTACCTCGGTGTTTGTACCGCTTTGTTCGGGGTCTTTTGCGCAGTAGTGCATTTTGTAGGTAGTGCCCCCAATACAAACTAAGCTAGATAAACAAGCCAGCCTTTGTACCTATAACGGGTAATGACTAACAAGGAGGTAGTGAGACAAGTGATTTCGATTTCAAGTGATTCACTTTAGTAGTCATCCATGCGTTCGGATTTATTCTACGGCCCCAAAAGAACAGCCGCGGGGCTTCGCATCGCTCCAGGTATTTGGTGAGCGGGGGTATTGTTTAAAAGGCTCTTGGATAGCTCTAGGCTTGTTTCCTTCAGAAGCACTCCGTCTCAAGATGGGCTCTGCGGAGTATCGTCCATAGCTGCTGCTGCAAAGGCCTTCGGAGACTCGACCGCGCATATCATCCTTCTACGGCTTCCTCTAGGTTCGAGCGCAGCATTTTACTATGAATCTCTTCTGAGGCTTGCGAGGTTGTGTTTGGTAGTATGTGAAATCATCCCCCAATCCTAAAGTTGTTGTGGACAGGTAGAGCAAACCATTTGAGCTTAACCTAAGCTTCTCGATTCATCAGCGCCCTGTGTTTTCTAGCCTACAAGTAAGCTCCGACTCATGGAATGTCCTTAGTATCTGTATTTGAATATTCGACGAGAACCTCCATAGGTATGGTAAAGAACCCCCTATTCAGGCCTTTCTGCTATGCTGAGGTTACTGCGCCCTCTTATGGAGAATACTTGTACTATATTCCTAGCTGTACGGCTGATCCTTCGAAGGGTGTTGAGTCTCATTATTTAATATCCTATCATATTGGTATTAAACTCAGGTTGACCAGGAGAGAAATAGGGAGAAGTCATTGCTTCATCGCTTATTGGGTGTCATTTTGAGCATAAGGTTGAAATTAGGTTTCGACTTGCTTCTTCTGGATTCATAAAGTTAGTACTGCCTCTTAAATTCTCAAGGGTAACGTATTCTCACCTGTATCTATTAAAGCAGCTGATTTAGATCAGTTATCAGATCAGTTATCAAGCTTGCAGTTTTCTCCAATATCAAGGCTTCCCCCCCTCCATTCAAAACAAATATACAGCTGTAGTAACTAATACTTAGCCTAGGCTTCTTTCATAAAAGTTAGAGTGCGACATAACCTTAAGGCCTTAGCTGCATTTTGTTATGGACTAGCAGATTAATAGTATCAATAACTTGCAACTTGGCACCCCCCAGGCATTTTTTTTACTAGATGGCCACTCCTAAGGGACACTAAAAGCTCCAGTGTTATTAATTAGGAAGGATTTTACCTTCACTCAACCCCCTGTATTTGGGGTAGACCTGCACAAGATGAGTTCCTCCACGGCCACTATGGGAGGTACTCGAAATACGGGGTTAGTGTTCGGGGTCTCTAAGCTCCATCACTAGATCTAACTTCATATTCTAGTAACTAGAAAAGCAGTGATGAAGCGACTCACTAGAGATGCCATAATCATAAGGAATTACTAAAGGAGGTCATGAACCCCTCAAGTAGGGCTTGGCGCGGCTTGCCCATTCGGGGATACCGGGACCGGGACTTTCCCCTTCTCTCAACTTGGTCCCTATAGTTAATCAGCGTTATAATACTACATGTAAGATTAGAATATTAAGAGCGTTGAGTTTAATAGAAATATGATTTTCTTTACTTTGGGTGAATATTAAAATTGATTGTGTGTGAAATTTGAAGGCAGTTACCTAAAGTGGTAATGATGGTGACGGTTCATATATAGCGTGCTACCTAATTAGGTGATACTGTGATTATCTATCCTGGTAGTAGGTTCAAGTTTATTGGCACCATCCCAAAGTGTTAGAGCTTTTGTATGGGCTATATAATTACCCATTGATTGATTTTTTGTGAGTATAAGTGTTGGGATTAGTGTGACCTAGGCACTATGGTGTGAGATATTTTAGTAGAGATAGACACAAAGGATACATTATCCTGTTTTCTCAAAGGTGATAAGCAACTCCAAAAAATATTTCCCCGTATTTTACCGCAAGCTTCTCCCTAAGTAATCTAGGATATATTAGTTACTCAAGTTAGGCTCAAAAATAGTAGTATTGATACCCCTATAAGTATAATTGTCAGTATAAGTCTGTATCTTTTCCTACCGATTAATGAAGTATATAAATTAGCCATGAATTATAGGGCTTTGTATGTGTATATAGAATATCATAATTCTTATAATTTTGTGAAAAGGACGTATTGTCTTGAGGCACTGCCCTAGACCTCATATCTATATGACCCCACCAATAATGTACTTTTTCAGCACAACCTCTCACAAAGGCTCTTCTGTCGCCATGTAATATGAAATAAGAGTGGTGGAAACACTATGGATGCCTTAAGCATTTAAAGCTGCTAATATTCGAGTGGAGATTTTATATCCTAGTGAAAGTTTTATAAGGGCTCTATAAAATAAGGTGTCAGGCATTGGAGGAGGGATAGTTACTCCACAAACACACCCAAGCAGTGATAGGAATAACCTGTATACCGCTTTTAGTTAATTCTGTAAGCAGTTCGTTTTTTGAATAGAACCCAATAGAAATCAAAGAGTTCTAAATATCATAGGCTCTAGGACGAAGTTCGTTTTCATGGTAAAGGCTAGAGTTCACTGTAGTTGATTTGGCAGTATAAATTCCCTCAACCATAGCGAAGCAGCCTAGATAACTTCGACTGAACCTATTATTGGTATGGATTTTTCCGTTTGCGAAGACTGTATATAGAGGTAAAAAACCTATGATTTCCTCAGTTTAGTAGCCTAGTATACCTTTTCCTGTTGCACTCTTCGAGGTTCGATCAGAGGTCGATTCCTTCCAGTGGTTTCCTAAAAGAAAGACCCCCATGAACCTATAAATATATTATCCTTAAGCATAGGACGCCCTAGCAAGATGAGTGGATACTGCAAGATTTTATCAAGCGCCTTTGATATAGGGCCGGTTTCTATCTTGGAGCGTATATAAATCTTTTGGACGTGACCACTTGGTATGGCTATTGACCCAAAAGTAGACCTTGCTTAGTTGTCGATATGATCTTTTGGGAAAATACGCCTATATTTTTTATATCCGAAATAGGACGCCTTCGCATAAGGGTTCGGGTAATCCTGGTAGTGTCTGACGTAGGCCTATTTTGTTATTATCGGATGCGCAGCCTTGATGCGCAAAAAGAAGCAAGACTGGTATCGCGACTGCAATTAGCGTTGTTTTCTAGAATGAGTAGAGTAACTTCTGCATATGACTGACAAATTTGGAGAGTTTCTCTTTAAGGAACCTTAAAAATTATAGGGCTTTGAGTTCTTTCTAGTTGGTATAATTATCTATCTTCATTGGCTCTCTTTCTAGGGTCGACCGGAAGCGTGAGGCCACAAAGTGCACCGTGCCCGATCGTGTTGTAGTGCCTTCTTTTATACCTTCTGTAACTAGTTAGTTATACTATGACAGACACCATGTACAGCCGTGCTTATCCATATCTAAAATGTAGTTCTAGGATGTTGAGTGATGTAGTTGTGGTATGAGGCCGTGCGTAACTAAATAAGGCTGAGCTAAATGATGATTTCTTTGCTATAAACCTCGTTCTACCTGGGCTTGTTAGAAGGTTGGCTCCCACAGCGTTGGTTATATTAGGATTTGCCTATTTAGGTATCGATTTTCAGGAACATGAGCGTGCGCAAGTTATGTCAGGACTAAAGGTTTTGACACTTACGCCTCAACGTACAAACTCTTGAGAATGGTGATGACTGTAAAAATAAGGCTGCCTGTTTACTAAACAAGTCTTAGTCCTTCATTTCTAGGAAATCGTTTTTAATCACCTAGCCTAGGGTTATTCTACTGTGCTTAATTCGGGTCTACCTTCCTACTATTACTTTATATCAGCCACATGTGCGAAACATCCCCTCTTAAACGCTAGTTATTTCTCCATACCTTGTTGATGAGTACCAAACCTTTCAGCTACGGGGAGGTCCCACTTCGCAGCATGAAACTACCCTTTCGCCTCGTTTGAATGCCAGAGCTAAAAGGAGTAATATCTCTCCAGTCTAAGACAAAGTAGTGAGGCTACATATTTGGGAGGGAGTGAAAGAATGGGAATGACGCCGTTGAATAGTTAATTGGGAAATAGTGCTAGCCTAGATTGTGATGGTAGTCAGTATCTCCAACCATAAATACTTAAACTCCCTTTCGTAAGAATCAATCAAACAATCAGAAGTTCTCAGCAGGCCATATTCAATCCTGCCACTACCTCTTACCTCCCCAAGATTACCTCCTTTGCTGTGGATTGTACCCTACCAAAGAAATCCTATCTTCAATATTCAAAACATCGATTCAAGAATGTTCACCTCCAGTAATGAGAAGGCACTTATACCACCTACGGTGCCACTCCCAGGTGCTGGTTGTCCTCTGGATGCATGTCCAAGTTCTCAGCCAAGAGTCAAAGATATCATGAGCTACATACCTACCGGAAACAGTAATCATATTGTCTGGTTTTGTTGTTTTTGCAGCTCTGGGCCATGGAACGTGGAGATTTATGTTTCATGTATTAATTGCGACCATCAGCGATGCGGTATCTGTAGAAATGAACAGATATAAAGCTATTATAATCTCTTTTAGAAGTCAGTGTCATTTATGGGTTACTTCAGGTGGTTGCTTGGGCGGCTTGTCGAGTCTCGGAATTCAGGCTTTTTACAGGTGTTTGAGGATATTGTGAGGGTTTATTTCGCTGTATGGTCAAGATCTGGAAATAGATAGAACTTTTAGAATTTGTTATTTTGCTTTAGGGGTTGCGTGGATAACTGTTTAACTCCTGTATTAGTCGTAGAGTACTCTACATGTAACGACAATAGATCTTATCTTATCTCCAGTCTTGCCAAGACACAACACTCGACGATGTCAAATAAACCCTGCGCCGAGCAAGCTCTGCACCGAAACTATAGACCCTCCTGTAGCTATCTGCATCTAGCCTTCATCATACCTAAAATAGCCAATAACCATGTTAGATTTTATGATACTAGGTTTTATTTACGCCCAGTTCTCTTACTCCTCGACCGGGCGCGAGGCAAACAAGCAATTTTAGCACTCAACTCCTACTCAAGAAACTAACATAAAGTTATGTCACCTCGGTCCCGTTATCTCGGGTTTGTCTTAAACTTAGTGTTAAAGGGGTAGGCAACTAGCAGAGGTTAAAGAGGCGCGCCGCCTCGGATGCCCCAATGCGCAGCCATAGCTGTCAGATATGCAGCCTTATGTTCTTTGAACATTCTTCGGGCGAATATCCGAACCATGGTTCAACTCCCTAATCATCATATAGGCCTTATTTCCGGCCATGAGTCCTCAGCGCCCAGTGCCCAGTGCCCAGTTCCCAGTTCCAGGCTGCAGGCTGCAGGCTGCAGGCGCCGCCTAACAGATCTCTGAATATCTGCTCTAATCCATGCGTCCTATAGCTTAAAGGGAGTTTTGCACCTCGTCGTCATAATTTCTCTAGTTAGCTCAGGGAGCCAACCTCTAACATCTATTGGATCTTCAGCGCCTGTGAACTTATGAACACTCATAGCGAATATACCTTGTGTATCCTGACGATTTTTGTGCTTCGTGCCTTTTGCCTCAAGGGGGCTGTTTTATAGCTATTGTGCGCAATAGGCAGTGCATTCCATCGTGTCATTACCCTCAAGACAGGGCGTAATTAACTGAGAAACTCTTTAGTATTTGGATAGGTATATAATATAGTATAAGACCTACTTAAGTATCCCATCAGTTTCATCACCATAAAACAAAACTCCTCAAAAGGCTCGGAACCCCAATTTATAATCTCATATATCAACTAGACTTTCAAAAACACTGCTCCATTACTCCGTTCTTTAGTAATAATCATTTCCCGGAATCTCCAATATTCCTCCAGTTCAAAAAACCCTCCCACCTCAAATAACCACCATGTGTAATATCACCTGCGATATCGGCATTTGCTCCCACCCTGCTCCACGATCAAGTATGCTTGTACAATACCAAGAGACCACTACCCTTCAACCCTCTTTCGAGGATGATTGTTGCTTGTCCTTCGATATATCAATGAACAAAGCCCCTATATCTGTTCTTGCCCGCGAAGAAGTCTGGTTTTGCCACAACTGTAAAGTAAAATACGGCATGGTTACCGGACCAATGCTCGTTAATGTTCAGCCAGCATGCTATTCCTGCGGCCACGAAAGGTGCCCGCAGTGCACCATTGAACTTTCTGGTTAAAGTGGCTAGGGGCAATAATGGTCTACCTTCATAACATCTGTGCGCTTAAAACGGTTTGGTGGTGTCTTGGTTATCATATTTTGCTGGGTTTGGTTTCTTTCCGGCGTCCGGTACACCATCGGATTTCTCTCTAGGGTTTGGGCCTTTGTGTTCTTTAATTTCTGAGGCTGTACATGGGGTCTTCTGGTATCGGGTTCTAGATTGGGGGTTCTAAAATATAGATGAGTGGAGGTGTTTCATTGGGTCTGGGTTTCTTGTCAGTGTGTTCTTTATGTTTTAGACAGTTTTCTTTCGGCGCTGTTTGGGTTTATAGGGTGGATGTTTCATTATTATTTCTCCAAGATTGGGTACCGGGGAGCTTGAAATAATCATAGACAATGAACTCGTTCTTAAAAAAATCTCCATAAATTTCCTAGAGATTGATGGTAAATGTCTCGAATTAGAGCTAGAGTACATACCTTAGTTTTTGTGTACCTCTAGGTACTCGGTATATATGAGCTTGCATATTGACACCAAGACTTGAGCCTTAGAGGAAGGGTCTCATTAACGTAAGTATCCTTTTGTCTCCCCAGATGTATATTCTTATAAGAACTGTTCTATTTCTTACTGATGTTAGCGTTTCCCCCAAGCCCTGAAGACTATTATATAGGACGTAGATTACCTTGGGGAAAAACAAAACAAAACCGTACTTAGGTATCGATAATATCCATGATAAATTGATCGTACCAAATGATAATTCAGATAGACATTAACGCCTGCGAGGGGTGTTGTCTAGATAGCTAGCGTCCTCATACGAGTATCTGGTGACGTCTTCCTTATCACATGTTTTTTTTTGGTGTTGTGCTCAAAGTGTTAGGCCAGTCCAAGTACCTCAGGTGACCATCACGTGTAACTACATGCAGTTTTTAAGTATCCAAACAGCGATCGATTAAGAGTCAAGGAGATGAAACGTTGGATACTTGATCAAGTTCAAGTCTAGCCCCTGCATGTACTGGGTTATCGTGGAGTTTAGAGTTAATGAATCGGTGTCATATTGCTATAGCCGATGGCTATGGGGATCTAATGACGTGACAGGCCAGAAACCCTTTAATACATGTATTATTGTAGTACGTGATCGAGTACTAACCGTTGAACCCTGCTGGTAACGTATAACCAACCCATGTCCCCAAAATATTTTTACCAGAATATAAGCCCTTTGAACCGTAACCGTGGTACCGGTATTAATGCAGGGTGTTTATTTTTTATGAGGCAGGAATGGCGGGATTGACAGCTGTCAATGCATGTATGTAAGGTTAATTATAACGTGACATGCATCCCTGTTAATTGAAACGCGATGAACGCCTGGGGAATGCTTTAAGACCTCTGCTTGAAAGCAATAAGTAAATAAGAGATTTGGGGTTCATTGGGGTAGTTTCTGATGTCCATTGGGTCCTGTAAGGCCTTAAACTACCAAAATCCCACTTAAAGAACCCTGTATTGATAATTAAGATAGGTGTAGATAGGGGCTTTTGTCGGCTAACCACGCGAGACTCATGTATCGTACCTTCACCGATCGACAAAAGTATTAAAGTTAACCGTATTGTAATTTATAATGCAAGAAATATATGTGGGTATTATATTCAGGCTTTTAGTCTCGAAGTATATACGTGTATGGGGCCCCTTACTTAACCACCTAGTTATAATATCCCGACACCTCTCACATGCAGATACGTGTAGGTTACAATAAAATGATACGTAGTTAGCCGGCTATGCACCTTAGATCGGAGCACGTAACTCTTAGGGGACTAAACCGAAGTATATTTACATGTTTACGTATCATATTGTGACAGGGTTGATCCTGGGAGAGATTTATATCTCTTAGAAGGAATTGATGATAAGCAGCAGGCTATAAAAATTGTGGGGTCTAGAAACATTTCATAACCCCGCTCAAGCATAGAACTTGACCATGTTTGTTAATGCTCTATTGTGGAGACTGAATCGGCCCCACAGCTATACTTAGATTAGGGGCACATGAGATGGGTAGTTTGCCTGAGCTTTTGGTTCTCTAATAGAGTTTTTTTCAGAGAGGGAGTTGACCCCAGAGTAAGATCAGTTTTACAGTGATAAGGTGGTTCAAACACAGTCTCGGTCATTGATGTGGGCCTCTACTTCCTAGTTCTTCCGACTCTAAGATTTTATAGGACACCCCTCTATTCTACGACATACTAGAGTATAGTATTCGAAATTAAACTTTAAAGTTGAAACAGTATGCCCTAGATCTCTCTCGATTGCCTACAGTTGTAATTAATGGAATTATGATGTAATCCTAACCTTTATATTAAACCAAACTAGAGACTAATTATACCCTAGAGAGATAGCTCTCAATCATACCAATGATAACTTCAGATGAACTTCCTAATAATTACCATATGATAAAATCATGCTCTTGAATGAGATACTTGATTCTTGGTGTTGCTTTTGAGCGAGACGTAGATAAATTTGAATTTGATTATCAGTTTCACATCTATAAATGCTTATCCGACTAGGCTTTGTGCATCTAATACATCGTGTGCTGAGCTGTTTTATTATTATTGGTGGGAGTAGGACCAGCCTTCCGACTCTCAGCCTTGCACGTGTTTAAAAGCAGAGCCTTGCGCTCTCCACGTAAGAAAAATTCGGGTTGTTTCTTTTTGTTTCCATGTGTTGTTCCTATGTATTCTTCTTGCCAGCGTTTTACACTATAGTTAGTATATATCTTTTATGTGTTTGTAGACTGAGTACGTTGCGTCGTCTATTTCTTACCAATTTATCATTTCCAAACGCGCGATTACAAAAAAAACGTAAAGACCCTCTAGTCGTTTTCCGGCATAGAAGGTTAATTTATTTCGAGGCTTGCGTATGCAGGGACTTGTGTGCTGCTTCACTAGTATCTGTTTATTGGGTGGGTTCTCGGAAGCCATTCCGCATGCCCTGTAACAATATGTATCGCATCCCCGAGATTCGTCATGAAGTACCACTGCCCAGGAGTATTATAACAAAGCCCCGAAAATGAGTTATATTACCGAGCGGTAGGAACTAGCGCAATTTTGTTGACTTGGGCGATGGCATTTGCAAGTTCCGTTGAGACCAAAGGTTAGAAGCACACCTCCTATCCTACGTGGTTGCCTCGTACCTGTATAAGCTGAATGGTTAGATTTTAAGCCGAGAGTTACCTACCCTGCAGAGTTTCAGGCTACCAAAGCTACCAAAAACAGAAAGCCAGTATGATAGTCTCATTACTATCCTAAATCAAAGCACCTGTCTAGAACACCCCAGGGAAAGCTCCAGGGCCTAATGATGGTGGTGGGTGTAGGACTAGGAAATCCCCAAGCCTTTCAAAAGTGCTGGGATAGGTCTGTAGCACCTACTGGACTTTGTCTCAGCGTTAGCAAACAAAATACTAATCAATGCTATCCTGCCACGAACTGAATAGATAAAACTATAGAACCCAAAGGAACCAGTACAAGAAAAAATGCGTACGTACATGTACTTGTACTTGTGCCTATACTGATTAGAACTTCCTTTTTGTTCCGGAGCTAATTCCAGCGGATATGGCCCCGTAATCGAAAATGCACTTTGCTAATAATTTACCCTAGCCTAAAACACTCGTAATTTCTCTATCAAACCTATCACTTGTATGTTCAGGCCCCAAGTAGCGGAAACCCCGCGAGATCAAAGGGTGGATTTCGTACCTCAATCAGCTCCTATATTACCTTAGTTTCTCATAAGCTTCGAAATAAGGTATGCCAATCCCTCATGCCCCAGCCTCTTACCAACGCCACCTTGCCTTTCTTCTAGACTCGCCCACCGTAGAATAAAAATTCCGCTCAGTCTCTCTATTTTCCCCCAGGGGAGTGAACTAGCAACTAGTCTGAAAGTAGTAAGTTGATCTCGCCCTAATATACCCTAGGAGAACACCTATTGCGCAAGGCACCATCGAGATCAGAGGAGGCAATACTGGTACTACCAGATTCAACACCTCTCAATAGTAGCAGCTCCTCAACAAGGCACCAGAAAGGTTTCTGCCCAAAGTGCCCAGCTCAACTCATTCCAAGGTTGGACCGAGACCGAAAACAATACTCAGAACCCATTTACCATCGCCTCTCGAACTAACGCTAGTCAATAGCCAAAAATACTCCCCCACCATTAAGTATTGTTCAATCCAAATATACAAACACAAAAAAAGAGCGAGGTTGAAATACCTAAGATACCAGCCCAAATACCTCATCTATACACTGAAGATTCCTCCCCTAGTAACTCCCGCAGTGAGTAGCCTGGCCCTGGCATAGAAGCCCTTAAAACTTCAACACTTGCTGGTTGTTGTGTTCCTTCTACCTTGTCGATGGCCTGTAAATATATCCGTAGAGTTCCATGATGCTGTCTCATATTTTTTTCATAGCCGATAAAACCCCGCTACTACCTTTCTCGAATATTCTAAGTCTTCAAGAGGTGAAAAATAAGTGATAGAGCGTATTCCCCGCATTCTCTCGCGTGACATCCTCAACTGATGAGTCCTATCTCGATGAGTAGAGTATAGCCCCCGTACCTATCTGCACTCTAGGAGGAAGAAAAAATTTCCCCCCACATCACAAAACGTAGAAACTGATTCGTGGCATACCCCACAGTAAAGTATACCCTTTCTATCCAACGAAAAGTTGGCCAAAACAGACGAATACCAACCTTCTCTCCAATGACGTCTTTTTGCAGCTGCGAAACATCTACAACGAACATCACACATTTCTCGAAGCGGCCCAGGGAACGGGAAGCTAGGTTTGATAGTTTAAACAGGTTCTACTCTAAGATCCAAAGTACTCGATGGGATCGGGGGCGTTGAATGTCTATCTGCCGCACAGATCTACGGGGCACAGGGGAGAGTTGATGCTGTCTCTACCTTTTTTCCCCCCTCATTCCATGGTGGATATATTTTTGGGTGAGGGATAGATGGGAGTGAAGCTAGAAGGGTAAAGACGGTCAGGAACGGTCACGCTAAATGATTCTACAGATGGGCCTCGTGATATCATAATAGTTTTCGGCGAGCGATATTTAAACATGACTAAGCGGGCTGTATTCCAAATAACCCTATAGTGAGACCCTTCATGATAGTTCGCCAGCCCCCAGCGAGAACACCCAGATGAGAATTATGATATCAGCGTCAGCTATTTTATCGAAGCTCTGGAAGTTTCTTTGATTCCCATCCGCCCCTAAAACTGCTGCCAAAAAATGATTTGCTTCCCAGCTCATTTTCAGAAATTACACGGGGAGAAATAAAAAATATTCCAGGATGTTTCCACAATTTCACAAGAAACATCCTGGAATCCATCACACCCTACAAGGCTGCCGAGACGTCAGCAAGCAGCTACGTGTCTGTTGTTCGGTGGAGATCCATCCATCCAGGGATGGAGGGTCGAGAGAAAAAACAAAAAAAGATCCTTTAAGCTTTTGGCAGAGATGTTCCCTGTATGGCTAGCTGTCTGCGCTGTTTACAATCCCGTGAACGCTTCGTTTTAGCACCGGCGTGGTTACGACGGAGGATTTCGTCACTGGGAGTTGAATTCCTGTTGAAGCCGCCTTGGCGTGGCGCCCCGGAGAATTTCCAGGACCAGTTTGTGCGGCGGTGTCGGAGACGGACGCTGTTCCCTGAATGAGGGAAGTGATTCACTGGGGGGGGGGGAGATGTTAGTTGGAGGGACGGATTGTTTGGTGGGGTTTGCCCAGTGACGACATACATGATGTCTAACCCTGTCGCTTCACTCAAAAACCAAGGTTGCACCGACAGACTAGCAGGCACCCACAACACTGCTAGTCCCGTTCCAAGGCCTCAAACATTAGGATGAGAGAAATAGTTCTCCCCCCATGCAAAATTGCATCAGTTCTAGCACAGTAAATATTTCGTGTGTATGCAGGTCTCAACTATCAAGGAAATAATCAGACATCATCATCATCATCCTCATCCTCACTCCAAGATTAGAGACACAAGGGACAGAGGCACATAAACATATAAGTGCCCCGTGCTGTACACTTTTGCAGATTCTCATCATCAGTCAGTCAGTCAGTCAGTACACACCGTTTTCCTGTGCTTTATCGCATATAGCCTCGCAACCTCTTCACAAACACGAATAGAAAAAGATCGGTTTATCTGTAAGTCCACCTTTGCATTGCATTAAATCCGTCCTGTCTACCTATTATCCTACTGCTTCTTTCCTATTACTCTATTATTCTACCACCTACTCCTAGCTGCACTTTATTCCTTACATGCCTGCTTCTACATGCCTTAAATCCGTATCACTACTTTAATACCCCTCCACTCCACTACTTTTTTATAACCCCTCAGTCTATTTCGAAACTCCAAAGTACCAAACTACTGCAGACTATTCCAAACTAATCCAAATCCTTCTCATAGAGTCCTTTCACCGCCGCGTAATCTTTTATTGTTTGCGTGATATAAAAATCCACAACATCTATTCGCTGTCCCACCCCCGCTTTTAAAAACTTTAAAAAGGCCGCACATCTGTTTCCACCGCCTACAACTCTTTTTTTTTTTGCAAATCTAAACATTCGCAATGGCAAGGTACTTGCCCCCCCGTACTGTGTCCCCTAATGTCTACGATACCCCTTCCTATGAATATGATACACCTCGTGAAAGAAAATACAACTCGCGCGGTGGATACAATTCCCAATTAGAAGCATACTCACAGGATCGTCGTGTCAACAGTATCACATCTATTGCACCCGCCTATAGCGGCGCATACGGAAACCCTCATGGCTCCTCTGGAGCACTAATTCGCGGCGGAGGGGGGACCGTCATTGATGAACCAGTAGTGGAACATGAGCACCACCATGTACACCACCACATTGATCATGGTGTGTATAATACATCTTAATTTTAGCGAGCGTGACAATTGGACTAACTGAACTGTAATAGGAAATGTGAGTGTGGCCTCTCAGGTTACAGTACGCCCAAGAGCTGTCCAGAGGGAATACTCATACGACGACTTGTATGACCGTGACCGACGCTATGGATCTGGAGCATCTTTGGGTTCTCTTCACCATGGTCATAACCACGCACACCGCCATGGACACCGCCATACTGGATCTCGAGGCAGCGCCAGCGGAAGGTTTGCACGCAGTGATATCGACTTGAACTTGGATTCTTCTTTCCGTGGCTCACGCAGAGGGAGTGTCTACGATGATCAGTCAGAGTACGCGATTATTGATGTCCCAGCTGGTACACGTAGGGTGACGGTCGATATGGGCCGTGAGTCCGATGTCAACTGGCGCCGTGATAATGGTGTGAGGAGATCCCGCGGTCTTGGAAACGAGCTCTGGACGGAAATTACAAAGGACTTGGTCACCAGGGAGGCTATCGAGGATTGTGGATATCAATATGAGGAAACCGAGTTCTTCTACTATATCTTTGAGTACTTGCACCGTGATCAGATCACAGAGTTGACTGATATGACTATGGACATCAGAAGACGTAAGTGATTTCTTTACAACCAAGACTATGATGTTTGTGTACAAGAGCTGACTTTAATGGCGAATACAGAGAGAGTCAGGGATATCGAGTATGAGTCCATTGCTGGACATAATAGGGAGAGGAGGACAATCGATTATGATCGTGAGGATACTAGGACTGAGATTATTATTGAGGGTGCACGAAGCAGCGGCGGCGATAGACGTCGCCGCAATAGGTACTACTATTAATTTTGTGATGTTCCGGGGGTGGTGATTGGTGGAGGCTATAACGACTTGATGACTTAGACTTTTTCGGTGTTTTTCATCCGAGGGTTTTGCTTTCGTTTTTTCTTCTTTTATCTATCGTTTAGCGATATATTTTCTGAGTCTTCTCTTCATGGGGAAAATTTCGGGGGGGGGGGGTGCATTAGCATGTGCAGACATTTTTCTTCATTTCTTGACTATTATTATTATGAGTTTCTTTTTTGCTTTCTTTGGGTGCGACTAATACCTACAAACATTACTTGTAACTTTGAACTATGAGGCCCTGTATGACAGCCGGCGTTTGGAGAATGAGAAGAAATTTTGTAACTTTCATTCCGTTTTCTTTCATTTCTTTCCCACCACATGTATAGTACAGCACAATACATGTAACGTATGATAAGAGACAGACCACATTGCTTTTGTTTGCATCACGACCGTTGAGTGCCATAAACGGTTTTCTTTTCTTTTCTCTTCTTTCTTTCCTTTCTATGAGGGTTATTCTGACAGTGGGTTAGATTCGAAATACGATTAGCTGTGTATGAAATCCTCGGGGAGGAGGGGGGGTTTCACCTGGCTCCGCTAGATGAGCTGTCCTATCGATAAGCAACCCTGTTCGCATCGGGACTCGTGCGTCATGATCAACATGGTGTAGTCGTCGTCGTCTTTTCTTGGAAGTCATTATCCCTGCAAGAGACTTATTCTGAAACTCTGCAATTGGTTGTTTGGTATCATTGGCTGGTGGTTTATATCAAGGGGCAATTGTTAACATCACACCCCCCTTTGACAAACTAAACTACGTCATAGGTCAACATCATCTACGACCTATCCCCCTCTCCCCAAAGTATACTACCTTCAGCTCTGAACACTACTCTAACAATATACCACAAACAATGCACTCTATCCCCCTCTACCTAACAACTTTCAACTGTGCCTGCCTTCCCCACCCCCCCGACGCCCTTTCCCCGCACCTCCTCTCTGCCCTATCCACCCCCTCTCCACCACCAGAACTAATAGTCCTCTCACTCCAAGAACTCGCACCCCTTGCACCATCTTTCCTCGGTGGCTCAAATCTAACACCCTACTATACCTCCTTCTCCACAGCTATCCGCACCGCAACCCGGAAGGCCTTCAATGAAGACTACTCCCTCATCGCGTACAACAATGTCGGTCCCACTGCCATCATGATCTTTGCCCGGCACGCTACCAATATCAAACACATCACCTATGGCGGTGTCGGTACAGGTCTCTGGGGTATGGGCAACAAAGGCGGTGTCGGCGTCCGTCTCGGCTACGCTATCCCAGATGGCATAATCGAGATGACATTCCTAGCTGTCCACTTAGCCCCACACGAACGAGGTCTCAAAGTCCGAAATGAAAACTGGGAAGAAATAGTACGTGGGCTAGTATTTGCGGGTGAAAGAGAGGAAGGAGTGTATACGCCTACGTCACACCTATTCGTCCTCGGCGACCTCAACTACCGAACTGCAGACTCGCGCCCAGGCGCTTTGGACCACTTGGTGTATCCGCAGCCTGGTGATCCAGATGGTGCGAATACGCATTTTTTGGAATTGCTGAAGCAGGATCAACTATCGGTCGAGGTGGAGGCGGGGAGGACACTGCATGGGTTAGTAGAGGAGAGGGTAACGTTTCCACCAACGTACAAATATAAGCCCTGTAGAACGTTCTCTGAGGATGATGATGTGAAGGAGGAGTATTGGGAGTGGAGTAGCAGGCGGTGGCCGAGTTGGACTGATAGGATATTATATCTGCCATTACAGGGGAAAGGGAGAATCATCGCGCATAACTATACTTCTATTCCAGGAATCAGGACATCAGATCATCGCCCGGTAGCACTACATGTTTCTATTCCTACAAATTCTGTTGTGGAGGAGAGAGGCGTGAGGGTGGATCCGCCATGGGGAATCAATAAAGATTGGAGGGCGAGGAGGGTAGCGGCGAGGAGGAAGGAAGTGGCTGTTGGGGTTGCGGCGTGGCTAGTGACTACGAGGAATGGGTTGGGTGTGTTATTGGCAGTTGTATTGGGTGCTATAGGGGGCTGGTGTGTGGTAAAGGCGCTCATGTTGGGGGTTGGAGGGTATGCTAGGCTGTCGTAGAAAGGTAGAGTTATGATTTATGATTTGCGGCGTTAAATTTATGTATTATGGTTATATTTCTTTTTACCATGATAGAATATGTTTAATAATGTGATGTTGTAGTTCAAGGCACTATACTATATTTATGTTCTCTCTCTCAGTGGGGATTATGGTTTAATGTAATTAACTTTGATATAATTGTTCAATTTTGTTATTGGTATTATATAAATAAACCCCAAATTACACTGTGCTATAGACCGTCAATTGTAACTCTATAAAGCATTCACTAAAACATATAGGGTACCAATATCGCCCACCTTCTCCCTGCGTTGAAGTAAAACCAAATTATCCCTGCTTATAATTCTAGAACATTTGCTTTTTTTTTTTTGATTTTCAGTTTGTGGTGCCGTAATATAGTTTGTACTTTTGTGAGATGACTCTTATAACTAATGGCATAATTTGTTTACTGCTAATGTGGTTTTAGGGTTAATGCACCTTTGTGATTTCTTTTTATCCGTTAACTGTGCTTCTGTGAGTAGCAAGCAGTAGGCCAACCCCTGACTTTGGGCTTTAATCTCAGGAGACATGCTGAGGTGTAAGCTCTTGCTGTGTCATAGTTTGAGTTTCTCATAGATAATTCATTTTAAGCAGGGGGTTCTCGGGTGTGTATACTCTTTGTCTGGATAAAAATTAACTTTTAATGGAAATTACTGGAGAGATTAATTCTAAGCTCTAACTTTATCACATCCAGCTGCAGTTAGACATGCGTCGTCTAGCCTGACGAACACTTGAATACATTCAACAGATTCGAGCTTCTGGCTATCAATGGTCTAACCCCGGTACGCTGGGTTGAATCGACTCTTTAATTTTAACAAGCCATTGGGTATATATGCAACAACTAATGAACTTATGAAACCCTTTATGCGATTCAATAGATCTCGTGTCTACAAACATCTGGTGCTTACATACTCGTAATACTGCGAACCTGGCGTTAAGTTGACTGAGGCCTCAGTAATGGTAAACTTGGCCTATCAGTGATAGATGTTATTTCCCAACATAAAACCAACAAGATGATAGCACCAATGATACAAATTCTCAAAAGGTTCGGCTACCAAGAGGATCTCGAACTTACTCAGTAGAAGCTTTTTGTTTCATGTTGACGAGGTTAAACTTCTAAATTAGGTATCGTATCAACTAGTGTGCTCGAAAGTACACTTGGAGAGGCCATCATAGAATACATTTGATACATGTATTAAGGAGAGCCTATCATAAAGGCATACATGTAAATCAATTACCAGGCAGCATATGTACCACTTTTCTTAGCTAAAGTTCGCGTAGGTGAATAGCTACAAGCCACGAATACTTATCGCGAGACGGTACTAGAGTATTAAGATTGGTAAAAATCATAAATAGATGTATGGTTAGGGTTAGGGTTATAGTCTCTAAATAACCTGTGTGACAACAATGGCTCGATAATTGAGACCAAAGGCCTGCTGGCACAAGTTCACTTCCTGCTGAGCTCTAGAACTTACATGTAATTCCTGTACCCTCGCAAACTAGAGTTCAGCGATGAACCTTGCTTTCAGTTATGTAGTAAAGGGCATAAAAGTGAACCCGTGGCGATAATCCAGAGGATCTGTAAACGAGGTGTAATTCTATAAACACCTCCAATTGTTTCTGTAGTGCAACGCCGGTAACCCAAAGTAGATACCCCCCCTAACCCACATGCGCGATGCTAATGTCCTCATCGGCCTCGGTGTTTGTGGACGAATAAAACATTTTCTGGAAGAGCGGGAACTAACGGCACTATTATGCATATACCTTGTCTCGGGACTCGGGACTCTGCTGCACATGCTCCCGAAACCCGTATGCACTCCAGTCACCACCATCCATCGTGACAATATCATTGGTTGTTTTCTCTCCCCTCTCCCCGCTGTATAGGCGACTGGGCTTGAGGATCGAGGTTGTGGGGGAACAGGTGCGGGGAAGTTACTGCACCGATATCCAGACCCGGGAGTCTTTATCCTGCATAACGGTGCATTGGGAGTACGTACTCATTGTGAGCTTCTGCACGCATATTTCTTATAATATGACGTTGAGCCAAGGCCCCACTTGCTAATTCTTTTGGGCGGCTTCTCAAGGTCTAATAGCTATTAAATGACCGCTTTTAGATGGTACTGTAACGCTCGTGTGGTCACCGAATGTCACGATATCAGACTTCCAGGGATATCACCCCTTTTACCGATATCAGGTCCATCAGATCAGAAGTACCAACAGCTAACCCTAAGAGAACTTATCCCCCACTCTGAGCGAGTCGTATTCAGTAGCACAGTAGCACAGTAGCACAGTAGCACAGTAGCACAGTATTACAGTAGCACAGTATTACAGTATCACGAGGACTAGTTGACGCTGTGGAACAGGTTGATTAGATTCAGCTAGCCGGTCTTCAACCACTTTACGTGACACTGCTGCTCTTGGGAATACAAAACCTATTGCAATTTCTTGAAATAGACCAAATTATATTACGAATTCCTACAATTGAGCAGCTTCTGTTCCTAGATTACAATATTCCTGCAGTTATAAAATGTAAGTTCGATGGTAAATTTCTAAAATGGTAGTCATTGATATCGCACGTAACACAAGTAGCATTCATTGTGCGATCAGTCAACAAAAGCTGTAATTCCTGATTTCTTGCTTGGGTTCTCAACCATACAATGATTGATTTCTTAGGGTGTGCCGAGTAATGAGATGGGCAAGGCTCTAAACCTTCCCACATTTGTTGGGTTATCGTAAGACATGATGCCGCATCCCATTGCACTTTGCGGAGAAGCCTTTGCCCCCTCATCACGATTCCTCCAGCCTTGTTTTTAGAGCTTTTGGCCTGGATAAGTCCACATCTGTTCTCACACCTCTTGTTTCTCAGATATCCGCACCCGCTGCCTATGACAATAGATAGCTATATACCACATACTACCTAGAAACTGCACCTACCTTCTCCCTTCTATCTTTTTTTCACATTACTTTGTTCTACTAGCTTTAACATGGAAGGCTACAGACAGGACTACCAAGGCCACTACTCACACAATAACCAAGACCCTCGAAACGACCGTGGGTCCTACGGAAACCCCGGTGGCCAAAAGGATGATCAAGGCAGAGATAGACCATCATATAATCAACCCGTGCCATCATCATCATCAACAACTTCCTACCCAGATAAATACCCATATTTCTTGCCTGGCGAGGGAATCGCCCGTCAGGTGATTCAAACAGACCTCCCCAGGTATCTTGGGAATAATGCTCACAGTAAGCCGGGAGTTTATCACGTATGAATCCCTTCTTCCTCCTCTACCCTGGCACTTCCTTAGTAGTAATAGTAACTAAAGGCCTCGATACAGGGACGAGAAGGCTTTTGGTACAAAGGCTATCGGATGTTGACCGATGTAAGATATCCATCTATATATTGAAAAGGAACATCGTATCAATAACCTCTCTCTCAGGCTCAAATCCAATCCTTAAAAGAGGACTCGGCGAAATGGAATAACGAGAGACAGCAATTCGCTAGTAGGCATGGTGGCCGTGATGGCCCGGGTAAGAAGTTCCTAGTTCAATCCTATGTTTATTGCTAATATAATATCTGAAGAATAGACTATGACATGTCACACACTTTTGGGTATAGCCACCGCAATAACCCGGATGGCTATAAACCTGATGGTACTTCCTTTAACCCAGCAATCCAGCCACTAGTTCCTCCACCTCAAGAAGTTTCGGCAGAGCTGCCAAACAACCAGGATCCACGCTATCTCTTTATGCCCCATCCGGATAACAGGCCCTGGTATGACAACTGGACCGGAAAATATGTTCACCCATTCAGAGAACCTGGCGCTACCTCCCCTGAGCCCACCCCCCCAGTAAATGCTCCTCCATTAATGGCACAAATCCCTCGCCATCTAGAAATTCCGGATCCTGCGCCTATGCCACTTCCTGAAGAAAGTGGGTTTCCTCATCCGCTAGACCCAACTACTGGTTTGCCAATGGCGGGCTATTGGGCTAGAGAGAGAGATGGGTGGGTGTTCCGCCCTATCATAAGCACTAGACCATCTAGAACAAATATCTATGGACGCAACGAGCCGGGAGATCGAGGAGATCAGGAGTAGCCCTTTATTGATTTTTTATTTTTTATTTCCCGGTGTTCCCTTCCGGTATCTCAGGTTTTCTCCCCGGATTTTATATTCCATGGTTCCTTTTTTGGCCCCATCTTCCCCTTTTTTGGATTCCACTGGAAAATCATTGCCCGCTTTTTTCCTCCTTGGATTATTTAGGACCCTTATCCATTTTAGCTACCGGATAGAGCCTTTTTACCCTAGATGTTTGGAAGGCCTAAGAATTATTTAAAATATCACAACTACGACGTTTACCAAAATATTTATTACTCTTTAGGCATATACACGACCTTCATGTTGACCATTTCTTTGTAGCTAGTGACTTGTGTGGGGGGGGGGGGGCAAAGAGACAGGCGTGTAAGGTGAACGGGGGGCCAACGGCTTCCACTTCAGTTTCGTATTTCTCGGCGTTTCCTAGGAAAGCTTTTTCTTATTTCTTTTGTAAGATTATTTCGGGCTCCACCCAGTCTTCTTTCGTGATGCCTCCTATCCTCAAAGAAGTACAACCATGTCAGGATGGATTACCTCGTGCATCTGGCCGTTCCTCCAACTACATGGGCTTTACGGAATTTGGTAGGCTATAAGGGTACACATACGATGAGATAGTGCTAGATACTAGAAACACTTCTTTCTATACACATCTAGGACCCACCACAGGTTTTATTTCTTAGTATCTATTGCTTTCTTTCTTTGTTATTTTGATACTAGTTTCTTATCAAAATATTATCCATGATTTATGCTTCTTGTTTGTATCACTGGGAATTCTCGTATCTCTCTCCTACGCTTTCAGATCCCTTATGGCCACTTTTAGATCCTTTACTGGTGAATGACAGTTTCCGGCGCCTCTATATTCCTCCAGGGAAACCCCTGTTCAATTCTACTTCCCAGCCCACAGGAAATTTAAACCAGTAAGGTAGAGGAGTACCGTATTTTATGGCCATTTAATAACTCCGCGGAAGTAACTATCTTACACTAGGAGAGCGTTTAGTCATAGGCACAGCCTTAATATAATTGAAACCTATAGTCGATCTTATTCATACGACTGTAGGTGATTCAATCAGTGGCTGTGAATTTGCTTCAAAATAGTGCTTACATGCTTATATAGTTATGCTACATCATAAGAGAGTAGGCTGTGACACCTGTCAGTGCTATCTCAAAATCGGTTCCAAGGGAAGGCGTTTTTTTGGTAAACTATGTCACCTATGCACTCCCCCGAGCTTCTCAATGAGGTAACCCGAGATTTTATGTTTATCTATTTTTTTTTTTTTCTAAAAAAAGCGACAGCAGGGCGCCGGGTGTGTGGCTCATATACAATTCCAAGATAGTGCAACTTGTGTATCCATCCACTGTACTAGCTAAAAATTTTAATAGATCATAGGTTATTCTATTACACTATATATTCCAGCGAGATTACGCCTATCTCTGTGCTCTAATTGCAGGCAACCTCTACTATAGTAAATAAATTAATTGTATAGTCCCACCCCTATATTATATATATTACGCACTTAAGCCTTACCGATATTAATACTCATGATCTTAATAAACCTAGTGCGTTCCTACTATGATTTAAAGCCTAGATATCCACTGAGGCTAACAGTATGATGATGATGATGATGATGATGATGATGATGATGAATTCATAACGTACATGGAGCCTAAGGCTATGGTACTCGAGCTAAAGAACAAAAAACTAAAATAACCAAAAATAAAAACAAAACAATAACCTGCCTTTCGCAGCGGGCCCGATTGCGCTAAAAAGTAAAAATAAAAAACAAAAAACAACAACGGCAGTAACAGAAAAAACATATGCCTAGTACACTAATCTGCCTCTTCCCCAATTTAGCTCCTTGTTCTCTTCTTCCCCTTTAATACTTCTCACGATGATTCTTCTCTGCATTTCAAATTGTTTCCATATGAGCACCGCCTCCATCCATTGATCCTTGGTTTCTTCAGTGGTTTCTGGGTATAGCAGTGATACCAGGTTGTGGGGGCTGGCTCTGTCCCAATTAATCAGGTTCCTTCGGGATGCGGTGAGAAGGCACTGTAGCAAAATGTGTTCAACGGTTTGGTCTGAGTGGCCGCACTGACACTCTGTCGTTTCGCTTTTGCCTGTGTGGTGCAGGTAGTGGGATGTGTCTATGTGGCCTGTGCGCAGTCTAGAGAGAATCTTTTTGCCTTCAGTTTGGTCCTTCGGGATTTTAGTAATGTGCCTATTCTTAGGAGTTCCTAGATAGTTCTTCCCGGTTTTGCTGTTGGGGGCTGCTTGGAACTGCTCTTCCCAATCTAAAACAACCTTTTCCCTGGATTTTCTCTGTAGGAAGGCTAGGGAGGTAAAGGCGTGTTTGCTTGCTGGTTTAAGTACCGCTTTGATCGCCGCTTTGTCTGCCGCTTCGTTGCCTTTGATGTTTGCGTGGCCCTTAACCCATTCTATATAATAACCTGATACCTGGAAAGGAACAGCAGGTAACGATACAAGAATAGTAAACGGAATTACTAAATAATAATGGAACGAGATACTAGACAGTTTAAGTATCACGAAAGGGAAACGGTGCACGGAAGCTTCGTTGTAGTAGGTATGGTAGCAATACTAAGTTGTTGCATAAGGAACTAACTAACTAGCTAAAGAATGGCCCTTATATATCCTTCACTGGGCCCTGATGACGTATACTAATACGTACGCACTTGTGTAATAAAACAATATGAAACTAAGGAGAAGAGGTGACGTGGACGAAGTACGCGTCATTTTAATACATAAACCACTGATAGCTAACGCGTCCTGCGAGGCAGACTATCGTTACAAGAACAATGATAACTAAGGAAATAGTAATAGAGCACTAGGGTTAAAACCTAGGGAAAAACGTAAGAAAGTTTAGGGTTCTTGACATTCTATTTGTACCGAGAGTTTTTGCTGCATTGCTGCGTGAATCATCCACCTGATCTTTTCCGCCATGAACTCCCCTTTCCCCCTCGTTCTCTCCATTCCCCTTTTGATGGCATATTGGCTGTCCGTCCTAATAATGATCTGGCTCTTCCCTTCCTCTTTCTGGCATTCCCTTATTCCCTGCTCAATCCCTAACTCAATTCCCACCATCTCAGCATCTCCTATTTCTAGTTCTTTTTCTAACCCTCTTCCTTTCTCCGTTCTGATCTTCCCGCCTTCCCCCATTCTAACCACTCCTACTGCCGCCCTACCTTCCTTTAAACTTCCATCTGTATACATGATCACTTCAGCTTCCTCCTCCTTCCTTTCCCTTTGTCTTTCTACGTCTTCCTCGCTTCCTGACCTATGATGCACACCGTGGCCTTTCTTACTTCTTTCTCCCACTCTTCCTCCGGTTTATCAATTCTTTTGGGTAATTCTATCTTCTTGAGGGTGGATTTGCTGCATTCTTTGATGCCTTCTAGGCTTTGGGCTAGGATGCTTGTTCTTTTTCCCCGGTCTTGCCTGAGGCGTGAGTTCGTTGGGGTCCAGCTAGGGTCCTCGTTTGTTTGGTTGGGGTTAGCTTGGATGTTCTTCAGTGCGAACATTCTGGTGCGGTGGTTGAATCTGTGTTCGCATGGGATGCAGTCGTTTTCGACCTGGATAGCCATTTGAGGGGTGCTTTTGAAGTGACCTCCTATTTTCCTCATGTTTTTCGTTGTGGCTTGATTGATTCTCTCTGCCAGGCCTGCCTGGTTGTTCCACCATGCGATGGACCCGTACTTGGTTACCTGTCTAGTGCAGGCTATGTGCATGCTTCGCAGGGCGTCCACACTCGCTCTTCCCTTGTTTTTTGCTAGTTGTGTGATGCTCCAGGCTGCTCTTTTTCCGCTCTCCAGTTTCTTTTGGACGTGAGTGCTGAATGATAGTTTCCTGTCTATCCAGATGCCTAGCCACTTGATGCAGTCGTTTTCTTGGATCTCCTCTTTTCCTACTGTCATGAGGGTGTCTTCGGTCTTACTCCGGTTCCCAAATCTAATCCATTCTGTCTTGGCTGGATCAAATTGGACATCGTTTTCTTTAGCCCATTTTTCCGCTAGGCCCATAAGTTTTTTGGCCCTTTGTTTGGCTACTTCCCAGGTAGGACCGGCTACCCCGTATGCTACATTGTCGATAAACGTGGGAGTGACTGCTTGGTTGGGGAAGTGTTCCTCGATTGTGCCGCTAAGCCTCTTGAGTAGCGGGGATAGGTGCATGTTGAAGAGTGCAGGGGAGCAGGGGCTCCCTTGGGGGATGCCAGTCTGTACCGGGGTAAGTTCTCCTATCATTCCGTCTAGCTTGATGCTTGCTTCTCTGTCTGTCATGAAGTCCTCTATCCAGTTTGCTTCTTCTTTGCACATCCCGTTTCTTCTCATGGTGTTTGCAACCTTGCGGGCTGTGACGTTGGGAAAGGCTTGGGCGATGTCTGTGGTGCACAGTAGGACTTTGGACCCCGCTGTGTACTGCTGTTTGATCCACTCGATCGTAGTTGCGACGCATTCTTCTACCGATCTGTTGGTTCTACCTCCATGTTGGTGGTCCGAGAACCTTCCTTCCTCTCCTATAGTGCTGATCCTATTTGCCATAATCTTTTCCAGGCCTTTGCCTAGGGTTGACAGAAGGGAGATAGGGCGGTAGCTTTTTATGGCTGTATAGTCGCCCTTGTTTGGTTTGGGGATGACTGCTACTATGGCCTGTTTCCAGATCTTGGGGTGCTTCCCTTGGCTTAGGCTTTCGTTATACAGGGTGGTGATGTGGTTTCCGATGATGGGGAAAGCTTCCTTCCATACCTTAGGTGCAATATTGTCAGGTCCTGGGGACTTTCCTGATGCCTGGTGCTGGATGCTGTTTCTGGCCTCGTCGAGTGTGATGGGTTGTCCCGGTTTATCTACTGTTTCCGCACGGTCTGCTTGCTGGCAGGGGGCTGGAGGGAAAAAGGCTTTGAAGAAGCCTTCTTGTTTTTCTTGTGTTGTGATTAGAAGGCCCGTGGCCGATTGGATAATAGGGGTGCAAACTCGTTTCCTAGAGTTCACGCATTTCCAAATCTTCCACACATCTTTGCCTGAGCTTTCTTTCACGAAGGTGTTCCAGGCGTCCCTTTTCTTTTCCCTAATAAGCCTGCAGTACTTGTTCCTCTGTGTTTTCCATTCTATTTCTCTCTCTTCTCTCTTCCTTCCCTTGCATCTTCTTTTCTGCCAGCGCTGGAGTTGGCCCAGCTTGAGTCTTTCTTCTTTGATTTCTTGGTCAAACCAGCTCTTGCTTCGCCAAGTTGTTCTTGATTCAGGTGCAACTGTTTTGATTGCTTCGTCTGTCCAGTCGCGGATGATGCATGCCATTGTGTCTACGCAAGTTAGGTTCTTTGTCCATTGTTCTTGGTCGTGGTCTACGATTTTCCTAAGGTTTTTACGGAAAACGTCCCAATCTACTGGTTTGAGGTTGAGGTGTGCTTTCAGAGGGTCTGGTGCTTGTTCGACCTGGGTCCGGATGTCGATTTCAATGACCGCGTGATCTGAGGTATAATCTCTCTTTTCTTCCCAGATTTTCCAGTTGAATTGGTCTTCGGTGCCTGCCGTAACCCAGGTAAGATCGAGAACGGCTGACTTGTTTCCTCTGGTTCTCGTGATTCTGTTTCTCACGTTGATCAAAGTAAGGTTGTTTTTTCTCGCCATTTTGACTACTTGTTTCCCTTTTTTATCGGTTTTTCCCTTGTTGTCCCATTCCGAGTGTTTTGCGTTAAAGTCGCCCATAACTACCACCGTACGACTGGTGTCAAATATTAGTTTGGGGAGTCGGGAGAGGCACCATTCGGTTTCGTTTTGTTTGTTTTTTGTAGCTTGGTTGTAGATGTTGATGAGTCTAAACCCATTGCACGTTTCGCTTTGGATGTCTAGGATCCCCACGTCCCTGTCCGGCCAAAGATCTGATTGGTCGGTGTATACTAGCCTGCTGCTCTTATTGATGAGCCACATGGTTCTGGGTCTACCCTGCTTTCCGTTGCATATGGTATTGAAACTCGGGTGTGATGTCGTGATTATGTCGTGTTGTATGATTTGGTTTTGGTTTGGGTCCTAGTCTTTTCTCATTCTTCCCCCTGCCTTTCCGACCCACGGTTCTTGGATCGCCATGATGTCTATCTCTTCTCCGTCGTCCATTAATCCCTGCATTACGTTCGTGGACAGCGCAATGTTATGCTGGATGATTTTCAGCTGTTTACCTATCATGGCCTATTTGGGGGGGGGGTTGTTGTTTCCGAGGAGGTTACTGGTGTGTTGTTGAGGTTCTTTTGGGGGCAGACTTTAAACGAGTGTTTGTTAGAACACTTGAGGCATCTGAACTCTGAGGGGTCCCATTTGCTTGCGATTTCCCTGGTGATTGTCAAGAACCCCAAATTCTCCTATGTTTTTCCCTAGGTTTTAACCCTAGTGCTCTATTACTATTTCATTAGTTATCATTGTTCTTGTTATGATAGTCTGCCTCGCAGGACGCGTCAGCTATCAGTGGTTTATGTATTAAGATGACGCGTACTTTGTCCACGTCATCTCTTCTCCTTAGTTTCATGTTGTTTTATTACACAAGTGCGTACGTATTAGTATACGTCACCAGGGCCCAGCGAAGGATATATAAAGGCCTTACTTTAGCTAGTTAGTTAGTTCCTTATGCAACAACTTAGTATTGCTACCATACCTACTACAACGAAGCTTCCGTGCACCGTTTCCCTTTCGTGATACTTAAACTGTCTAGTATCTTGTTCTATTATTATTTAGTAATTCCGTTTATGTAACGAGGGCCTTCGGTAGAAGAACTGTACTGGGTAACAGTATGGCTGTCGTTGCAAAATAGAAAGTAATTGAGTCAGGTTGCAAGTAAAGATTCTATCGCTAGAACTCAATAATTTTAAGGGCTCTCCTTTTGAATACTAAGTCTGGATCCTTAAGCTTCCCAGCTGGAATCAAGTTCTCGGGCAGTAGAGGTGCCAGTAATTATACTGTTGTAGCACTCCCCTACCATCACTTCGAGTTCTATACTAAGTTGCAGTGGCTTTCCCAGCGTTCCCTAGAACCCCCGATAGCCCCGCTTCTGTGAAGAGATTTCACCTGCAGTACAACTATCGGAGCTATTACTAGATCCACTGTAAACCCTTAGTCAAAACCTATAGATGCTCCGCCGATAGATTAATGCATAATCTACCCTGACTAGAGTTACTACTCTTGGTAGTCATCGGTTTAAGTTGCTGTAAGAGTGTTTGCATGTCCGAGTTATCCTGGCCACTGCCTATCAGTCTCTGCTGATTAGGAACTGCACAGAGTACTGAGGATCGGTGCCTTCCTATTAGTCTCTGCTAATAGTGAGCCCACTACTTTGATGCAGGCTGGTACTCGTCAGTACCATCCTCTTCAAGTAGTTCCTACTGACTAAGGAACGAGAAGTAGTTAACTCTTACTACTGGTAGCTAACCACTGTAGTAGGTACTTGCTTGCTTTCGCTCACATGATACTAGTAACAATCTCTTAAGCATGTAACTGCCTTGTAGGTCCGTTACACCAGGGATTTGTCGTTCCTCCACTTGGTCCTCTTACTTTCCTCGCTAAGATCGACTACTTCCACGATTTTTTCCACCCCGTCAATTTCCATCCATACTTGATTCAGCTTACGTCTCTGGTATTCCATAAGGCGTAGTTTGATGAGGTCTTCCACCTCGCCACTGTAGTCGTCTATTATTATGTCAGTGTCCTTTATCATGCCGATCTCTTGTCTGCTGGTGAGGCCTAGTTTGGTTTCCCTCTCGATGGTTTCCGACAAGGGTCCTAGATGTGCTCTGGCTGCGTCGACTGCCCAGGATTCTGTGTATCCGCTTACGTAGCGGTCGACCGAGTCTTTTCTCCATGGGCCTTCCGGTTGCCCTTTGTGTAGTTCTGGGACCGGGAAATACCTCATCTTTTTGTCTTTGGGGCAGTATTTGTTGAGGCACAACCTCTTTTTCATAAAGGCACGAATGAGCTCAACCTCGTCCATACCTAGAGTGACTTCCTTGGGGGCCTTATTCGCGTCGCTAATGATGTAGAGTTTGCGTCTGATGGCCTCGTTTTTCTTCCATCGTCCGTTAATGACCTCAATGGGGTACCAATACCTAATCCTATTACTTTCCATATTCAAGCTCCTTTCAATATCTTTCGTGGTTTTGGTTGCCATAGCGTAGGTTTTTTTTTTTTTTTTTCCTTCCTACCCCGCTTTTGCTAGGCGTCAGTAGTGCTTAGTCAGCAGTCCTGCTCTCCTAGGGGGGTTGTTCCTAGGAGGGTCTTATAGGTGTGGGATGATCCTATAGATGTAAAAAACTTCTTGTATCTGTACTCGGGGGCTTCCCGGATCTGGATCTGAGGTCTCTTTGATAATAGCTGTGTTGGTTAAAAAGTTATTGATAAAAGCTCTCTCTCAAAAGTAGTTTCCCCTCTTTTTGCTGGTGGAAGCCAGGTGGCAACTGAAAAAACCCGGGTGAAAAATACTACTTTTTGACAAAGTACTATTTTTCACTAATTAAACACAGGGTTATACTCTCCTCTCTCTGCTGATTCTCCTCCTAAACTTTTCTCCTTCTATATCTTGTTGGTTGTATTGTTATTTTCAAAAATTCGTCCTGGGCTGGGTGTTGTTCTTGAGGCTAACAGTATTTCTCAGGGGTATTCATTTCTGTTGCTAGTATAAGCCTTGTTTCTTTAATCTGATGACTATTAATAATTAAGGCTCTGTGCTAATCGCTATACTAGTCTACTCTCACCTGGCGCCTCCCAAACCCAATAGAAACACGAACGGCCCTACCACATGTGTATAACTATCCATGCCTAAAAATAGCATTGGGATGCGAGTAACTTGATAATTACTCAAATTTGGATTTGGTAAAAAGCAAGGTTTAAAAAGATTAATTTGGTCTAGACTCCTATTAAAATAACGGCAGCACAAAAGAGGGGTGGGTGGGAGGGAGGAGAACCTTTATCGAGTGATATTCTATGATTACAAAACCTACCAACGTGCGTGATAATACCATTTGAAATTTACACAATGTTTATAGTAAGTTATTTCCATGAGTAGATTATCTATAGTACTCTCGGTCCTAGGCAGATAATTCTATAAAACCTTTAATTTATATATACTATTATATAGTCTATGCACGTATGTAATGCCAGCTATGCAAATGTAGTATATTCTTGTTCCAACTAATATAACCTATAAATTTAATCGGTAGTATTATAAAAGCCTGATTTTAGTGAACACGCATTCGTAGTCAGGAATTATAAAATCTTATTGGAAATTCACAGTACTCCAAAATCTACATATGCAGGGCAGTAAGAAAATCAACTCAACATCTAGCTTGATTTTGGAGTCTAGTATAGATCTATGTTTCTATGGTTAAAATATTTTTAAGGAGAATACAACAGAAGGGGAGAAACTTTGTAGTCTGAACTTGAGCCCGGTTATAGGTCACAAAAAAAAAACTAACTTATTCCGTTTAGTAGAAGAGAAACCAAGCATTTAACCTTTTTATTGAGACTAGCATTTGATTATTGACCTTACTTGATCCCAAGCCTCCAGTCCTTAAATTATTCTAAGAATCAAGTGATTACTAGAACGTTATGAATTTCATCATCATCATCATCATCATCAAGTGATTACTAGATATATAGAGTCTTGACTATTCAGGAGACAAATATATATTCCCTTAGCTATATACGTACATAAAGGTTAGAGGAAGGGGAGTAAAACTCCAACTAGAACCTGAACTGTCGAAACTGGGAATAATGAATTAAATTTCCCTGATAGAGCATTGCCTAAATGTACATACGCTTATATTATCACTAAACAGCCAATTTCAAAAACATGTACCTATCACTAATAGTAAATTTGCAGTAATTAAACTTAGGGGTACCAATCACAATAACTATACCTAAATATGAGGTAACTTAAATCTTTGCTTGCTATACCTGAACCAAATGGGTGAAGGCCCCATGTAGATAAATAGTAGTAACAGTAATAATATAATTGCTTTTACAAACTCTTAGCGCAACCCAGTACCCTAGCTGTGCACAGTTGAGCTAGCGTTATGGAACTGAAGTCATCAGTCCTATTTATGACTAGGGTGCTACGCACTAGCTATATTCTAGGTTTAAGGCTGGGTAGCTACATGTATCTATTATCTATCACCCCTGGGCAAACCAAATACCTCAAATATCAAAAAGAATTTTTAATAATATTCAACTTATTTAGAAACAAAGAACCAGCAGAATTAACTAGACGAAGTCTCCTTCTCCACTTTTGACGCCTCACCATGTTACTAATACCAATAAGGTCCATATACCAGGACAGATATCAACAGCAGAAACCCCAACCAAACCCAACCCAGCCCAACCAACCCAATAAAGAAACCAAAAAGTAAAGGGGCCCTAATTGAAGGGACCATAAAGATATAGCCTAAATAACCAAGCACGCAGCTAACTTTACTCCTTCTCCACAACCTCAATCCCCTCCTCAACATAAGCCGGAAGTCCCTCATCCTCATGTTCATCAACGTAAGCCTTCAACATACTCCTACTTTCCTCATCATTCAGCTCCTCGACCTCCCTAGAGTCTCCCCTGTCCTTGATAAACTTCCATAGCTTCATCGCACCCTGGCCCACCAACAGACCGACAATCGAGACACCCACACCTGCCATAATTCCGATAACAATGGGCATAAGAACATGTCCAATGAGCGCAGACCAAAAGTGGCCACCATGTCTGTGTCCATGGCGCCCATGGTGTCCATGACGCCCTGGGCCGTGATGTCCTGGGCCGCCCCTGTGAGGCGCATGGTCCTGAGGGAGGTTTGGTGGAGTTCCATCCTTCCTTCCACCATGACAGCCCTTTATGAAGTCCTTCCCATGTCCATTACGTAGGCGATCAAGCCTATGCCTAAGTTTCGCCACAACACAATCAATCCCCTGACATGCCATCTCCTCTTCACCTAGATTCACCTTCTCCCCTATGCCTTCAAGCTGGTTAACACGGCTACTGATAATCTCTAAAGCCCCTGTTTTCACATCCTCGACCACAAGAACTTCCAAATCCGGGATAAAGTCGTTATGAACTCCGTCGACAGCGGTGACACGAAGTTTTACACGAATATCCTTCTTGTCGGGTGTCGCTGGATTTATCGTGCCTGTGACAAGAAGATCGTAACCGAGCTTGAGAGGACGGAAGGCATGGGAGATAGTGAATACATCTTCTGCGGATGCCGATGCGGGAACTTGAAGTGCCGAGAGGCTGTGGATCGGAGTGAAAGGAACTACGGGCTTATTGTTGATGAGGAGGGAGTTAGGGTTTGACACGGGGATAGTGATGTCGAATAGCTGGGTTTGCCACCATTAGAATCAGTTATCAGTAATCCATAGTAGCAGTAGTAATGACTTACCAGCTCGCTTTCCAAGCCCTCTGTAAATGCAACTCCGTGCTCATCCGTTACATCCTTATGCCATACGCATCTAGTACAAGGTAGAGTGATGGCAGTATGGGACCCCTTGACAATAGCACTCTTAGGGTCCTCACTCATTATGGCGACTTCAGCCTCATTGAGCTTGAAGACTGGAGAAAGCCCACCCTCTAATGGCGGAGGAAGAAGGAAGGCAGCGCTCAGCGCTGGAAGGCCTAAGAGTGCAGTGAGAGGAATAGCGGATACACGCATCTTGTGTTGTTTTCTTGGAAGTGATGATAATTTAGTTATGGGGTTTATTGTTAAGGAAAGCAAGACCTGAATTCACACAGAGCAAAAACCAAGTGGATCAAGGGGAAGAATAAAGAAAAATGAGGGGAGAGAGAGGGCTGATATATGTAAAACAGCCGCCTAGCTAACCACCATAAAGGAGTCCTGAAACGTACATCCTACGTAAAGATAGACTTACGCAACACCAAGTAGTTCCGGCAAAGTGCCCTACGTAACTCTACTGTAGGGGGAGATTTGCCCAGCAATAGAAGCATCACGGAACTGTGCATTGCCGATAACCCGGGATACGGAGACAGTAATCCCTGTTAGGCTATCGCATTGATGTAAATCAGGAGATCCATATCTTTCAAACACAACTAGAAAAATAGAAGAAACGTAGAGAATAGTGACCCTTTATGCGTGCATAACGAAGGCTATTAGATACAGACAGCAATATAAATAATAGTGATGCATGTTATACATTTTTTGCCTCTGAGGGGTTAGGGAAATACAGTACATGTAGTCGTCATCAAGCAAAGGTGCTCTACTATATCTATACCGTATACGCCTAATTACAGAGTACGTGTGAGCCTAAAGAGGGCTAGCAACAGCAGTGCTAACTTCTGATTACCAATGACCTATAAAGTCAACTATGGCACATCGTCCAACATCTAATCTGTACTTCATATAAAACACATTACACAAATAACGCATTCCCCAGAGCCGCTCACTGCCTGGGTTATCTCATAGCTGTTTAAAAAAAAAGACTAAAGAAAAAAGAAAAAAGAAAAAAAATCAAAAGCCAAAAAACAAAAACAGAAACAAGGTGCAAATCTTGAAAACTATACAATGTACAGCTATAACCCAGTCCCTATCCTTTAACCCCAATCCGTTCCCAAGACCCGTGATCTACTACCAGCGTGAAATCCTGAAGGCAAAACACCACAAACACAAAACATTCGTACACCCACGCTATGAAAATATTAACCCGGGTAAATTACACACCCCTTTACCAATGCATCCAAAGCAATTGAAAAGAACGTAAACCCCATTTACAAGAAATTAACTGAATGCCTTTTTGATCCTCTCCTATCTCCGTCATCGTCTCCCATCTGGCTTAGAGCTGCCATGGTGTTACTACGACTGTTGGCATTCCTATCCAGTCTAAGCCCTTTCCATCCTTCAAGTTCACGTTCAAGTCTTAAGCTCTTCTCTCGCTCCTCGCGCGCTTCACGTTCCGCACGCCGAGCAATTAACTGGTGTTCCGAGTCGGATGCTTGTAGTTCATCAATTGTCTTTAGAAGGCGCTCAAGTTTTTCTTTACCCTTGGAAATCTCCTCCTCAAGTTGTGTAGCAGCTTTATCACGCCTTTCAACCTGCGTTTGGAGATCTCTAACGGTACGGTCTACATTGCGGACCGAGCGCTCGCTCTTGTTGCGTTCTTTTTCTTGCTCATCCAATGACTTCTCAAGCTACAGACCAGGGAAACAAAATTAGTAAATGTAGTAATAGAAATTTGGGTAGTACAGCCGTACCTCTTGAACCCGCCCATGCAAGAACCTAACGTCATGAGACGTAGAGGAGTAGCTCTTTGTCTCCAGATCCACCAACTTCAGTTGTAGATCCTTCACCTGTTTTTCCAAAGATGCTCTCTCTTTGTGTAAGCTAACATTCGTCTCCCTTTCCGCCGCAATATCTCTTTGCGTCTCAATTGCCAAAGCCTCAGCCCTCCGCATCTTCTCCACCGCTGCCGCCGCAACGTCCTCCTGCTGCTGCAGAGCTCCCTTGAGATCTAATAGCTCTCTATCCATACCTGCAGCGTTACGCATAGAGGGGCTCTCTCCATTGGCTAGGTCTTCGAGCTTTTGACTAGCCTGAGCTAGTCTCTGTTCAAGACTACGTTTTTCCTTTTGAAGAGTCTCTCGCTCAGAGACCACTTCATCAACATTAGCACGGAGAGTCCGGACTTGAGCAAGTAGTGAGACGACACGACCCTGAGCTTCATTGTGCGCTGCGACGGCATCATCGTGGGACTGTGAAAGGTCTTGGAGTTTAATCTCGAGACGGGACTTCTCCTTAGCCCACGTGGAGCTATTGAGGACCTCATCATCCCACTTTGCACGGAGGTCTTCAACCTCTTCACGGAGGCGTCTATTTTCCCCTCTGATCTGGAGAATATTCTCACGCTCAATTTCCAACTCGCCATTCAAGGTTGAAAGCTCGGTTTGGTATTTTTTTCTGGTTTGTTCCATCGAGCTCTCTTTATCCTCAAGATCGATCTCACGCCTATTACGGTAATCATCGAGCTCGTTTTGTAGTCTCTTCTTTGCCTGGAGGGCGGCAGACAAATCTGCAGAAAGATCTTCAATCTGAGAAACATTAGAAACTTGCACTCTGAAAGCATAGGGTGAATTTATTTACCTTTTCTTCGTAATGCTGGCCTTGCCTTTGCAGATCTTCTACCAGTGAATCCATTTGTTTTCTTTCAGCCAATACTGTCGCTGCATTCTCTTCCGTTTCCTCTGCCCTTCTCTTTGCAAATGCCTCCGCCTTTGTCGCCTTAAGCAATAACACTTCTGCCTGATCAAGTTTGCTAAAGTACTCATCGCTACGGGTCTTGTACAAATTCATACTTGCAGTAAGGTCTGCAACCTTCGACGACTCGGCGTCTAGCCGAATCTGCAAATCTGCAAACTCATTTAACAGCTGAGCACGACTAACCTTATCTTGCTGTTGCATGGAAAGTGCTTCATCCAACTCCATCTGGGTTTCTCTAAGATCCGTCTCAATTGCAATCTTAGCTGATTTGACTTTCTCGAATTGGTCCTTTGCTCGCCCGAGATCTGAAACAGTCTCGTTGTAGACCATTACTAAGTTTCGTCGAGATTGTTCCTGCTGGCTGATAAAGTCGTACAATTCTTCATGGCTCTTAGCTTGAATATCTTTCAAGCTTAATTCAATCGAGTTCATCGAAGCTTCAAGCGCTGAATTCTTTTGATCAGACTCGTCAAGTAAGTCGTGCAGGCGGTTATTCTCACGTTCCAGTTTTAAGGCGCGTCTTGCAGATGGACTCGCGTCTGATTCACCCTCCTTCGCCCGGTCAATCTGAGCCTGCAGGTGCTTGTTTTGCATTTCCGCAACCTGTAGTTGGTTTTGGACCTCCTCGAGCTCAGAAGCAAGATCCATTCTCCGTTGAAAGCTAATAGTATCCATGGTTTTGTCCGTCTTCTCAGAATCGAATTGATCTTGCCCAAAGACATTTTTCCTTGTAGGAGTTGACTGGTTGGAGTACTGTTTTGCGTTGAGTGCTCTGCTGAAAGGTCGAGGAGATCCATTCGTAGGAACATGATTTTGGTTCATCTCATCGAGCAGTGCTCTCTTGGATGATGAATGCATGTTGTCAATCTCAGCTACTTCATCTTGATGCCGTTTCCTCAATTCTGCAAGGTCCTTTTCAGCACGAATTCGTCTCTCGTTTGAAAGTCTTAGGGCCTGGTTCGCTTCATCTAGCTTCGTGGCCAAATCAAAAGATTGAGCAATACTCTTCCTTCCAGATTCCCAGTTCTTTGGCTGAACACCTTCTGGGTCGAAAACTTTCTGAAGAACAAGCAGTTGTTGACGACAGTCTTCGAGCTCGGAGTTAGCAGTTGCAAGGGCGTTTTGGATCTGTTTAGTATTTGCTTGTGCCTGTGCTTTGACCTGTCTTTCCATTTCTAAAGTTCTATTTGCTTCAGCGAGTTGAAGCTGTAGGCTAGATGTTGTCTTCTCTGCATTCCTAGTCGTCTTATGTTCGCGTGCGACTTCATGATTAAGATCCTCCAAGTTAAGTGATAACTTCTCCTTCTGCTTTTCAAGGGCACGAATCTGAATCTGCGCGTCTTCAAATTGCTTCCGGAATTTTCTCGCCTCATCATCAGCCACCGTCCTGTCAGCTGTCAATGCAACAATCCTATCCCGGTACTGTTCGCTTGCCCTAGCGTTTGCCTTGCTGATCTCAAGATTCTTTTGTTGGATCTTATTCTGCAGGGAACGGTTATCATTCTCTGAGGCCATGAGGCGGTTTTTGACTGCGTTGACTTCTGAATCGACCCGCTTTCGTGACTGCTCGTAGGACTGGCGCGCTCCATCTTGCTCACTGACAACACGGGTGAGTCTCGTAACCTCCGAGGCCAGTCTTGCGCGTTCAGATTCAGCAATAGTAAGCGCTTCCACTTTCGCCTTCAGGTCTTTGTCCAATCTCGCCTCTTTCTCTTTAGCTTGTTTTGCCAAGCTCTTCTCGATTTCGGATTCAGCCTGCAACCTCGCATTATCAGATTCAGCAAGTCTATCTCGAAGAGCTTTTAGGTCTGCTTGAAAGTTGCGCTTCTCTTTCTCTGACTGTGATCTAGCCTCAAGGGCACGACGAAGGGTATCTTGTTGCGCGTAGAGCTCTTTCTCAATCGTAAATTTTGCAGAAGTAATAGCGTCGTGATCACGCTTCAGATTGGCAAACTTATGCTCACTAAGCAACGCAACATCAGCTCGAGATTGACGCTCCTTATTCAGCTCAGCTTGAATATTTGTTAGCTCTACTTGTAGTTCTTTAACTTGCTCATCTAGGAGCCGGCGCCCCTGTCCCGTCTTTGCATCTTCAGATATCTTGGCGTCCAGAAGCCTTCGGGCATCTATTGCCTCCTTCTCAAGCCTCGCGCATTGATGCTTTAGTGTTTCCACCTCTGAGTGAGCGCTACGAAGACGTGTCAAGATATCATCGTGCTTCGAGTTAAGGTGTCGTTTTTCATCGTCAAATGCTGTGCGCTCAAGTTCTAGTTTCTTAAGATCAGCATGAAGAAGAGACAGTTCACTCTCCTTTCGACGAATGAGATCTTCGTATCCGTTTGAAGTAGCTGACAAGTCGCTTAGTTGATCCCGAAGTGTCCTATTCTCATCCACGAGCTCCCGAATTTGCTTTTGACTATTTTCGAGACTCAAGTTCTATTTTCGAGGTTAGTCATAAAATAATCCAGGGAACATACAATATAGAGCATACCGTCTGTGCAAGTTTTTCATCTAAATCATGGTCTGACTTCATAAGAGCTTCCTCATACTCGCGCAACTTGCGCTCCTTTATACTGAGATGACTCTTCAAGACATGGATCTCTTGCTCTAATTTGTCCTCAGCATCCCCCCTCTCAGCTCTTGCTTGCTCCGCTGCCTCGAGCTCACGGTCCAAAAACTCCATTCTAGCAGCAAGTTCTCTCTTTTCATCCTCTAAACGAGCGATCAAATCCCCTGCTTGTTCCAACTCTTTCCTCCAGAGCTCTGCTTGCTCGTCTGCTTTTTTTTTTGCAATCATTAGTTCATCGATCTGGTCCTCCAACAAGTCCTGGTCTTCGAGAGCACCGGCAAGTTTTTCGCTCAACTCAGCCTCCCTTTGCCGCATCCTTTCAAAGATTTCTTCTTTATCAAGGGCAAGAGCCCTTTCACTCTCAAGAGTCTTTTGTACACGCTGAAGTTCTGTATCGGTCTTTCTCCTTTCTTCTTCAAGTTTCTGCCGGTTCTCTGCTTCTGTTTGCATAAGAACCTCCATTTTCTGTATCATCTCATCTCTCTTCTTCACCTCATTTGAGGAATGGGATGCGCCTAAAAGTGGCTTCATCTTCATAAAAAGTTTCCACCAAGGACTATCACAGAGATCAAGATATACCTGAAGATTCCTTTGAATGATCATGGTAGCCTCAGCGCGATAAAGTCGTTTTCTTGCAATCCTCCGTTGGAGATAGCCCCTGGCTATGCTCTGAAACCGTGTAACAATCTCCCTGACTAAAGTATCTCGCTTTTCTTCAAGTTCGGCCAAGACTCCGGCTCGGAAGAAAACCTTTGTCAGACCCACACGGTAAAGTTGAGTGTCGAGATCCAGCTGTTGAAGCATAAGTTGGCAGGCCCTTTGTCCTTCGAGATAACCCTTCGGAATCTTTGGAGTAAGAACTTCATAACGCTGCCTGAACTCGGCAAACTGCAGTCTGTTTGGGAAACCGGTTCTTGCAATTCTAATACCTTCCAACACACCGTTGCATCGAAGTTGATCAAGTACCAATGGCGCATTCAGTTTTTTTGGCCGTTTTTGGTGATTAGGGATGATACATCTGACAAAATGAGGATGTGTAGAACTGAGTTGGGCCATGAGACTTGTCAATTGTTCTTTGTGTCGTTGGGCTACAGTCCTGAAAAGTCCTTTCTTTACTCTACTCTTGGCAACAGTCCCGCTCTCGTTTGCATCCTCAGCATAGTCAGCAAACAACGAAGCAATATGCTTGTCATGAGAAGCCGCTAGAAGTTTTGTGAGATTGTCGTTGAGCGGATCTTTGTTTTTCTCTAGCCAGCCCTCGGTAGAATACTCGACTTCGGCGGCATAGTGGGTGAGCATGAAACCTTGCTTGAGAAGGGAACGCTTATATTTTGGCGTCTTTTTATCCCAGAGAAAATGGAGTTTTTCGGTGAAGGATTTATCACTCGCTTTTGGCATTACACAATCTTCGTCAAGGCATGAAAAAATACCGATAGGCTAGAGGTCAAATGTCAGTAGTTTATTTAGTAAACTTCCAAGATAACTTACATTTGGCAATTCGATAAGGTCAATGGTCGGCTGTAGATCGTGACCAAAATCAATAAATTTCCATTCAATTTTTTCCCTTTCATATTCTTCCTGTTCTAGGACAAACATGTGGTGGTTGAAAAACTGCTGCAGCTTTTCGTTTGTGTAATTTATGCAGAGTTGCTCAAAGCTGTTGACCTATTTTGCAGAAAAGAACTGTCAACTTCTATACCCCGTTTAGGGACATCATATTAATTACCTCGAAAATCTCGAAACCTGCAATATCTAAGACTCCGATAAAGCCATCTCCTTCTCCCCGAGTATCAAGTTTACTATTAACCATCTCAACCAACTTCCCAAATCCTCTTTCATACAAGGCTTTCGCCAAAGCGTCCAAACTTTGTTTCACCTGCTCCGCTGTCCGTGACTGATTGACCCATTCTCTACCAGCTTTGACACGAGGCTTGAGCAGTCCCTTTACAAACGCATCTACTGGTATACCCAAGACATGGGACACTCTTTCAGCCTGGCCACGGTCCGGCAGTCGTGCATCTTCACCACCCCTGCGTTCCGGGACGACTTCAATGTTACCGATATGTAGAACAGCGGCAACGATTCGAAGAATTGAGACTTGTTCTTCAGCACCGAAGCCCATAACATGGAACGCTTCCATTAGAGATCGAAACTCGTCAAGATCGTTCACGCCTACAATAGTATCATTACTATTTTTGATATAGTTCCACGCCTCGATACTCTCATCATTCAGCAAATACATCTCCCTCATCTGGCTACTGGCTCCTCGTAGGAGCTGGTAGAAGACATGATAGTTCCTTTCGTCGCTACCTTGGTTAACAACCCGACTTTTCTCAAAGAGATACCAGTCAATGAAGGCACCGGCTATCTGGCCCGATCGAGTAAATTCGATACGTATAAACTTGCCGAAACGGGATGAATTATTATTACGAACTGTTTGAGCGTTGCCAAAAGCTTCAAGGATTGGATTGGCTCGCAGAATTTGAAGCTCTAAGGTACCAAGTTGCTTGGATGAAGAGCTCTCACTAGCAACAGCGGCAAGGTATTGAATGACCTTCTTTGTATTTTCAGTCTTACCGGCTCCAGATTCACCACTGCGTTAAAGGTTAGCATTTTGTCTGATCTAGAGAAGCCCAAAGAAGTACGGTACGCACGTGACTAAAATACTCTGGTTTTCCTTATCCTCAAGCATATTCCGAAAGGCTACGTCTGTTATTGCAAATATATGCGGTTTGGTTTCCTCTCTTGAGCGGTTTTTATATAAAGATATGTAATCATTGTTGTATATTGGCAATGCGCAGTAAGGATTTACTGTTACCAAAAATAAACCTGAATAGGTCTATATAAGTAAGGATTGTCAGTTGATTTATTGCATAGTAGAGATATGCCAAGAGCTTACATATATAAGGTCTGCTTGGTAACGCAGGCGAAGATTGTGAACTACAGATGCTTCGTTAAGATGTGTGAGCTCAGCCATGTCATCCGCTTTATCAAATTTTGCCGGATTTACTTTGTCGACGTTATCAGAATGAACATTCCGTTCCTATTGACTTTAGAATTAGTAACTACTCGGATAAGATCCAATACTTAGACTAGACCAGAAATTTAGGAGCCCTCAATACACCAGTACAAAAAACAAGAAGGTTCATACCGTTCCATCATCACATCGTACAGTGAGCATCCCATCTTCATCTAGTACAACCTCTCCCTTCACAAATGCCTTTTCAGGATCCCTAACCCATACCCACCGTCTCCCAGAAAAATCGCTATTCTCTCCAGCTATTCCTCCTGATAAACTCGAAGAACTATTCCGCCTATTATCAGTAGACTTGATAAAACCTGGAGCAAATGTTCCAGGCGAGACTTTAGCAACAGAGCTATTCCTATTTTGCCAGCTGTTGGCACCCAATGCAGAGTTAGGCCGAATGGATGTAGGTGTGGGTGTGGGTGCGGGTGCGGGTGTGGGTACGGGTACAGGTATGGGTGTGGGTGCAGGTGTGTATATCGGTGTAGGTGTGTATATAGGTGTGTGTGTGGATGTATATATCGGGGAGTGTGTGGATGTTGATGTTGATGCGGAAGTCAGTGCTGCGGAAGTCAATGCTGCTGAAATAGCAGATACGGATTGCCGATGACTTCTCATGCCTGGTGAGGTAGCAATATCTAGTGGAGGTGGAGGGAATGTTGCGTTTGACGGTGAAGAAGAAGACTTTCTGTGCGCTCCGGAGACTGGACGACGCTGCTGCCATGATAATCGCGGCGGGTTGCTTGATGATCCCGAGGGTGATGAATACCCCGGTGGTGAGAGTGGGTTGAAGCCGGACATGATGGTCCGGGTGCAAGTGAGTTAAAACAACTCGTGAAGAAACTAATGGGGATGAGGTAGAAAGGAGAGTATTTTAGAAGTAGATAATAGCTAGGTGAACCGTGTCCACAAAGACAAGTAAGGATGTATGTAGTGTATAGAGGGGCAGCGCGGTGAAGTGAGGAACCTCCTGCAGGAGCAATCAGAACTCAGAGCCTCACAGTTGGCGTAAGATCAAAACACAACAGTCTTCCGCTTCAGTACTAGTGTGCTACTCTTTATGTTGTAGTTCACGAAAACGTTGCATCACGCTTCCCCGCTTCGGGTTTTAATTAGCCGCGGGGCTTATATAAACAAAAGTCTCTCGATATCACTGCCTAACCCTCGAGGCAAGGTTCACTTCGCTTACTGTCTCCGTCTCCTTTTTCAACCTTCATTCTTCAGTCGGCGAGAGAGAAAACAGTGAAAGAGAAGAGAGAAAAGAAAGATATGAGTAGGGAAGACTAAAAACAAAAGATACAATCAGTGGGGAAAAACAGGATTAAGATATTTACATACATACATAACTCACCAGGCATTAACTTCAAGCAGATCAGCTCGACTCGACCCTGGCACTGCTCTTTTGTACTAACCATACTACTGCCAAAGTCAGCTAGCCACAGACCATCTCCCACTTAAAGAACATCTACATACATAGTTATCGCTCACCCTCCCCTACTGGGTGTTGCTCCCCTTACCCACCTTCCCCTAGTGACTGAAACAACACGGGCCACCTCTCACCATCCTGGAAACCCCATCAACCTCTACTTCCCTTCCCATCTCCCTCTTGTCGTCACACTCATTTCACATCTTCTCTAAAATTTCTACTAAATATCATCGATAATTTCCCTCCGCCTACAGCCGGTAATGACGAACTATCCTCCTACTCCAGCATTTGGAGGCTTCCCACTTCCTGCCCCAAGAGGTCCTCCTGGTCTAAACCAGGGTCTACGGAAATTGAGTATCAACAGCGCCGGAAGTAACAATACTACACTGCCTTCACCGGCGATTCAGTCACCTAGTTTTATACCCAAATTTGCCAGTAATAGCGCGTCTCGACAGCTACCTTCTGGCCCTCCATCTGCTACATCTATCGCCCCCCCAAACCCGATGCACGCGCCACCATCTGGTTTGAGTAAGCAGAATCAACGTGGTGATGATGGCTTACCGGAAGATAGAGAGGAAGGAGAACTTTCTGATGCAGAGGATCTTGAGGGGTCACATTTCAAAAGGCGCAATAACCGTCCTGGAAGCAGTCAACGAGATCGGGGTGTTCAAAATCAACAAGGGAGGGAATTTATTTCGTACGGTACGTCTAGAAAGCAATTTGGGATCACACTGAAAAGTGTAGGGCCAATGCTAAAAGAAGGCATAGGCATGAGAACTAACAGCGAAGCTCCCAACCACTCACCAATTGCCCGTTCGCAGACATGGTAAGGCCCCCCATCTGATTTCATTCCTAAATAAAAAATCTTATTGATTCATCCCTTCTGGACCTACAGGAATGAAGCTTATCGTAGGGAATCTACATCATATACACCACAGGGCTGGCCTACAAATCGGAAAAAATCTTTTGATATGTCTACAACATCTAAAGCGCTAGAAGGTGATCAGCATGAGAAGATATTTGACCCACCGAGTCAACCAAAAGGTATAGGGGATAAAAAGTAGAGTGTATTTTTGGCGACTTATCCACCCCTCCTCGTCCTCTTCAAAAAAACTTATAAAAAAGGAATGAAAAATTGAAAACCGCTGGCGTGGTCTGTGCTGACACTTTCCTCTCTGGATAGGAAATTCCCAGGTATCAGAACCAGGGACTATGACATCACCTCCATCTAGTCTCAAAAGTCTACCACCTTTTCATATCACAACAACGCAGAAAGGAACACATACTGGTAGTAGTCCTATACATCCTTCTACTCCCCATACCCCGCTAGAAACGCCCAAAACAGTAGTGGAATTACGCAATGAGGCACAGCGAGCCGTATTGAATATGATACCTCTTAGAGTGAGCTGGCGGTATATGGTCGACGAGGCAGGGATCGATCCAAATGTTTTAAAAAAGGTATATACTGTTATTGGTCTGCCAATCCCAACAGAAACGCCCTCGCCATCTCCTAGTGGGGATATTGATCATCCACAAGCAGTAGTTGCTAAACTTAAGTCAAGAGGTAAATCATCTGACCGGATGGAAATTGACAAGGATGCACAAGCCATACGCAAGCAGCTTGAGAAGGATGCACGGGACAGGGAACGGAGAGAAGCTGAAGCTAAAGCGGCAGAATTGGTTCGGCAACGTGAAGCAGCAAAAGCGGAAGAAGAAAAAAAGCGGAGACTTGCAGAAGTTGAAGCGAAAAAGGAAGTGGTCCGAAGGAAGATAAATGAGATGGGTCTTCCTGGTAAATCTGCTTCTCCTAGCCTTCCACTCACACCTATATCGTCTACTCCCGTGGTAGCGGCTATTGCCAGAGCACCACCATTACCCCCACAAAGGCCGGAAGTACCTAGGATTCCCGGCTTATTACTCACACAGCTAGATGGATCATATTCGGATTCCCTTTCTTCTCCAGATATTATACCTGAACAGAGTGACATCATTATGAAAGAATCTCCTGAGCCGATGTCTTCATCATCCGGACAGTCAACAACAGTCTCTACAGTATCTAACATGTCTACTGCCCCAGCAACAGCTCCCTCCCCAGAACGTCTTCCTGTCCATCGTAGGAAGAGGCCAGTTGCATCTGACATGTATTCGGAGCCTATGCCGACAACTAAACGAAAGTTCGGCGACCATAGAAAGATGCCCATTGAGTTGATTATTGACATATCAGATGAGGAGGAAGAGGAAGAGGAGGGTTCTGTAGATGGTTCAAGGACCTCTCGGTCAACGCCTTCCGGCACAGATCATGGTTCTAAGAGGAGCACAACCACTGGGAATAATACTCCACCACGCCTTCGCCCCAGTTTAACAGCCCCTATTGGGAGCTTTGGTGGCAATGGCAAACCGAAACTTGACTCGGCTAAGGCACTTCAAGATAAAGAGGAACAGATTAGGGCGCTCAAAGAGGCCATTCAAAAGGCTCAGCAGAAGAAAAAACTTGCAGCGAAAACCGGTTTATCAACCCCAACATCAGTTGGGACTCCGAATATTGGAGTGGGACCCAGCGTCCCACCCCCTCTTATGCAGCAGCAGCAGGTAACCGATGTTGCAATAGCAGTCTCGTCAGCTCTAGACAATGTTAAAAAAGAAGACGAACTCACACGCCTTAAGACAGGAGGGGAGAAGCAAAAGAGACGTTCCGCCCAGGAGGCACAAGCCAAAGTGAAGGCGGATGTTATTAAGCTCAAAGAATTTCAAAAAAGAGAACAAAAGAAAAAAATTGATGCCCTTCTTACAGAGATCGAGGAGATCGAGAAGTCTGAAGCTGAAAAAAGGAAAAAAGAGGCGGAGGAAATTGAAGCTGCAGAAATGAGACAACGTGCGAAGGAAGAGAAGGAGAAGCAGCTAAAGGAGGCTGAAAATGAAAGGCTCAAGAAGATGCTAGCAAAAGAGAAGGTTCTACAAGAACTAGCCAGGATGCGGCGAGAGGAAGAAGAGATGGAGACCAAGAAAGAGGCGCTGAAAGCAGAATTGGCTGCTATGGAGAAAGCAGCTGAGAAAAAAGTGGATGCCATGGGAGAGTGTGATGAAGCTGCAAATGTTGCCATCTCTAAGAAGAAGGAAGAAATTGAGCAGCTGAAGAAGGCTATGGAAGAGATTGAAGGTAAGACCCCCATAGTGTAACCTCACCAAACACCTTTTTACTACCGGTGTTGGGCTTTTTGTCAGGATCATCCGTTACTTCAAATTCTCTTTCCTCCTAACCTTCAATGCCTCCTGACGGACAACCGCTTATATTTTGAATGTGGAAAACTGCAGTCGACCAAACTACAATCTCTTCCGTATCATCTACCCCCACAAGCAGTCAGACATCTTCCTCACATGAACAGCTACTACAGCCAGACGTCCTAGAAGGTCCCCAACGGGAAAGAGCAGATTCCACGGATGATATTATGATGGAGGACAATGTAGAGCTCAGGGTGACTGGGAACGGCTTTGTAAGTACCTATCAGGCACCAATGTTAGATAGGGGCGAAATTACCGCCAGCCAGGCCACAGCTGTCCCATTACCCCTGTCATCTGAAACATCAGAAGATGTGATGGATATTGACCTGACAGTGAATGAGGTGGAGAAGGTAAATGGAAATGATGTATATGTCGATGATGTTGACATGGACGCTAGTAGTGATGAAGGCAAAGACCAGGAAAAGGGAGAGATGAGTGCAGAATCTAGCAGCGAAGCAGAAGAAACCTCTGGAGAGGAAGAGGATACCGACGAGGAAAATCCGATACTTGAACCACAAGTTTTAGAAAGGGAATCAGCATCTTCTATACCAACTATATCTCAAGAATTAGTTCATCCGGAGAATGCGGTGCAAAATCACTCGATAAATAGCAGTGTTGTGGAGGAAGCTAATCTACCAATCTCAGTGCCTGAGCAAAGAAAACAGGCCGAGGAGCTCGTAGACCCCGCCAAGGTTTGCAACAAGACCACTTTACCTTCACATCCTTTTATTTCTGTACCCTACTTCTGTACCTTTGATAAGACCTGGTGTTGGCTGACAATAGTTTCTTGCTCTCACTTTGCTCGTGATTGGCTATTTCCTTTTGGATTTTAAATAGATCACCTCTACAACCGCTACCACAAGCGTTATCATGAAACAGGAGCAAACAAGGCCCCAAAGACAGCCTGAACACGTCTTCACACCCTACAAATCGCCACTGACTAGCTTTAAGTCTTTCCGCTACCACCCGAATTTCCTCTCTTTTTGCCCAGGTGGTTACAGGAGTTTGACATTCTCAAACCGCATCGATCCTATAAAACCACTTTGCAGGTGGGAGCTTAGCGGTGGCATTTGTAGCGATACTAGTTGCACGGAACAGCACAAAAGGCAGATTGAGATGCCAGGTACATCCTTCCTCCCTTACCCATACTGAATTCTATGATAGCACTTAAGGTTTGGCTAACAAACCCGGACATTAGATGATGAAATTCTCGTTGAGCTTGCATCTGTTGTTGAGGGTTCTACTGGTGAAGAGCGTGACAATTACAATCGTGGTCTTAGACAAGCAATCGCGGCTATGCGTGAGCAGGGGATTAAAGACTTCGAGACTGTCGTAGCTGGTATCGCATCCTATCGTAGACAGTTTCTGGCTGACGAAACGAGAGTGTTGAGACTGCCCCCTTCTCAACCCCCTCAAGCCTCCCAACACCAACATCATCAGCAGCGGGGTTCTTCTTTCTCCTCTTATACATGACATTGTGCAAGTCCATTAGACAAATAGTGAGACACGTTCGACTCTGGAAATAGGAAAATATTGTGGGTCTGTTTTTAGCAGTATTATTATGGTCATCGGGTTTGGTATAAGTAGTTAGTATGGGCATTGGAACTGTTCTTATATTGGTTGTAAAAGTTTATATAATCACGTTCCTTCTTGTATTTTTTATTCATTATGTATTCTGGTCTTTCTCCCCTAATTACTCGGGGTACCATGGGGGATCCTCGAGAGTTTTTTTTTCTTGTATAATTTGAAAGTTTCGGCTGGAGAGAATATTAAAAACAATTCCAATCTTATGCTTGTAGCCGTATTTTCCGCAAAGTACTTGTGCTTGATAAACACTCATCAAAGTCTCTAGGTTTACCTCGACTAGTCCAGGCTAGTAGGTAGAGGATAATTATATTATCCTTATTTCTTGTACATCATTTTTATATATCAATACACCCCCTCTTTGGAAGGTTTAGGGCCAAGCTTTCACTCATAGAGTACAATCAAGGGTAAATATATCGGCCCTACAGAGTGGTAACATGAATAACCTATCTCGAAAAGGAGAAATGATACCTAATTTAACACCTCATGGATTTTATTAGAAAAGCACGAGAAACAGATTTCATCAGCTGTTATCCGGCTACAAGCATCTCCACTTGGAAAGATGTTGCTGGTTCAAACCCATCACTACTCATCACTCGCCCCCACGCCCCCATCTATATAGCCCCCTCCGCGCAACATCCCGCAGCTAACTCCTCTCCTAAAATTACCATCCTGTACCCCACCCCACCTTCCAAACACAAGCTCCTCCATCGGTAAAATTTCCCCTCCTGTGCCTCACTAACCCCAAACCCGTGGCCACGCGTAACCAATAAAGTTTCGGAGCCCGGGAAGAAGTACCCTAGGTATTCATCCAAGTCGTCGTATCCCGCCGCCGCGTTACATTCGCCGCCGCCGAAGTTCGCTGCTGCTGCCGAAGTTCTCACAACGTTTATTATTATAATTAGAGTACTCAGTTAAAGGAAGGTCTTGACCGGATATCGGCGCGACGGGTAGATTTACTCAAATGTAGCTAATTCTTAATTTAGGTTAAAATCTCGTGAGTTTAATTTGGTCCTACGCCCCTTGATCTAGATAATGCTCCCCCAAACACAATATTATGTGCCCACCAGTGAAATTAAATCGATAACCCATTCTGATGTTAAAGTACAAAACACCCATCAAGCCCCGTACTATCCAGCTAAATATATGATCCGTGCTCGCTACTAGCATCCCGAAGAAAAGAAGAAACTCCCGAATCCCGAATCCCAAACCCCAGCACTACCCATTTTCTAACGCAAACGCAGAAACCGAAAGAAAAAAGTGATTAAGAAAAGAATAAATGTAAAATGAAGGGTAGTCATAATAAGTATTTAAGAACAGCAATAAGGGACCATACAACGAAAAAAGGAGTCCAAGCAAAAAAAACCAATAAGGGTACAAAGCCTTATCAACACCACAATAAAGAAAAACCAACACGCCAATATAAGGGTAAAATACCAAGCCTCCCAACAATAACAGACCCACCCTATTCTTTCAAATATCTCCGGTATTCCTAGAACCAGCTTCAATCCCGGCTTCGTGCCTAAGCCTCTCCAGTAGCTTCTCATTCATCCTATACCATGTCTGGCCGCTATCCTTGTTTACCAATGGACTCCTCTTTATTGGCAACCACCAGTCCCAGATACTATATCCTAAGACTTCCTTGAAATTATCAAGAGTGTTATCAAGTCTCCACGGATTTTCTCCTGGTTTTGTATTGACTATAGCGAAGCATCTCGGCTCTTGCCCTTCGATAGGATTCGCAGGAAGCCACACCCGATGAACTAGTGGTCGATTCCCAGGCATCGGATTTGGTGGCGGATTAGGATCATGAATAGCAAGCTGATAAACTTTGACTGTGCTAAGAGAATCAATTGTTGAGAGATTGCGGTAGATCAGTTGTGTTGTCGAACCGGCCATACCAGCAGAGAAGAGACCAAAAAGGCATGATCTAGTAACAAAAAAGTGAGCGGGTAGTCATGAGTATTAAAACGCAAATGGTCGCTTACAGTCCCAATGCTGCCAGCCAGTTTGCGTTAACAACACCATCATGATCCCTATTATGTTCGTGGATAAAATATGCAAAAGAGATGATGAGGTATAGACAGTAGAAAGTGCCATACACGACGACTTGGTAGAAGAACTTATAAGAGGATTCCGCCACGATTCCGCCAACCCTGATTATAGTAATCATATCAGTATAGTAATCCTGTTTCTCGCATTAATCATAAGAATATTTACCAAGGACAGAAATGATCCATTTTGTAAACACAACGCGCAATTTCACTGCAGTGGTGAGATCTATCTGGCTTGTAGCAATTGCAATGATAGCACCATTTAGGTTTACCACTGGACTCACAAACGAACACATCTTTTCTATAAAATTCCATACAATTTTCTGATTCCGGTCTGTCATCGTTGATTTCGGTGTCAAAGTCATCATATGAGGGGCCTTGGAGGGTGCTCCCTGTGGGGGGCCTATCGGAATGATGAATGATAGGTGGAAGGAGGGTATATGAAGTTGGAGTCTCAGAAACCTTCCGACTTGGGATTGACGCGACTGGAGAAGGAAATGGGAGATTTAGGTCAGGCACCGAGCTTTCCGTTCTCGCGCCGTCTGGAGTATCTGCAGCCGTCGAGTATTTAGGTTCTAGTGATTCGCGATGATAAGGAGTACCAATAATAGTAGCAGTTCCAGGGCGTAGTGTACCTGCATTCCCAAAGTTCCCAAACTCTGACCGCACGCTCCCTAGCCCCATCTCCGGGTCGCTATTATTCCCACCACCTACTTTTTCATTCTTGAGGGCCTCCTCGGGGTCTATGCCTTTTGGGACAAGCCCGGGAGCTGTGTATATAGTCCATAGAACTCTCAGGTACGCGGCGGCAAATGGAAGGAGAAAGACAAAATATAGCGCGATCGTGACTGCACCAGCAGCTGTTCGATGTTCGGAAAGTATCAAGTATTTAACTATAGATCTAGATTAGCCAAGCCAAAATATTTCTCGAGACTTGTCTAAAAGAAAAAGGCTTTACTTCGTACTCGGGGTAATTAGTGAGGGGGAACACACTGCATATTAAAACAACCAAAACCCACGTCGCATACCCAGCAAGACCCACCATTACAAAAGGCATGAAAGCCGCAACCCAGCGGTTCGCTGCATGTTTGCTATGTCCTTTTTTCACTTTCCCTGTCGGCGCCATGATGACCTCTCTTTCCATTCCACTCCTTTCCAATGCTGGCAGAGAGCTAAGAGAGAGCCAGATTGGGAGATGATGGCCCAAGGGTCTATCTCTCGACCCCCTTCACTTTATTGTCCTCAGATTTTCGAGGAAAGGTTTAAAGTGGGCTAGAGAGATCGAGCTGATTATTGTTTGGGGGTTGTTCTGAGGGGGTACTGGCGAGTGTCGTCAGTCAACAATGGGTGTGGTTGTGGGGGATCCTGCTTAACTCTCTCCAGCGGTTAAGTGCTTAGTCAGGGTACATGCATAAATTAGCTGTAGCTGTAGCTGTGGCTTGGGCTTGGGCTTGGGCTTGTAGGCGAGGAATCAGCCTGACTGGCAGGGATCAAACTCCTGAGGTCATCGCTTAGTTACCCACCCCAAGGCATTTTACTATCGCCCCTTATCTAGTAGGTAGAGTATACGAGTTACGAGCCCACCATGCCTGTTTACACTGTAGATTAGGGAGCTGTCACTACCACTGCCCCAGGGATCTCCATGATTAACAGCCAGGGGCCAGGGATGTTCGTGCTCCAGCCCGGGGCATCAAACTTGAGATAAGCTGCGAATTTCTGCGCCCAGGAATATAAAACCAGGGGCGTGTACGGTGTCCCCCAACGTGTAGCTTGTTAGCGCTTGCACGAAGATGGTGTCCAGGGTATTGGAGAAATTAAATAATACTAAATAGCTAGGCAATACGATACTGATTGGTCTTTCGTCTGATTAATCTAGATAATAGGAATGGAGGGTTTACATATTATATGCAGTAATATACTAGCATTTACTATAGGACTATACTACATGCATCAAGATACTGGTGTATCATTTACTACTAGCTAGATCCTGAAACATGGGCAATGATGATTCTAGAATCTTTTACTCTAAAGAAACAAACTATAGTAAAGAAACCTAAACGGCCTAGTACTTAGAAATAAGTCAACAAACATTCCCCTTACATGAAAGGCTAGAAGAAATTGTTAGCGAAAACCTTGCTTTCACCTCCTGCTCACATGCAATAGTGTCTTATTGTAGTTGGTAAAAGGCTCACCTGAACGATAATGAGGTTGAGTGTAAGGTGCTGTATCTCAAAACCTATACCCAAGACTAAAACCTGCGATTAAACACAAAATAATTATCGCTAGATATGAGAGTAAAGTTCCTAGATCTACTGCCTTTATACGTGAATTACGAATAGGCATATCTCTAAATCTAGCTGCTAACATTTTGATGGTTTAGATGCTAACGCTAATGCTGTCGATGCTGATGCTGATACAGTATTTCCGCTATATATAAGAATACAGTTGCGATTAGATATAGAGAGAGAGTAGGGCTCTGATAAAAGAACGTGGATAATACCCGGCGAAGTTAGGTGAGTAAATATGAGTGAGGTTAGATGTATATATTAGGAAAGTGAAAATCTTTGTATAGGTTTTCTATTATTAGGAGACCCCCCAGCTAGTTCGTTAGCTATGAAAATAATTCTTCCTGTCGCTAAAGAATACACCTACCCAGCTTAGTCAGATTATCATATTATAAGAGTATCTTTATGGCAATATATTTTTATCCCATCACAAAAAGAAATTCAACTAAAGAATAATATTTTTATACCGAGAGTTTACTACATATAGATCAGATTTACTGATTGGAGAGAGAAGGGGTTTAACTGCTTAACTAGATGCGCGGTGCGTGGCCGGTGGCCAACAAAACTTTGCATAATAACTTTCTTGGCATGCACCATCAGCTAATTATGTAGATCCTATACTTTTTACAATAAATGCTGATGTCAGTGATGGATTTTACCAATTCTCGAGTAGAACAAACTACCTAGGGAGAGTACTGGCTGTGGGAGTTGGGTTTTAACCATAAAACGCTAGCATATATGCAGTGAACATAAGATACATATACAGTAGAATCGCCCTATAAGGATACGAAATTGGGGCAGGATCGTATCCTTATAGGGTAGATATCCTTATAAGAAGTGACCACTACGTACAAATAATCCTTGTCAAGGTAGGGAGTGCGTACCCTTATAAGGCGATTATTCTTATAGCCCGATCCCTTATAGGGCGATTTCGCTGTATGTATCTATATGCAATTCCTCTTATCAATATCTAGATACACACGTTTTAACCCAACCCCGATGGTTTATAGAGCCATATGATATGTTTTTGCTGAAAAATTGATCTAGCTTGGTGTACTAGTCTATGTGCCCTATATACAAAATGAGCCTTACAAGCTTAAAGCTATCTTAGATAGAACGAATAAAATAACCATAACTTTATTCTTACATGTATATATATATATTCTATGAGGAGGGGTTTTTTTTAAGTTGTCTGATCGATGTTTCAGGGAGGTTTCAAAGAGTTTAAAGTTACAAGGGTAGGCTACATTTAGGTGTTGATCAAGAGCTCGAGAGAAAGACTGACTGATATAACTGGTACTGGATTATAATTATGGGGTAAAGACTTGTGGGGTTCACTACCAATATTTCAAAATGAACCTCGGAAAAGTCTCTCTACAATATACTCCCACCTCATGATAGGATATTTGTATAAAAACTCATAGCACTCTGGATATTGTAAAAATTCTTGGTAGTGAACTCTTGTACACACGTACACCTCCATAATTATATAAGCATTTAACCAAACTATGTAAAAAGTCATACTAGACCTTCCTAATAGCGAAATTCAAGCCCAGACCCTACAAGGAATTTCTATCCAAAACTTGTTAGCCGTTATTAAATCTGCTTCGCCTCTAGCTCTTGGGAGTATATATGCACTATTTCTGCCTCCTTACGGTTCCATAGTCACTCTACCGTAGCCCCGCGAAGTCCCTACGACCCTGAAGATATACTGAAAGGTAATCCAACCTACAGCGCTATATAAAGGCTTCATCGTAGTTTTCTAGCTATATTGCCTATATATATGCGTTAGTTGAACAGGACTGAACCCAGCGACGAAGGCTTTGTTGGCCCTCGTTAGGTGAATCATTGATATGTGGGGGCCGTTGATCACAAGGCTGAGAACTACATGTATTCTAATACCGTAAATTAAAAATTATGGCAGCACGTATAGAGTCAAGCCTACAGGGTGATAAGAATTTGAAGAATATTCTAAAGCGCAAGAGAATCCGACTTACGAATAGATATGTCACGTCAAGCATAGCCAATAGCCATCACTTTTAGACGTGATTAATTATGTGTATCAGTTACCTATAATCTCAGGAGTCTGCCTTGCGCCCCGGCCCGCCAAGAAGAGACATACTAATGACGCCAATTAATTACGAAGGCAGAAAATATACCAGAAGGTGATACCCCCACATCTATAACGTATGTGATATTAGGATCGAGTCGAAAGAGGAGAATTAAGGAACCTAGAGAATCCTTCAAAGGTACTACCATTAATCAAGATGAATCGAATTTATGAATTACTATTTGCAAAGTTACTACTTGCACCTCGGGCCGGACTATGATCCTAAATATATATTATATCCCTTGGACACTGATATTCTCCAGTGTGTTAAGTTTCTTTTTGAAAACGGGTCCGAGTCGAGATACATGTAGCTAGGTTGTTAGTTAGATGCCAGTGTGTACATGTACTGATCGTGAGAGTAAAATCGGGCACTCTGGTTAAAAAGAATTATGTAAGGCAGAATAATCCCCCTCGTATTCGTATAAAGGAAAGAATGCCTACATGTACTAGTAGCACTCGCCCTCCCCTCAAACCCCCCAAACCCCTGTATTCACAACAAAGAACGAATGGAGGTATAAAACAGCCTGAATAGCCCGGGGTCCGAAACCCCAAAGAAGGAGGGGGATAAGGATTATTAACATTGTTTGGCCAGCCTTGTGAGGAATTAACACGCAGCCGCAGATATAGTGCTCGTAGTTGTTCCGCGCCTACATAGATAGTTAAAGGAAATGCTTCTATCGTACGTAGGGCGGAGAGGGGCGGGCGCAGCACAGCAGAGAAGGTCGTACATAGAGTCACATCGGGAGGCTTGGTTATACAAGCAACGGCCGGAGCGGTAATCGTACCCCTAACATTCTCACCATTCGGGTTAGCCCAATATAATGGAACCAACAAACTGACCGAGCGGTGGTTTTCTTATTCTGCTTGTGCGCCTCCTATGGGCCAGCTCATTCCAGCCGCACACTTGAGATAAAGGAACCGTGATGAGTTTGTCTTACTAGAAGCTCATACTTACTTATATATCAGGCTGCTCTTCTCATCAGTATGTATTGATCTCTCAACCAGTTGGCACATTTCAACCTTGTGTAATCAATTACTCATAGTTTATAACCAGACGCCACCCCCACCACCACGAGATACTTATATATCCCCCCCCCTCGACTAAACTCAGGTTCAAATAAAGATATTCTCCAGAGAAATACCCCGAATGTCGATCATGAGTCCCAATCGAACCGACAGTCCTTCTCAGCTCTCTGCAGAATATTTCCTTGCCAATCCTGCTCCTGGGACATTCTTTAAACGACATCTCCCAAACCACCGCCTCCTCCTACAACTCCAAAAAGCAACTGTAGCGACTGATGACACCCGGAGTAGGGTTGTACCTGCATACGATGTTCGCTGTGGTGGGTCCTTCTTCCAACGACTAGCAGGGTGTTTCGGGGGTGTCAACGCAAAAGATATCCTCATTATGACATCGGGTAGCGAAGAGGGAGATGATGGAGAGGATGAGGAGGATGAGGAGGATGGTTTAGTCCGAAGGTGTTCAATTTTGGCTAGCATAAGAAGGATGCCAGCTAAGGATGCCGAGACAAGTGGGAAGCTGCGTGTAAAGTTCTTTGACGGGGTTATTTGGAATTGTGAGCAGTTATCATCAGGGACATATCAATTCACACCGTTGAGCGGTCAGGACCTAAATATCCAGGCTTCTTGGGAGCCAGAGCCTGGAAGTGCGAAAGATCAAAGTTTTGTCTTTACTATCACTACGGGTTCACCATCGGGTACCCCGCGATCACCTACCCCGAGGTCGCCAACACCAAAATCTCCGGGTACACCAAGAAGGAGACCACGGAATATTTTGGCTCGTATGGATGCGGAGCGTATCCAGGTCTTTAGTGTCCACTCTGCGTCAAGGGGGTCATTTTTAGGTATGGAACTAGATCCAACGCACCTCATTGTCTAGGAAACGCGCGGCTAATTAGTAACCTGTATACAGGTAAAATAGACGAGAGAAATCTTGAACGGATGGTCTTAGTATCGGGGATGTGTATTCGGGCGTTACAAGGGGCACTATAAGTGGTTGGTTGCGGGCTGGAAGGTTGAATTTCTTTTAATACTATTGGGCTTGGGCTTATTTCTTTTACCCTAATCATAACCTTATGCTTTACCGGAGCTTTTTATTTGCTTTTATTTTATTTTTGTGGAGTTTGGGTTTGGAGTCCATGTTAGCGAAAAGTTTTGTGTCATACTCAATTAAATAGCTTTCACGTTACCTGTATAAACGAATAAGGCTTTATTATAACTGTAAAGAACTCATAAATTGTATATATATATGTACGTACGTACGTGCCTCTAAACTATATGTAAATGTAAATGCCATTTCCCCCCTCTAGATCCGTACCCCCTTTAGTCCCCCGTTAACTTATCAAGAAATCATTCTACATGACCGAAAGAAATTCGAGTCTAGATTTCGAAAAGATATAACTATATTCTGTAAGCTTAAATTAAGTATGGTGTGGGTACTCGGTCCTTCAAGTATATAAAGTCTTGAGTGGCAATTATACTACATGTAGGTTTCTCGCTGTGTCTTATCCAAATGTCTAATCTCCCTCGGGTTTCTGTATATTATGCAGCATTTAAGATACATAATATTTATAAGCTGGGAGTGATATCTCATGATTGTATATCTGAAACCTACCAAAAAAATAGGGATATCCTTATAGAGGGCTACAGTGTGAAAAGAGGGGATTGGTTGGGTAGACTATTTTCCAAAATAAAGTAGAAATCCTATAGCAATAGTATAGAATACAAGAGTATTACAGCATTCTTGACCAAGTTCCCGTTTAATACGCGCGGTATTTCCTTTGAAATGCTGTCGTAATTCCACCCCGCTTTTTCGCACTGTAGCAGTTTCACCCCGCTTTTTCATACTGTATGTATAAACATTTATGTTTTGTTCTTCTGGGTAAATATTCCCAATGGTGTTTTTTTGACTTCCTAATTTATGTAATATAATCATTGATTTATCGATCACCCAGAATATCACGGGCCCAAAGACAAGTATTACTACATACATATATTTTAGAAAACCCAACCTAGTACCTGGACAGATTCTTGCGGTTACATAAATCAAGGAATATTAGGATCTATTATGGTACCTGGTTTCATTGCCTAAACCTGCATGTAATTAACGGGAGCTCGTTATAATTAGCGACATATATGTGTATATAGCGAATTTTCAGATTGCAATTGGGTACATGGCCCTTAATACAGATACCGGATCAGTCCGGACACCCGAGTACGTACTCGCTTCAAGTTTTGTTTGAATTGATTGGGATCTCTTACATGGCGGGGTTGTTGGCGACCGTCGTAAGCTCGGGGTATTCACCGCGTATCGCGACTGAATATCAAAGGCTTACGCATGATATGCTATATATTTTACGCTACAGTACTCCCAGGAATACCAATAAGTAAGGTAAACTGCACCAACGCGTTGGATACGACGTATGCGTTCTTTGTTTGGATGGAGGGAGGACCTTCAGATTGCCCCTTAAGTGTTGGATTTTGGCCCTATATATATTGGCTATAAAGATACAGGGTGGGTACGAATACAGTTCATGCATATAATATATATAGGGCCGAGTTTTAAATACGTTAATCTTTAGGGTGACATTTTCAACACGAGAATCCGAGGAAATCCGAGGAAATCAATGGAGTTCCCTTGAAAGGTTCTTTATTGTCTGGGATTATACATGTACATGTAGTTATATTGAACATGATCGATTCGGCCTTAGAATTAATGCCCTTTACGCGATTACATGTAATTAAATATACTAGCTACATGTAGCTTATAGCTCCATGCATGTATACTTTAAAAAAAAAAGGGGAGGGTCATGTATTTAGACTGTGTATATATTTATATCCTCTTGGAGGGGTTTTGTAGGGATAAATCATGTATATACATGTACATGTACTCTACATGTATATTATATACGAGCATGTAAATATTGAAAGGTCGTATCGATGACGCGTTTCTCACCCGGATCCGATTGGCCGACGTTTAAGAAGACTGCGCACTATGCATGTACATGTACTGTATTATCTCGAGCCACTAGAGTACATGTAGGTATCTCAAAAACTCTTCCAATATAGATTAGATTAGGCTTCTACGGGTTATTCCGCAGCAGCAGCAGGAGCAGGGGGCACTTTGCACTAGGTACTCTACTAGAACTTGTAGAATCGACGTCTAGAATGCCGAAAGGGCTGTCTCTAGTTGGTTTAACCAAAGCTGTAGCCCCTAGCCCTGCATCCCGTAGCGAAACGAGTTTCTCGGATGTATGTACAGTATATACATACCGCTGGGTGATGAAAATTACGTGATGCTTCGTACATACACGTACATGTGGTTTCTGATCCTTCTGATCCTTCTGTCGCTTCGCATCTCTACATGTAATTTGCAATATGGTATGTACATGTATCTTTTGGCACCTTTCAACCCCATCCCCATCCTACCTGTAGGTCTTTCTGGGCGAGACACCACGGTCACTGCATTTATATTCCAGAATTTTGTCTATATGTAAAATCAAAAGCCCATATAGATGTTATTTACATAGGTTAAGACTACATGTACGTATATGTAGTTTAATTGGGGGCTTTTTGGTTGAGAAACGGAAAGTTTCCTGATTACATGTAATTAAGCAATTGATGAATGTTCAATCTGGCGGCGTGAATACAAGTAAATACATGTAGCTTAAGCTCCTAGCCTATCCGTATCGAGGTTATTGGCCCGTACGTACGAGAGGTGGAGGTACATACGTAACTTAAGTACGCGCGATACGAGTACGACGAATACTTCGGTTGCTGCTGGCTTAAGGGATACGAGTACGAATACTTTGGAACGAAGGTAATGAAACCGGCTATGGTCCCTGAGTACATGTAGTACCAACCTCGCTCTTCTCTCCTTTGGGATGGCCCTGGAATATAAAAGACGCTCATATATAAAGTTGGCCTCCTTGCGCAAACCATCAACCATAATTCACCTTCGAAAGCTGTGGGCTTTTTAAGATCTATAATACAATATATCTGATCAAGTATTGGAATCTTAATTCCTCCGATAATATAATAGCCACTAGCCGTTCTTGACATCTTTCCTGCAATATATACATTCATTACCGGAACAACATTCCTCTCCACAATCATCACAAAGCAAAATGTCCGATCGCGGCGGGTATGTTCTGTACCGGTACAATCCTTCAGTCGTTGGTGCAGCAATCTTCACCGTTCTCTTCACCGCGAGTTCAGCTCTGCATACAGTCCAAATCTTCCGCAAGCGAACATGGTCTTTTATTCCGCTGCTTATCGGGGGACTATGTAATTCACCTTCTCCGCCCTATGATTTGTCTTGTTTATGACGTTTTGTTCAAATTCTAACTATATCTCCTAAATCCTCAAGTCGAGTCCATTGGTTATATTGGACGTATTCTCTCCCACAGCGACAAAGAAGCGCTCACTCCTTTCATCATGCAGTCAGTTCTGCTTCTAGTGGCGCCAGCACTATTTGCGGCTTCAATCTATATGATTCTTGGACGGCTCATCAGCTTACTCGATGCTGAGGAGTATTCAGTTGTCAGAGTTCGATGGCTCACAAAGGTTTTTGTTGCTGGCGACGTTTTCAGCTTTCTTCTACAGTCATCAGGTATATATTTCCCTTGATTTCCCTCCACGGCTTAGGATGATACTTTGGTTTGGTTGGTTGCTAACAGACCCCCTAGGTGGCGGAATGATGGCTTCTGGTGACGGTTCAAATACAGGAATGGGTGAGAAACTTATCGTTATCGGCCTTTTTGTCCAGATTGCCTTCTTTGGGTTCTTTGTCATCGCTAGTATTTTATTCCACAAACGGATCAGCAATCGTCCAACCTATGCCTCTCAATCCCTAAAATCCGAATCTACTTCATTAAAAACGAGCTGGGAAGGATTGCTCTACGCCCTTTACGTTTCCTCGGCCGCGATCCTGATCCGGAGCATATTCAGGGTCATTGAATATCTCCAGGGCAATGAGGGGTATCTAATGCGTAATGAGATATGGCTATATCTCTTTGATGCCGTACTGATGTTAGTGGTGATGGTTATTTTTAATTGGATTCATCCGTCTGGGGTTATTGCACAAAAAGGAAGCAGTATCGATAGAGACCAGGAGGAAGGAATGGAAATGGCAAGGAGCTAAATTCATGGGCTTTTGGAGTTAAAGTTAGGGTCTGGGAATTTATAAATGGGAATTGTTTTCTTTTGTTTCAACTGGTGTATTTATAGTAATTTGTGTGATTTATACATGCGTATATGAAGCTCCTTAAGATGAAGGTTTTAGAAAACTAGAGACAAGTCTGTCCGAAGAAGTTCTCCTATGGACATAGTACTAATGATAACGAGTATATAGATATAGATGAGACTCAATATACTTAGTCTAGTACCCTATACCTAGATCATGCACTCTTCTCGCTCAGTCCAGTACCCTATATTTGTATCATGTACTCCTACATGTAGTTGGCATTAGTTAATTTACTTAGGTGGTAAAGTGACTAGGCGACCAAACATATTAGAGAGATAAGCCACCTGTTTTAATAAATTAATTTTTGACTATAGTTCAGAGTATGTTGGATTCAGTGAAAATAGCACGTACATAATCTAGAATCCAGCGTTTTTGTACCTTGATTCATCACCGGCGGTGAATTAGGTTTTGACTGATTTGCAGTATATTCAGGTTCAACACGCTGACTTCGGTGCAAGCTACACGTTCAATGCGCTGAACTCCAGCGTTTCTAAACTTGAAATAACCACCAGTGGTAAATCGGGTTTTGACCGATTTGTGCTTCCATACATTTACTGCTCCATATACTCCTAGCTATCTTATAGCTTTTGAATAGGTTATTATATACATCTAATACCCCTAAGTTGAATTTTCTCGAATTAAACTCATGATAACATGCATGTTTTTACCCTGATTTTAATAACTTTTTAGAAGGCCTTTTTTCTTCTCTCGATTGGTGCATGAAGATCGGAAATCTCTAATTTCTTTTCACAGTTCTATATACTTTATAGTTCTTTTTCATTTCTTAATTTCCAGATCTAAATCGACAAGAGTACCTACTCCTCCAAAATATAGTCTTCATCCCAACTTCTTTTCATCCCAAAATTTAATCGCATCACGAACGATTTCCTTCAACCCCTTAGTCTCATATCCCACCTCTTTACTATCATCTCTCTCATTCCTCCCCGCACCATTCCTTCCGCAGACCACAGAAAGTAATACCAACATAATCCCCGCCGCCTCCCCCTTCCCAGCTAGCTCGACACCTTTCTTGAAGGCCTCCTCACTCGTATAATGGTCTTTCTCAAACGGCGCTCCGCCAATCTGGTTCTCCGTCTCTGCCAACCATTCATTCTGGGTAGCCTCAACATCCTGGATAAAGATTTCCCTATTCTTTGATGCCTCAAGGTTCGTTACGACCCATGCGAGTGTACGTCCAACTGTGACTAAGTTTGTAGATGTGTATGGTACGTCTCCTCCATCTATCAAGATTGCCTTCCGATTGGGAATATCGATACCCCAAAATGAATACTCAAAGCCCCAATCTGCAAATGCAGAAGTGACAATGGTTGTATGCGTGAGCTTCCCTTCATCCTCAAGGCTCTTGAGTAGCTCAAATGTGGATACTTTCGCCGAAAAAAATGGGTGGTCTCTCTGGGCGTGTATATACGGATGAGAAGGGGAGACGCCGTACCCACTAGGGATAAATCGTTTCACGCCAGCTGCAATTGCAGCGGCAATGAAGAGTGGTTCGTGGGGGAGCGCTTTGCCGGCAACGGTGGAAATTATGACATCGATGCCAACAAAGGCTTTTGTGAGAGAATCGAGGGAAGTCAAGTCTACAGAAAGGACTTTGACGGTAGGGGGGAGGGGGGGGAGGGGACTATTGGAGGCGAGACGGGTAGCAATTGTTAGGTTTATCTCTGGGGAGGCAAGAAGAGGTGGGATAAATGACCGAGCTACGCCAGAGACACCACCGAGTAGAAGTGCATTGACCATGATGATGATGATGATGATGATGGTTGTGGTGATTTGACGGAAGGTTTAAATGTTTTTGTTTGGTGTCTTGATCCGAATACTTGAGGTTTATGGTACTATGTTGCTTAAGATCAATTGGGCTTCTAGTCCATTATTTATATAAATTTAGTACTACATGTACGCAACAGAATAGATTGACCGGTTTCTAATCTGAACATTAATAATCGTGGAGGTTTATAAATTATAATATCAGTAATTATGATATGTGTCGGCCTGGCCTTATAGCCTCGGCTCTGATCACTATTCAGCCCACACCGTACTACATGAAACCCATGATATATGGCTGCTTATTTTAATTTTTATAGCATTCGATCCAAATACGAAAAAATGCCCCAAAACTCCCAATAGGTTAATTGATTCCACATGCTGTGTCCCAAATACATAGAAACTTCTCGATTTAGTGGCTCACGATTTGTGATTGGTTAAGCATTGAGTGACACATTGTGATTCACTCGCCATATATTGTATTTATATTATTTCCTCGGTAATCTTGCAATTGCGTAATTTGGTATAGAATCCCCCACTTCTTTTTTTTAAACTTAGTTTTATCAATCTCTACTTAGGTACCAAAAGTTCGTGCATATACAGCCATGATGGTGTAGAATTTATTGAATAAAATACCCTTTTCGGATTGTTAAGTATGTATGTATGTATTTATGCAAGCTTAAGCCCCAATCGGTCAAAACTCCATTTACCACTTAATAAGTTGTAAATTTAGGTACAAAAACGCTGGGTTCTAGCGCCATCTATACGTGTAACTTTTCACTGAATCTATAACTAGCACTCTGTACTTGGGTCAGAATTAGTTTACTGAGACAGGGTGGCTTATAAGTTATCCCTCTAGTATGTTTGGTGGCTTAGCTAGTCAGTTTGATATCCAAATGAATTAACTAATTCTAATTAAGAGTTATACCAATCACGTTTATCAATGGCTTAACATAAGTCATATATATAGTAATTCGACATTTATCGTACGAGTATTTACAGTACCAATCCCGATGTATTACGTATTAGATTTTTGGTGCGAGTTGTATGGGGATTGGGGGGGGGGGGGGTAACCATATCTAGGATAAACTTAAGGGGCCTAGTGTTGAGATCACAACTGATAGTGTGTTATATAATGGGTATATATATACATAAAATACTGTATTAGGAAGATCTTAATGTAATCTAAGGCTGTAAGCCCTTATTATTCATTTCAATTTCCTATGGAATCCAAGCGTTAGGGAAGCCTAGATAGTTAAGTGATAGCCCATAAAAATGTGAGAATCGGCCATTTCTATTCCTTAAAAGTCTAGTAGTATGACACCCTATAGCTAATGTTGAAATACATGCCTAATGGTAGTCATTAACTACGCGTGCCTCTATAACAAGACATGCCCAGTTGGCCACAATATACATTCTAACTTGCTCTCCTAACCCCACCCCCTTTCAACTCCACCTAGTCCACATTATTGATCTACCAAAGTCAACTTCCCGGTACTATCTAAGTAGAAGTATGGCTTCTCATCGCTCGTGATATTTTTTCTAATTCTCTCAATCTCCCCCTTCGTAAACCCGCAATCTTTCTCCATATATTGCTCGACACCACCGAACTCGTCACGAATCATAATAAGTGTTTTACGCATTGTCTCCACGCTGTATCTCATTAGCTAAGCTCTTGTCCATTAGAGTAATAGGTTTATACGTGGAACTAAGCATATTCTCTAAACCTCTCTTCGACTCCTCATCCCCCTTCTCGAACTGAGGCTGGGAGCCTAAACGTTCCCGAATAGCTTGCTTGAAAGGCTCAAGCCCAATCTCTGTGAGTGCATATTCCTCCGCTATCACATCGTCATCCACACCAGCGAGAGAGAGTAGTAGAGCGCAGATGACACCCGTGCGGTCTTTCCCGGCGGTGCAGTGAATAAGGAATGGTTCTTCTGGACGGTCAAGAATGTGCCTGAAAATGCTACGATAAGAGAGTAACGAGCCAGCAGTAAGAATAGAACGATAGGCAGATGGTAGATCACCGGATGTGTACGAGCTATAACGTTTCGCGAGAGCTCTATTAAATGTTAATGGGAGACTTAACGTTGAGGGAGAATAATTCAACTTACTCAGGGCTCAAGTCTTCATGTTCAAACACTGGTACAAAGTACCGCGTAATCCCCGGAATATCAATAACTGGACAGGTATCCTCTAGACTCTTAAGCTCTGGGTTTGAGCGTAGGTCATAGGTAGATGTAATCTTTAAGGTCGCAACGAGGAGGCTCATCCCGTCGGCCGTAACGCGCGAGGGTTCCGCAGAACGGAAAATCAGGTTAGATTTGAACTATCCATGTGAGTACAAGTCATGGAGAGATGAATGATAAGAGGGAGTATATACGCTGCCTGTACTCCCGTTAATGGGGTACCCACCCAGATCGCGGAAGTTGTATATTCCTGGGATCGGTTTCCATGGAGGATGAGTGGGTAGTCCAGATTCAGACGCAATTAGGGTAGACATGGCGAATGAACTTATAATTTATATGAGGCAAACCTAGCTTGGGTTGTTGAAAACCTACACAGTGAGGGCGTTGGTGTTGATAACGGGGTTTTAGTAAAGCGTCGTTCGTAGCAATTTGTGAGGAGGATTGTCTTGTCTTGTCTCATCGCTTTAGCTATGGGACAGAAAAAGGATTTTTGCAAGTGCTGCATAACGACATGGTCTGTAGATGAATACTACATGGTATTTTTATTGGTCCTGGATTCAGGAGGCAATCAATCCCTCCTGCCATGGACTGATATATGTCCACGTAGTTAACTTGAGCGGGGATTAATTGTGGGGTGAGGGGACATAATTTTTGTTGCAGTGGTGCCATGATCTACGTGCCGAGGTTGAGCCGCACCAAGAGCTTTCATGCGTTATCACTCGGAAAGTCTGTAAATTGGACCTTCATAAATCCTCATAGGTAATGGATTATTGGGGAAGCAAGTCAATAAATAGAATTCTGGATGAATGGATGGACGGATGGATAGAGGCGATGGCGTGATGAGTGAGAGGAGCTGGGTGATGAGTGAGAGGAGATGGGTGGTGATGGACCAAGTTGTGCCATGACCTTGTTTTCTATTAACATACTCATTGACCGTTTTATGTCACTAAAGGTATATATGCTTACTAATTTAACTATTCATATATATTTATAACCGTGAAATCTCGGGACAGTTTTTTTGGTTTCTTCACAAACAATCACTCAACTTTAAGATTAGAGTTGTGATATATGGTATCGAATAGGTGAGACACGGGTATAAGCGGTTTTTGGGTCTAAAATTTAGGAGCTCGTATATAGAGGAGTAGGAGAAATCCTAAGTAAGAATCCACTTGCCTTCCTCCCTCTATTACTTCAATAGTACATGCAAGTCTTTATACCTATAAAATGCTACCCTTATTTTTATGTAATATTAATAGCTAGAATATTTTCTGAATCTACCATAGAATAGGCCTAGTATGTAAGCTTAGTCCTACTTATTTTACGAAACCTATAAGGAAGGACCTATTCGGTATTTGAAATAAAATTATTCCTAGAAATATGAAAACTATTATATCTCCTAAATATGCGTTTCTAGGGCATTTAGAGACCGAGATCTCTTACATCTATAGCCTGGCATTTTCTATAACGCTCAAACTTTTAATCTCATACCCCTTCCTTGGGAAATGCACTCTAAGGACAGCTTGCTCGTCATTCTCTCCTGTTGGAACAACCTCTAACACAACAACCTCTCTGCTCAACTCTCTAACTCTTCCCCTCTGAGGGTGTGCCCTCCCAGTATCAATAGGAATAACCTCAACCTCCTCTCCGAGTGTAATATCAGACAGATTATCACTAAAAGCATCATCACCCCTAGCTATGGGGGTACCTAGAACCTGCTTATTACTTTTATAGGAGAGAATTATAGCTCTCGCCTCTGGTCCTTTTATTTTTGTGACCGCAGCAGCAATCAATTTTGGTTCAGGAAGACGGGATATAAAGCGGGAGATATAGTTAAAGGTCTTAGGGAAGGTGGAGGCCGTTATGTCTGAGCCATCAAGGGCGCCTGGGAGGTTTACAACCCATTCTAGGGGCCAAATAACTAGAAGAGAGTTAGAAATCCCGATGGACTGGTAGAGAGAGTGTGAGAGAGATGGGGAACCTTCGATATCGGCAAGAGAGAGTTCATTACCGAGGACCCATGGGCGGTTGTCGGCGAGGGTTTGGGTTTCCATATATTCGAAGGCTTTTCTAATACCAGCAAGAGCCTGTTTATCATTAGGTTGTGTTTTTTGTTAATTAATGGACGGTGTATGAACCCTTGGTCTAGCAGCGTCGACATCCTCTTTCTTATAACTCTATTTCTAGTTAGTATTAAAACACCCGAAAGCAACAAGCGGGTTTACCCTGCCACTATATTCTTCTCGGTCTTTAGTAAACCTCTCATCCTTCATTAAAGGTAGATTGCTCGGGATACACCCCGCCGCATACGGGAATATGGTATTGCTTCTCTCTCCAAATTCCTTCGACTTCACCGGGTCGGTATCAATTCCCCCATTCGGAAACCGACGCTCCAATTCGCGTAGGATGAGATATGTATCGCAGTATACATCATTACCGATTGAGAGTAGTGGAATACGGCGGTATTTAATCCCTAACGAAGATAGATCTGGGCGTGGAAGAACTGGTGGTTGGGTCTGGAGAGAGAGAGAGGGGGGGGGGGGGGGTTAATACATGGCCTTTTAAATCGGAAGAGATCTAGAGGACTAACACATTCTTGGTACTTGATATTACGGAGATTGAGATACCAACTTATTTTGTGAGCGTAGGGGCTGTAGTACTTAAGTCAGTGCAAGATTAGCAAGAGAGCCACAGCAGGAACCTCCCCCCTCTACACCGAAAACTTAAGCAAAGCGTACTACACTGAATATGAAGTACACCATAACTCACATAATGGAATAAAATAATCTTAGGGTGTTCTTCTTTACTAGATGGGCTAGGATTGTCGGTCATGTTGTTGATTCGGGCAAAATAAGAGTAATTGCAAATAAGTATTCTAGAGTTTCGGGGAAGCTGATATTTGTAGATGCTTGAGCTCAAGGTGGAGTTTTATACTTTATTATCCACTCATGGCTATCACAAATTTGTAATATGAGGAAGATTCCCATCCCGTGGAACCTCGGCCAAACCCATGCTAACTTTAGGTGCTCAGAGTCCGGGTAAACAGTGATACACCACGAAGTATTCTATCCTAGGGCACAACCAAGATTCTCGAGTGATAAAAAATAAAGTGATGGCACGTAAGCTATGCCATTTTAGTCCCATGTGATAACTACACCATGGTGAGAAACCAAAATTCATAAGCCAGAATAACATTTAAAGTGAAGCAAATAAGAAACGCCTATAATTACTGAGAGTACATCGCCATTGCTAAGCCAAGAGAAAGAGAAAAGTAAAGGTTATCACAATAGAAAAGAGAACAGGAAAAACAGGAAGAAAAAAACTAAAGATGTAGAAGATAAGAACACAAATATAACCCCAAATCAATGAACTACCCTACAAGCAATGAAATGAAAAAAAATACAAGTCATCTATGAATTCCACTAATCTTCAGTAGATATCAATACTCATCGAATACAAACAGGTACTCAGTAAAGAAACAAAAATAATAAAAATAATAAAAATAAAAATAACCAACCACTATATATATACATCACAATCACCACAACTAATCCCTTTGCCCTTCATTCAGTAGTAATTCAACAACTAGTTGTCTACCCTCAATTTCTGGGTGCGCCATCGCCACTTTAATAGTTCTTGTTCCTGCACTACCTCCCGATTGAGCATCATCAATGCACCTACAATCCCTCCCAGCAATAACCTGTCTCAATCTCCCATTCTCCGCGTTTCGGATCTCGACAAAGTCATTATCGAACACTAAAATATACGGTCCATAAATCGCGACTGTCTTGGCCTTTCCGACAAACTCCATTATCACACCTCGGGAAACGTCGCCATGCTTGTTAACGTAAACACCACACTCTTCATAACAAAGCAGAAATTCAATCTCAGAGAGGCGGAACATCCCGAGTGGCTTTTGGCCTTGGAGACGGGAGGCAATGTCGTTGACGTGAGAAGCTTTAAGCTCAGGAACGGACCAGGGCTGCTTCTTGTCTAGTGTCATAACCTCAAAACCTGTTTTGGGGGTATCAGCCTCTACTTATACCACATGAGAAGAAGAAGGCAGGAGGTATGAATAGACCTTTGCTAGTCTGGATCGCCAAACTTGAATGGAAAAGATTGATCCCGTAACAATCAGTAGGGATGTAGAAATCGCCATAATCTCTAAAGAACTCGGTCGTCCCCTTTCTTGAGAACCGACTCTTCTTCTCGGGTGCCTTGGGGAACACTGGCTCTAAAACCTTGAATGTCGAGTTCAATCCATCACGACGCTTGTAGAAGACTAAACTGCGCTCCTTCATCCTCCCTGTTGCAAAGAAACCTACATCTCTTCCACCTGACAATTTTTGTGGTGGTCGCTGCTTTGTCGCTGCTTCCGCTGTTGCACCGGGTGCTGGGACAACAGTATCTAGATGATAGGCTATAAGCGATTTATCAGCTAATACTAGAAACAAACTAAATTCCTCCAAAACTGCGATCTGAGTAACGCGTGAGATATTGATCGCCTATACAAGGAAGTTAGTAAACTTCACCCTAGAATGCATGTATCTAAATATGTAACAAACCCTCTGCCATCCTCTAGGATTTTCTGCACCAGCCGTAAAAACACCATAATCTGTCCCAATCGCCACCATTTCTCTACCGAACTGCACCGTAAAAGCAGTTGCACAGTTCACACTCGCCCTACACATAACAGGTGGTCTCGGCCCAGACTTCTCGAACATTCTTTCAACTTCTTCAATTGCACGATCCAATGGAGTTCCTCTAACAACGATTGGTTTTGGTCCTGAGGCTGCTGTTGTTTCATACCCAAATGCTGTATCTGCCATGACCTTGAGTCTAAATGGTTCTGCGTTCTGTGCATGTAGAGAGGATGCGTGCCGTTCTTTTGCCTGGATAATCTTTTCACACCATTCTTGGCGGTTTGACGCGGTTGGGGCATAAAGTGTATAAGTATTGTCATCTGCCTTCAAGGCACGGGAGGGGTTTCCAAGATGTTTGATGCGGAATGGGAACATTATTCCAGCATCTTTTGCATTCTGGTCTGGAATTGTAGTTACTAACCTCCCGGGTGCAGTTGCTACACTTGTTGTTGAAAGACTTGTACTAGAATGTTTCAAGTCGCCTGGTCCTGGTATACTATTCATAGTGTTATGTCGCACGTTCGGGGGCTGGGCAACAGCTTTATCTTTAGCAGCTGTTGGGCCTCCGATTCCTAACCTATTGGCAGTACTTCTCATCACTGGGTCGTCATTCGTGCTTTCGAGAACCAGTAGGTCCATGGGTATTGGCTGTTGTTCCAGGATCAGTACCGTACTTGACTCAAATTCAAAGCCTCGAAAAGCCCTCACCATTCTAGAGACATCGTATCGCTCGTGCTTCGCGCCACCGTTTACGTCACGCTGCATTGTGGTTTTAGCCAACACAAGGTAATGGTCGAATAGAATCGCATGGGTCTCAAGCCAAGTGAAACGATTATTCCCATTCCGCTGCAGGTCACCTTTGAAGACGAGTTCACGACCTTTTTCTTCTAGCATTAGGTCAACATCCCATTGGCGCATAATTAATTTTGCGCCCAGCTCCTGCAACGCCACACTTTTGCTCATTTCATCTACCTTCGAGTCGCATTCTAAGGTGACTGCTCTAATCTCTTCAATTGCTCGCTGCAAGTTATCCTTTTCTTCGCTCTCAGCAACGGTGTGCTTTAAAACCGTAGAGAGAAGCAGTGAATACCGCTGCAATCTAGTTATTGGAGACTTCAAGAACGTGACCCAATCCAACCTTCGAGAGCGAGGGTCTTGACGACATTGATCAAGGAACTGTCTAAAGAATAAATTCCGTTCGGCTTCCCTTCGAACCAACATATCTGCTTTTGGGAACGCTGCTGCGTATGCTAGATAGGCTGTCTTCGCTTTGCGGATCCACTCCCGAAAGATATCGCTGAAACCAACAACCCATGGTCCTTGTTCGCGCTGTCTGAATTTTAGTTGTGGTAGTAGGTGCTCCTCTGAAACCCTACGAACTGCATCCGCTGCACCGAATACATCCTTAACGAATGCATCCAATCGGGTCGGCTTGATTATTGGTGGGTTACTATTCGCAATTGTGTCCCTATAGAGTGACTTCAAGACTCTCAAGTGTTCCATATACTCGTCCTCGGTCTGAACAACTTCGTGAAGATTATTCTGTCGCTCGACCTCCTTCTTGCTCACTTCCGCTAATTGCTCCTTCTTAATTTTCCAGAAAGTCGCCCAATCTTCGCTTTTCTTCATCACCTCGTCAGGATTTTGAGGCAAAGTAATCTTCCTAAGAGTCCTTGCACAATGATGGGCGTAGCATCTGCCAGGGGATTCGAGCTCGTGAAGCTTTGGCGCGTAACACCCGTTACCAGTGACCTGGTAAATGACGCCTGAGACCTCTCCTTCTCCAAACTTAACCCACTCTTCCTCCTTTACCAGCGCTTTCTCCTTCAGCATACCGCTAACAACTTTGATAGCCAATGTTTCTGCGTCGGCTACATTCATAGTCGGTACATAGTGCGTAAACAATGCTACGATACCGTCTGCCACAGCACCCTCCTTCAGATCTTGCTCTCCTTCAGTCATCTCGGTCAACCAGGTCTTGATCGAACTGAGCGCCCAAGGTCTATCACATTTCTTGAAGTCCCGGCTACTCAATTTCTTTGGATCAAATTTCTTCGTCATTGGTATCGGTGGAAGATCATTGATAGTTAAACCTTCATTATCTCCAAGCGATCCTACACCGGAAGAATGAGTCGAATTCCTATTACTAACAAGCTGCCGTGTCGGGTGTGATTTTCCGTCTGTTTTAGATCTATTTGGGACTATTGTTGGGGGGGTGCTAGTATGGCTAGACAAACTTGTTGACCGTGGAAAATGTGGCCCGGCCCCAAGAGGCTGGATATTCGACCCAATGCCCTCCGCTGAGATAGGCGTGGCATATTGCCGTGTTGATAGAGGTGGTCTTGGTTGGGTGGTAAGCGAATGGTGCCTTTGGTGGACAGGCGATCCTGAGTCAGGATACGGCAGTCCTCCATACATTCCAGGTGATCCCAATTCCGAAAGATTGTCATAGTCGGGAGGACTTGGTAATGGCCTGGTATTCATCGGACTGTTCTGTGCACTATTTATGCTTGGCGGAGGATGGTAGAAAAGCTCAGGAATAAATGACCCATCTGAATCTGAGTGATGTTTTGAAGGACTTTGAGAAGCAGATCTATTGATGTCTTCTTCCCCTTCATCAAACGACATTTTTCTTACGTGAGCAAACGGCTTCGAAAGCCCACCAGTCCCAGCAGTATCTACTCTGGCATTCTGAAATTCCGGGAAAGGGTGCACGTCAATGTCGTCAGGAATCGCAAATGGATCATAAGCAGGAGGGACGCTTGTCCTCGAAATCGCACTGGCGCTACTATCCATTCTCCCAATATCATTCTTGAGGGAATGTCGGTTCGGTACTGAGCTGCTGTTACTAGGAAGAACAGGGATATTATCGTCCTCTCCATACGTAGTTGACCCATAAAATCCAAGCAAGCCGCCAAACCCTTCTCCACCGTAGTAATCTCCCCCATCTCCATAATCATCACTCTCTACCTCGTCATGGTTTTTTGCAGGCGGCTGTTGCTCCTTGCCTCGTTGTAACCGTTCAACTGCGTCCTTATTTTCCTGCATCTCATCTAGCCTCATCATTTCCAATCCCGCAGCGGCTTCCGCATCACTTTCATTTGAGTAATAGCCGTACATTCCTGTATCAACACCCAAGTGACCATTATTTGTGCCATTCTGTGGATAAGGAGCTCTGCCGGTACTAGCAGAAAATAGTGGTGCTGGCCTGGAGTCCTCACTTCCAGTGTCAATCTGCTGGGATGGACGGCGGCCTGCAATAGATTGTTTATGATTGAGCATTGACATTAACTCTCCTTCCACCTCATCATAAAGTTCTTCTGCAGCCTCATCCTCCTGTTGTTGCAAACTCGGGTCTCTGTGCAGTCCGTTGTTGGGGGCATATGGCAAAGGCCTTGATTGTGGATGTCTCTCGTCGGCATCCGGTACAGGCGGAAGTGAGTTGAAGCCTTGCTGCGATGGCTGGCGGTGGAATGATCCATGGGAGGGTGGGGTTGGTGGTGGTGGTGAGGGCAAAGGATTCGACCCGGGATAGCTATTAAAATTGTTTGTATTCTGCAAGGACGCAAACCGATCAGGAGGACTTGGTAGTGGGTGGCCCCCTTCGCTAGGCGACATATCACTGTCAGAACCAGAATTATAATGTGTTTCTGGCCTTGTTAGATACTGTTTATTCTGCGGCTGATATGCAGTGGAGTTAAAAGATCCATACGAAGTAGGGGGATATCCTGGTGAAGTAGGCGGGTGTGGGGGAGGCGGTGGGGGAGGCGGTTGATATGTATTATGGGGTGGCGCTGATTGCGGAGGAGGTGGGGGCAAACCCGGAGAGTAAGGTTGACCTGTACCGTACAACGATTGTGAGGTCGTTGGGTATTGAGGTCTGGTGGCATACTGAGAGTATCCAAAAGATTGCTGCGCTAAATGGGGCGGTATCGCACCAACCTGAGGGACGCCTCCGGGTCGATATGAAGTTGGATAAGGCGCACTGCTAAAAGTACTTGGGTTGTACGTACTTGTAGTCGGTGAAAACTGGCCTGAACTCGCAGCAGGATAACCGCTAGTAGTTGCATGTCTCTGTGGGAGATACTCGGTATTAGAATAGCCCCCAGATGCGCGTTGCGGCTGATAGGCAGCCGGGTTATACGACTGAGGTTGCTGATTCCCGTTGTAGCCTGGAGTAGTAGGGTATGGGGCGCTGTTCGACATCGATGGACTCTGGTAAGACGTGTCTTGTTGGAATGCTGGTGAATACGGCTGTGAGTAACCGTTACCACCAGGAGTGACCGCAAAGTAGCCAGCCCCCTGGCTCTGAGAACGGTTTACAGAAGAATTCGGCGTTGCAGTAGGGCCCATAGAACCTCGCCTGCTTGGTAGTTCGGGAGAAGGATTTGCTTGCTCGTAGTATAGTTCTTCAGGGCCTCGAATACTCAGTCGAGCGCTCACCCCAGTGCCGCCGTCAAAATATGTCGCGTCGTCACCGTTATCAAAGCTCGGAGTTCGTGAACGTAAATAGCTATTTCGCGATGTGACGCTGTAAGCTCTGGAGTTACCGGAGTGTGTACCACTACTAGGATAATCCGCCATTCCCAAGTGCTGCTAACCTAGGGGAAATGCTACCAATCCGATAGCAGGCGTCAGGTTTGACGATGCTTCCTACAGAAGTTTGTACCTGTCTTGTAGAAAAGAAACCCCAAGGTGAGTATATATGTGTATTGTAATGTACGGGCGGTGGGTTTGGGGGGTTATCTGTAGTGGGTGGTGGGTTGAATGCGGGGGGGGGGGTGAAGGGTAGGAAGGGGCTACCGTACTCTAGAGTCAGATGCACCAAAGCGCGGTGTGGGACCAAGTCAGAGTCGAGGAGTGGGCCGTGATTGGCTGAACTGTTGGATGGGGGATGATATGGCCACAGCTCAACGGCTATGCTATGCTCTACGATGTGAGAGAGGAGAGGAAGAATGAAGGGCACTGTTGGTTGTTGGGTCGATGTAGGGATGGATGGATGGGATGGATGGGCGGATTTGATGAATGGGTGGGTGGATACTTTATTTTGGGACTGCCTTGCTGTTACTGATTCTAGGATGGGTAGAGTACTGATCGTCCTTTCTCTACAATGTATTTAAGGTCAGGCAGACTCTACTAGAGACGTTAAAAGGATACTTTAACGACCGTGAGGAAGAAGAGATTATACTATACTGTATGGAGGAAAAGGGAAGAACATGTATCGCTCGTTGGCAGGAAGATACATGCACTCGTCTTTATTCTAATACCTCTCTCTGTATGCATACTTACATACATGTATCTTCAGTTTTCTCCTCTCCTCTCCCTAACCTTCCCGTCCCCCCTCGCCCCTCCCTTCCCCCTTCCCCCTTCCCCCTTGTTCTTTTTTTGATGTTTTTCCCAATAAACATTCTACATGTATACGTATATGGAAGTCATTAAACAGTCAATAATGAGATCTGGAGTAGCACAAGACCCAGAACCCAAGCATTAATATATACACGTAAAGTTCTCTATTCATTCTATAGCTACATGTACTTATATATATCGGCCGTTTATCCAAACTGGAGTCTATTTGTCCTCTTTATCCCATAGAGCCTCATCTAATAGATTTATGGATATTTACATGTACATGTAGTTTAAGCTAGGTCAGAAACGCCCGATAAATTTTTATACATACATGTACATGTACTCGGGTCTACCTCACCATTACCATAGTGCACACACGTAGCTATATATAGTACATGTAAATATTATATATCCGGCTAACATAACCTAGTTCCGCTCCCTAAGTAAATACTAAATAAATTTATATGTGTATAATGCAGATTCCTTACACCATTTTATCATAAAATCCAACCAAATACCGAAACATGCAGCTATCAATCCCCCGTAGATATCTCACGTGACTCTCTTATCTTGTCTCCAGGCCTACATGTAACCCCCGGGCCAAGCCTGGGTGGACGTATTACTGAACTCTACTGAACTTTACTTAACAAAAAAATATATCACTACATGTAGTATCTATGCAGTGCCTACGAATATTTTATTAACTCCAGAATAATCTTCTCACATCAGTATACGCAACTCTCAAATGCACGGAATCCACTTCTCTAGCTACATCCAAGTTACACAATATTGTGTATTAGTTACTACATGTACATGTATATATACGCAAAACCCTTAGGAAATGCCTGCTGTGTATATAACATCCGATCCTATATCAAAAATCTATAGCTCACCTTCTCCATCACTAGATGAATGTAAGGCCCCAAATATAATCTATACTATATAATTTTTGTGCGGAAATAGCATGTTACTACGTATACCAGAGTCATTTGTAGACCCGTAAATAATTTGCCTCGAAAACTACTAGGTCCTGAGCTAGAAACTCGCCCCTAAAATATACTCCTGATCAAACGTTGTACTCTAAACTAATGAGTACAAGTCCAGCGCGATACTCGCAGAAAAATCTTGCCTTATTTGGGCCAAGCCTAAAATAGTCACCACTTTTTCTGTTGCTAAGCCCCCCAGAGCCCAACGAAGTTTGGGCTCAACAGAAACGTTTACAGTGTTTTGGGCCACATGCTGTATAACAGCTAACCTTTGAGGGAGCAACAAGGACTCTGGAAATCTAATCCTATTTGATACTTATATCTAACCACTAAATGATATTAACTGGTACCATTGCTCTAAATGAAGGCGCCCCAAACTTAAATTTTTCCCTTTACCCTTTTCTCTAAATATGATCAATAATCAATAATCAAATAATCGCTATACCCATAAGAATCTTTATCGACCTATTGCATGCTAAATTCAGTGTTAATAGTTACTGTCGATTTTTATAACGCGAACGGGACCTGATACAGATACTTCCCCATAATCTTATTGTTCGAGGATATAGCTATTCTTAGTGAGGCGAGAGGCATGATTGTGTCTAGCTAGCTAGTTTGTAAATCATAATTTCTAGATTCTAGAGTGTATTATATAGGAAGAAGCTTCTACTATGTACTTAGGATAAAAAATTCTAGCTTTAACCACGAACCTGGGCCTAACGCCTTGCCTCCTTCAAATTACATGTAACATTTTTTTAGCACATCCTAAGGCTATCTTTAACCAAAGGCTGACATTTAGATTAACTGGGAACTAACACCAACTCTAGTATACCCCAATAGATGAGTGGTGGTCTAGTCACTTATATAAGTATCTAAGCACGCCGCACTATGGCTGCTAAGGGGAGCATCAATGGGAATAAGTATAGCCTTGTTGAGGAATTGAGTTTTAGGTTTCTTGGCTCTTAATAAACGCTAAAATACTGCTTTTCCTACTAGTGTACCCGAGAATCAGCTTACTATCAGAGTTTGTGAATAGTCACAGCGAGTAATCGTATATAATCATGCAGCGAAAAGTAAGCCCTCCAGCTCAGTTCCTAAAACAGAATTCAACCTTAAGAACCAGAAATAGTATGATTTTCCCTCACTTTCAAGGCAGTTTTATGTATGTACCAGTAATAGGCGCGTAGTCACATGTAATCTTGTTATTTGGCATATCAGAGATGACTTTGTGTTGATTCTTCTAGGGATTGAGTCGTACTATCAAGTTCATATGAAACTTTTTATATGTATATCTACTCCCAGTACAAGGTTTAATCTTTGACGCATGATCTATACGAGTATTTTCTTGTATATAGAGCGGAACCTCGATAGTAGCATATCATACGGTCGGGAACGGAACTTTGTATGCTTATTTAAATAAGGCTATACCTTTGATAGGGTAGGCTCGGCGCCAAGAATTCCTTTTGCTAGTCAGAAAATTCTACATGTAGTGCTAGTCTCGTGCCCATCCCTAGATTTTGCTTTGCTGCGCAGCCACCGTACACTTATGGCCTGGTAAGGGGGGTTCTTCTATGAATCAAACCTCAGGCACCTAAATAGGCTAGGAAAAATGCGAGAAAAATTAAACTACATGTACATGTAGTTACAGCTATTAAATATACCTATCTTGCATTTATATATGGGAGCGGGGGGCTTTTTAAAGCGTTAGCCTCAGTACTACATGTAATTTAAGCATTTAGGGCACCATAGTCTAAAAGCATACATACATGTAAGTATATACTAGGTAATAAGGTATGAAAATTTTCTCATACATACATGTATTTTGAATGGAACCGCAGAACCTATGCTACATGTACTACATGTATATATCAAGTATGCTACTAACAAGGTTCCACCGTAGCCAATGGTTTGGGGTCATGTGACCTAGACCCATGAGTAGCATGAAATAGGCTTGATGGTAATGTTTATCCCAGTTAGTCCACTAGGCACTACAATGCGGGGTGGAGTTGGAGCGTGTTGATATCCGACAATTGATAAGCAAATACATGTAGCTCCGGAGCGCCACAGGCACCCACCATTTGTGGAACTTGCACTCCTATTTAATAAGAAAGTTCTAGAGGTCTTCAATTTGTAAGTATTTCCCCTCGGCCGACTCCGGACTAGGAGAATTTATGGAGACGAACCAAGAAAGTCGATTGGGGAGGCTATACGTACATGTATCCAAAAATGAACCGCGATGTTAACCTAGAATCAAATTGCTCTAAGCTTCATGGCTAGAAAAAATAATTATGGAAGGCGAAAAATGATGTAAAGTTGGCACGAAATTCTGCTGAACCTGGTTCTATTTGATGTATAAGTGAAATGACTGTCGTTTCCAAAATGATTGAGCGGTGATCTACATAGGCAAACATTCCGTCATCTAGACCGACAACTGATAAAATTACCCCTCTTTCCACCCACCCTTCCTATAATTTCCACTACTTTACACCATCACACAACGCAATAACAACCCACTCAAACCTTCTCGACTTATTGCTCTACAGACGCATATAACTCATTAAAAATGGTCAAAGCTGGTATGTAGTTCACTTATTGCTTAGTGCTTGACGGGTGGTGATGATGGGGAAATTGCATAAAAAATATCAGTGGAGTAATGAGACTGTGGGATTTCAAATCTCTTGCCATTCTCTAGATTTAATGCTTGACGGAAGGTTTAGTGATCGGATCCCTAGGATTGCAACCTCATCCCGAAATCTCCACCCACACAGCTAGTAGCCTTCTTCCAAAAAACTTCTATGGCTAACAAATATCGATAATATTAGTTGCTGTTGTACGTGGGGACTCCAATGTGAGCGGAACGGTAACCTTCACCCAGGAGAACGAATCTTCTCCTACAATCATTACCTATGAGATCACCGGAAACGATGCCAACGCGCAGAGAGGAATGCATATTCACGAGTTTGGTGATAACACCAACGGATGTACTTCTGCCGGGCCTCATTTCAATCCGTTCAAGAAGAGTCATGGTGCACCAGCAGATGAAGAGAGGCATGTTGGTGACTTAGGAAATATCGATACCGATGGTCAGGGTAATGCTAAGGGAACAATTGAGGACAAGTTGATTAAATTGATTGGCCCCGAAAGCATTTTAGGAGTATGCCTCCTCCTTTCATCGCCCCTCCTCTTCTCATTAGGAAGTAAACGCTAATGTGTATCTAGCGCACTATTGTTGTACATGGTGGTACTGATGACCTCGGTAAAGGAAACCACCCAGAATCTTTGAAGACTGGTAACGCTGGTCCCCGCCCGGCCTGTGGTATGTTTCCTAAACTCCTACTAATAGTTTCTTCTAGAGTTCTAAAGTTAACATGTATATTAGGTGTTATCGGAATTTCCGCCTAAACACATATTTGATAATACCTGGAGTCAAAGTTAACATACCAAGCCCTAAAATGAGGACACTATAGTCTTTAGCGATTTTACAAGAAGAATTCATCGATATTTTCCAACCTTGTATGTGGTGACTTCATGACGTATGAGTTAAAAGGAAAAAAGATGATTTTATAACATAAGTACAGTACGAAAAAACGGGGTGAAACTACTACAATATTACTATAGCATTGTGAGGTGAATACCGTATTAAACCGGAATTTGGACAAGAATGCTGTAATACAGGATTTCTGCTGTATTTGGGAAAATGATGTACCCAATCCATCCCCTATTTTCGTACTGTAATCAGATCAACTTTTAGTAAGGCTGTAGGGCACGAATTCAGACAATATGCACCCCAGATTCCCTTTGCAGATTGAACAGCGACACAAAGTTCTTTAGATCCTATTTAATGTATAAACCTCCATTTTAAACGAGTTTTATGCATTTTTTTCATAAGTCAGCTAGTGGGTTATACATAAATGTATATGTAGTTCCCCCACATTGTACCACCAAAGGTTGGAATTGTGGCCTCAACCATGTCAATCCCTCTTTTACTCTCTTCTATCTTCACACAACTATAATTTTACCATTCCTGAAGGAATCCCCAAGATCAAAAACACCGATTGCCCTATTTTCGTCCATTTCCGAACCTTCCTTTATCAATTGAACCTGTTAATCAGTTGATAGATACTTAGAAGAATCGAGGTGAGTGGTTAATCCTAACCCGCAAGAAATTGATTTCCCCAGTAAAAGCTTAAATTCCTTCATCTAGAAACCCTCTCAAGACAAACTTGGCGTATTGAAATCTATCTTTCGGTATACGAAATTGAAATCATGACTCACGCCGCGAAAGTCAAATCCGTCATTTCTGGGGACTCGCTTCTTCTGAAGTCTCCAAAGACTGGTGCCGAGAAGACTTTTTCTTTAGCCTACGTTTCTGCCCCGAGACTGAAGCGTGAGGGTGATGAGGTAAGCTTGATAGATAATAATCTCCTCTACCTTGCCTCCGGCTACCTCAAAAAGTGAAGTCACGTAGCTAATAGTTGATGTAGCCCCATGCTTACGAGTCTCGTGATTTTCTTCGTAAGCTCGTTGTTGGTAAAGAAGTTCAGTTTACGGTTTTATACCAGGTTCCGACCACTAATCGTGAATATGGCACAATAACCCTTCCCGACGGACAATCTCTCATCGAGCGTGCTCTTGCCGAAGGAATGGTTAAGCTCCGTGACGATGCTGGAAAACGTGACGACCAACAAGATAGTGAAAATATACTCGAGAAACTCAGAGGCTTAGAGTCCAATGCTAGAACGGAAGAGAGAGGTATATGGAGTAGTATTGGTGGTCAGATTGACTCCAGATACGAGTCTCCTAGTGAACCACTAGAGTTCCTAGAGAAATATAAAGGAAAGCCAATTGATGGTAAGACTAAATCGTTGACATAAGTTTAGGTATAGCCAAACCCTAATAAAAACAATTTCTAATTTCAACTTTTTACCTACAGCTATCATTGAGCGTGTGATATCTGGGGATAGAGTCGCTATTCGTCTCCTACTCGAGCCAAAAATTCATCAACAAATGGTTCTCCTTGTTGCTGGCATTCGAGCCCCGCTTTCGAAACGCACGGACACTACAGGCTCTGAGCAGGCTGGTGAAGAATTTGGTGACTTTGCCAAAGACTTTGTTGAGGCTCGTCTTCTTCAACGTTCTGTCACAATAACTTTACTAGGATTGAGCCCTCAACTTCAATTTATCGGAAATATTATTCACCCAGCTGGTAATATTGCGATATTACTACTTTTGCAGGGTTTGGCGAGATGTGTTGATTTTCATAGTACCATGATCGGTGCGGACATGAGCAAGTTTCGGGCTGCAGAGAAAACTGCTCGTGACCAGAAGCTACGGTTATGGAAGGAGCATGTTGTAAAGGCAAAGGCCCCGAATAGTAATCTTGACGCAGTTATATCTAGGGTTCTTAGTGCGGATACTGTTTTTGTGAGAAATAAGGCTGGAGACGAGAGAAAAATCAATCTATCAAGTATAAGGCAACCAAAGTATGTTTCTTCGTCCCACCCTACCTACAGGAGCTCTCTTAACAGGTCTTGAGTTGACTTATTGGATCGTAGGCCCTCAGATCCCAAGCAGTCACCATTTCAGTCCGAGGCTAAAGAGTTTTTGAGGAAGAAATTGATCGGCAAGCATGTACGCGTAAATATCGATGGGAAGCGACCCGCTACTGAAGGGTTTGAGGAGCGTGAGATGGCTACGGTTACTTTTAATAACAAGTATGCCCCTAACCTGAAGCTTTCTCACACAAGACCTAAGCAAATAGTAACAAACGATGTTTTGAATAGAAACATTGCTCTCCTGCTTGTAGAGAATGGATGGGCTAGCGTAATCAGACATAGAAAGGATGATGAGGACCGCTCACCAATTTACGACGAATTACTTGCTGCTGAAGAAACGTATTTTTAATATCCAATGGGAACCTATAATTTCCTCCCATACTAACTGCCTCTATAGTGCTCAGAAAGAACAAAAAGGCATGTACACTGCCAAAGCACCACAAAGCTCAAAAATGGTTGAAGCCTCAGAAACCCCAGCAAAAGCAAAAGCCTATCTGTCATTCCTCCAGCGTAAGAAGCGTACCCCTGGTATCGTCGATTTTGTATCCTCGGGATCTCGATTCAAGGTTATAATTCCAAGTGAAAACGCTCGCCTTACCTTCGTGCTCGGAGGTATTCGCGCCCCGAGAACTGCTCGCAATCCTACCGAACAGTCGGAACCATTTGGCCCAGAGGCCCAAGATTACAGCTCGAAACGGTGCATGCAGAGAGACGTTGAAATCGATGTTGATGACGTTGACCGCGCCGGTGGATTCATTGGGACCATGTATGTTAACCGCGAAAATGTTGCCAAAGGCCTGCTAGAGGAGGGTTTAGCCAGTGTACATGAATATTCTGCGGAGAAGTCGGGGCATGCAACGGAATTGTTTTCAGCAGAAAACAGAGCAAAACAGGCAAGGAAGGGGATGTGGAAAGACTGGACACCAGAGTCAGACGCGGACAATAATATCGATGCTCCTTCAAATGGAGCTGCGAAGGACGAAGCTATTGAGAAGAAAAAGGACTATCGTGATGTAATCGTTACAAACGTCGACGAGCAAGCCAAATTGAAGATCCAGCTTGTTGGAACTGGTAGGGGTCTAACTATGGCATTTATTTGAATTTCTATAAAACTGACTGTATCGTAGGCACTGCAGCCTTGGAGGAGCTCATGAGTGCATTCAGGAGTTTCCACCTCTCCCCCGCAAACAACAAAGGCCTTGAAGGACCTCCTAAGGTTGGTGAATACGTCGCGGCTAAATTCACTGAGGACGATACCTTCTATCGCGCTAGGGTCCGCCATGTCAATCGGGAGGCTAAGGAGGCAGATGTTCTTTACATCGATTATGGAAACTCAGAGAAGATTCCGTTCTCTCGTCTTCGTCCCCTCAAACAAGCGCAGTTCCAGACATCAAAGCTGAAGGCTCAAGCGTCTGACGCTGTTTTCTCATTCCTCCAATTCCCTACTCAAGCAGACTATGCATCTGAATCTGTGGACCTGATTAACCATCTGACTGCTGGTAAGCAACTAGTCGCAAATGTGGACTGGACTAGTCCGGAAGGAACCCTTCACGTTACTCTTTACGATCCCAATAGTAGTGATCGTATGGAAGCGAGCTTGAACTCCGAGATTGTCGCTGAGGGACTTGCAATGGTGCCAATTAAGTTAAGGCCATATGAAAAGGCTTATCCTGAAATGCTCAAGGCTCTTAGAGAGAAGGAAACAACTGCTAAAGATGAAAGAAGAGGAATGTGGGAGTATGGTGATATTACTGAAGATTGAGTTAAGAGATCAGAGCAAACCCCTCTATTTTCGCAGCTATTTTTCTCCTAGTTTGTCTTTGATTTTAAAGTATGGAAAAAAGAAGGAAGATATTGTGAGAATATAATGACCATAACACTTATAAAAATTATACGACATTTTTATTCCCTTGTGTGCTTCTTGAACATACCCTATTCTTATATATTATATCATTCTTTTATAGTTAAAATTGTTTATTGCCTTTTACTGCGGAGGTCTACACGGCTCGAACCGCAAGTCTATTGATAAATTAAAAGTTGGCTATTGAGAACTACCAAATTTGAAAATACAAATTTTGAGATAAAATAATATAAGTAGACTATATCTATGAGGTATGAGTTAAACTTCTAGTTGTAACCATATAATTAATTACTCTAGCTAAGCATTGATCCTCTTTAGCCTTATGTTGAATTAGTTAGGCCTAGCTGCAGTAGTAGTAGTATAGTAGACTGGTAGGTAGAGGCGGGGGGGGGGGCGCTATCAAATTATAAAAATGTATAAAAATGGAAATACAAATGAAGAAAAAAGAGAAATGGAAAAATGCGAAAACGGAAAATATAAAATTAAAAGACTTATACTACTAGCTATAGAACAGGCCTGTAATCTTAATCTCTAAGGCCTTATACAGAGTGTATATATTTAGAGCCCTAGCCTATACAGCAGTATAGTTTATAGTGACTGAAGTCTCTTTGTGTTATTTGATCTATTTTGCTATTTTCATAAATTTAAATTGTTGATAAAGTTTTAGTTTAAAACATAATTCCCCAGTTCTCAATACCCGATTTTTAATATTATCAATACATGTAGTCTTGTGGTCCGGACCCTATGGCCTCCGTATTTTACGACCACAAAAAGATCTATAGTACTCGTAATTTCTAGCATTATATATATCATCTAGAGCATGAAGCTAAATATTTGGCATATTCTTACCACGAAGATCTACTATAGGATGCTACTCTAGAAAGCAAATGTATATCCCATTTTACATATGTACATATATTAATTACTAAACCGAGATAATGTAGTACGAGCCTTTCTATGTACAAGATAAAGCCCTTAGAAGCATGAGACATCCACAAAAATTAGCATTGTTTTGAGTTACCAAAAAGTAATTATATAAGACAGCAGCTTCCTTATGGTTTTATAGTTACTCTAATGTCAACACTCGTTTCTTAAACTTAGGCGTGCAGACCTATGGTATTTACTAAACCAAGAAAAGGCGGGCTCCTATATATATCTGGAAGTAGACGAGTGATAAATATAAACTATGATGACCGGCAAGTAGAACATCACGACTTTAGACCTCGTAAGATCTATTAATAAAGATAGTCAAATTAAATGATCTTAGAAGGTAAAAAATTCCCTTAAATTTTAAGAGAGTAGAAGATATAGCTAGCTATATTATCAATCATTAATATATTACCCCTATTTAAACGAAAAAACAACATAGTACTCTCCATCCTTAATAGTAACATCTGCTCTAATATCAAGCCAGTATATATAGGGATCTAGAAAACACCAAATCCAGAATTCAGTTTGATAGTAAGGTATAACCTAAATCTGGAAGTAAGTATCAATTAAGTAGAGGAATAAGAGTGTCTACGCCGGAAATTTAGGTGATATATTGTGCACAATATCCCTCATCTAGTTTAGGCAGTCACACCCTAGGTAGAGCTTATATCTCAAGCTACCTGGGTGATGGAAAGTTCTTCCGCTTCAAGGAAAGTCCTACGCCTAACATATTATAATGCACGAAAAAAAGTCCTAAAATAAGTGAAGATACAATTATGATGATGTAGCAACGTATATCAAAGCAATATTAATTAACATTAACAAAATCTTCTAGGAAGTACTATATCGATTAGATTGTCGCAAACGATATTGGTGTTACATGGTGTTCTATATAAAGCGGTTGGATCTATAGTACTACATGTATATATAATCAACTTTAGGCTATAACAATACCTTGAATTAGGTGACTCAAACGCAGCTAGTTTCTTTTGGCAGTAATATAGTTATATATATCAGTTACATATTTATCTTTGATCCTAGATTTCACTAATTACTCTACTCCCCAAAAATAAGATATTCCTTCTTTCGTTCGTCTTATATATATAGATATACAATAGACTTCTAAACGAATAAATATTAACTTAATAAAATCTAGTGCGAGTACCATAGCCTGTGGCTGCATGTACGTTATGAATTTCATCATCATCACTTAATAAAATCAAAAAGAGGTTCCTTGGGGTCTAGAAGTTAGTTCTATTGAATTTCTTCTAGCTAGTGTATAACCGTCTCATTCTATGTCGATATTTTGCATAGGGTTAATCATAAAATACAGACTTCTTTAGTATTTGAAGGCTCATCTAAGGTACCTTAGCCCATCATGGTCTTGATATTAATATTTATTTAAATCAAGAGTGACCTATTTTACCCTACCCAAAGTACCCCTATATATTATACAGCTGGGTATCGTATACCCGTGTAGCCTGTTTTTTTTATAGAATGCCTAGCTTAACGTGAATGACGTGGATATGGTCTAGAATTATATTGTGGCTCTTATCTCCCAATACCGTATTATCTCACTTTGTTCAAATGGTTGCCAAGTGGCCTGCTTGCGAACTTAACCCTCTTAGGAAGTGATTAAAGAAGGGCATAGAGCAGAAAAGCGAAAATCCAACATTTGGAGGGAGGGATTAAAAGCATAGAAGCGAGAATTGTGTATCCCCCCATATTCCGGTGAAGCTGGACCGGAGTACCCGCCAGCCACGCCCTTGGCAACCGTCCGAACAAAGTGAGATAATAAGGTATACTCGTCCACTAAGGTAATGACTAGAAATAGGGGGATTACGATTTATAGTACACGACGCCACACCATACAGAATTGACCCCTGTTTTCTGGTTCTTACCCTGTAGGATGAGTACATAGGTGTGAAGTAGCCCGCATGCGCAGAATAGGCAAATTGCCTTGACCATATGACCACTCAGGAATCCGCTTATGCGCCACATATGGAAATGATGGTCGTAGATTTGTTGTCTCACACAACCACCCATTCTTGTGTTGGGATGGGATGATGGATTTGCGCACGACAGGTGATCAAGTGTCCAAGACAGCTCCATGTCCCCCGCAGCAGGTATCAGTCCAGAATTGGCTTGATTAACCGCGGTTTATGGATGAAGAGGTAAACTGTAAACTATGATCTCATACATCCAGCGTGTCTTACAAGCTAAGATCAGACAACGCTTCATGCAGGTCCGCTGTAAGAAGCAAAGGATGTACTAGAGGCCAATCAACACGAGCTACCCACGTGGACACGGGACATAAATTACTGTTTCAAAATATCTGACGCGTATATTCGGATGAAGAGTTCTGCTAAATAGAAAAACTAAAAAATCACTTTCCCCGATTATGCTGATTGGTTTGTTTTGTACCTAGTTAAATAATATTCCCAAGTGTAAAAAATACAGAGCAGAACAGAAAACATCAAAAAGTACAGTACCATCCCGAATTACCCGAAAAAAAGATAGATGCAAACCAACGATGAAAAGTATCTTGACGAAAAATGACCCATCGCGTCCCATAGCTTTACCTTAATACCAAGCTAAAGGTAGAAATTCTAGAAATAGGCAATAGGCATTCTAAGAAACGATATTTGTAGGATATAATTTACTGGGCATTGTGTCCAAGAGCCTTCTTAGCCTGCTCGAAAGCGGCCTTGATATCCCCAACAACCTTATCTTCGAAGTCCTCTAGGAAAGCCTCGGCCTCAGAGAGAACCTCACTAGTGATATCTGTGACATCCTCAATTCTAGAAGGTTTAGAGAAAGAACCATGGGTATATCTCTCGCCATCGAAAATCTCAGAAAGGTTTCCAGATCCGCCACCATTCCAGGCAAGGAGCTATAAGAGTCAGTATATAATGTAAACAAAAGACAGGATAAAGACTTACATTAGGGGTATCGCTGGGAATTCCAGAAAGAACTCCCTCGGAAGCAATCGAGATCATCTTCTTCTTGAGTTCAGCTGGGGAAAGTGACTCAACAGCGTACCCGGAGCTAGACTTAGGCTGGAGAGAAAGGAAATATGCAAGAAGACCAGCAATGTGTGGTGAGGCCATTGAAGTTCCTGAGATTGTGTTGATAGCAGTCTTACTTCCAATCCAGGTAGATTGAATGTTCAACCCGGGCGCAAAGATATCAACGCACTTTCCGTAGTTTGAGAAATAAGCTCTCTCATCGCCGAGGGTGGAGGCGCCAACAGTGACTGCCTTTGCAGCGGCAGCGGGAGAGTAATCACAGGCATCTGCGTTGTCATTTCCAGCAGCGACAGCAAAATTCAGGCCAAGGCCAACAGCACCATTAACCGCTTGGTCAAGGGCAGGGGACTATCGGACACGGTTAGCTTAAGATAATCTTTAATAACCTAAAGAAAAACTAACCTTTCCACCACCGAGAGACATATTAGCTGCGGAACCCTTGAAGTTTTTGTCTTTCTTGGAAGAAGAAACTTTCTTTAGGTGAGCCTCAGCGGCCCATTCAACACCCTTTACGACATCAGACATGGTGCCAGATCCGTTTGAGCGAAGAACCTTGACAGCATAGATATTCGCCTTCTTGGCAACACCGTACTTTTTCCCACCAACGGTACCAGAGCAGTGAGTTCCATGACCATTACCATCTTGGTCTGCGTCACCAGAAGGAACAGTTTTGCCCCAGTGCGCACGACCTTCAAAATCAACGTGGTCAACGTTGGTACCAGTGTCAATAACATAAACATCAACACCCTCACCACCATGGGCTTGATGAATGTACTTGTTGAAAGAGCCAAAGTCAAGAGCCTTTTGGTGTGAGATACGAGCGAGACCCCATGGAGCACCATGTTCTGTTGCAGGAGTATCATCTTCAAGAGCATAGACCATAGAATCTTTCTCAACATAAGCAACCTAAAGTGAGACAGCAATGTTAGTTAAGTTGGATGTATGGGCCGACCCGTCGCTAAGCGACGTGATCACGTGCACGCGTTCCTGAGTGGACACATGACACACCCGTTGATAGATAAGCTCCATCTAACGGGGCAGTGATGAGAAGGAATATGGGAGCTTACAGCAGGGTGTTTTCGGATTTCTCCAAGGACAGAGTCGTCGAAAGCACCAGAGTATCCTGAAAGGCCACCAGAGATGTTATAGGTGTGTTTCAATCCAGTTAAGGAATCAATATCGAGGACGTCAACATTATTGGAGTGTTCCATGAGGGGAACCTGACTTCGCTTCCTGAGCGAAGCGACTGATGCCTCGTGAATATCAGCTACCCAGCTGTGATGGGCGCTAGCAACGTCGTCACCAACGTCTTTCTTAAATACTACGATGTAGTTGTTAGGAATTTCATGGTCGGCTGCTGAGGCTGACGACAACAGAGGAGCAGAGTCCTTATTAACAACAGTAGTGTCAAAGATGGGGGATGCGATAGTGACAGAGATGGAGGCAAGGAGAACAGCGAAGTTTGCGGAGAGCTTCATGGTGGGTAAATGTAGTTAGAAAGAGTGCTTCAAGGGGATGTTTGTATGTGTATTGTGGTATGCAAGGAGGGAGGAGTGAATGGATGCGATGAGAGATGGAGGAGGATGAGAGGAAGGAGAGAGAAGACGGCGGATCTGGGGGAAGATAAAGAGCTCTGGGTGCTCTGCCGGGGGCTGGCGACGGCGGACTCATTGGCGCCAAGAATTACGACTCGTCTCGGACTTATTCATCATGCTTGGCTCGCCAAGGGGTAGCGCTAGTGGTGGCTTGCTATCAACCCCGTGGGATCTGCCATCACCGTATCTAGGTAATTTACGGGGGCAACCTAGTCTGTGTAGTCTTAGTATATCGCTATCTGTATTATTTGCCTATCTCTATATTCCTAACTAGGCAGTGCCTAAGGCAATGCGCCATTTGCTGTCAAACGCGGTTGTAGTCGAGGCCATATGACCTATTCGGTATGACCACTACATGTAGTTCTTTGCTCTAATCTATAGTCTTATAGTGGTCCTCAGGCCCCTTCGATTAGCAGCTACAAATACCGTTAAGTGACGCGACTTTCTATGCTGAGTTGAACACTCTACAATCGGTATGTCACACTAAGTGCTAAAGCCTCCTGTGATGTACATAGGGACGAATAGATGAGTGTATAGAGTGTAGATTTTTGGACTTAAGGTAGAGACCTAATAATAGTTTATTCTAAGTCCTCAATTTTAACAAGACATTCTTATAGATCTAATGTATATTTAGTACTTGATATTGGGTGTTAAGATATGTGTAAGTTGATCCTAGTCAGGCGCCTTACAAAACGGTACATGTATGCACATGTGCCTTGATTGGATACTTGGATATTAAATGGGCTCTGTATATCTTGAGTAAATAAATATTTTTTTTAGAGATGAGATTCTAGGCGAATATCACCATAGAAGTTATCAACGGGAAGTATTGATGTTATATTGGGTATAAGTACATGTAGTTGAGGCTCAGCAACGCCGCACATCCCGTAAAGTACTTGTCTACCTAGCTTCAACACCGCGAACCCCCTCCCCCTCTTCCCGACCACACTCTCCTCTATCCTTATCAGTACACTATTTACTCTTTGCCAAAATCTATCCATCGCGTCTGCCCTGGGTCAAATATCTACCTCGGTTTTCCTCCTTCCTTCATCCTCCCTAGTTTTTTTCCTCAACATTTCAGCTCGACCTCATGCCCTGAATAACATTTTGCCCTTCAAACCTTTCTAGCTTTAAATATGGCGTCATCCCCTTCAGCATCAACTTCCTCCTACTCAAGACGTCGGGTCTCTTCTGCTGCGTCTACAAAACCTAGGCTTATTTCTGAGATCAAGCCTCTCCTCGACTCGCTCGAGGCCTCTTCCTTAGACCCAGACATACTTGTACGGCTACAGTGGTTATCTCTGATAAAGCGTATCCTTGTCGACTCTCCAGAAGCTAAAGGCTTGTGCCATCTATCTCCTGCAGTTATCACCTACCGTTCAAACATACTGACATACCCGCAACGCCGCTATAGATACCTTTAGAGCCTTAAAAGGATTTAATTATCTCGTGTCCGCCCTTCATTCATACTCCGGATTCTATAACTCCACTAATAGAACGGACGAAGAGAAAAATCACTTTATAGAGCTAATAAAATGTCTCTTTGGCGTCATTTCCGAGGCTCTACTGAATCATCCAGGAAACAAACGATTCTTTGGGAGGAAAATTGGATGGGATAGTCTTGAGCAAGGCCTCGCAGCAACAGGGCTGCCTACTGAAGCACCAGATCATCTATTTGGACTACTTCTAGCGTTTGGTATGGATGACTCAACGTTGTCGAGCTTGGTGGTTTCTGTTAAAAGAGGTATGAGTAGCAATAAAGCTAGCAATAGTGCAGATAAACACGGTGAAATTGAAAATGCTAGAGCAAAGGTTAAAGGGAGTTTTGGGAGTAAAGACATCCTTATGAATGCGGAGATCATTCCGTTGGTTCTTAGCTTCCAAATGGCTATGGCACAAACAGAGGACTCAACCGTCACTACTATTGTGGTATTACAAGCCTTAATTTCTATTGCTTGCTGCAGTAAATTCAACCTAGTCGCCATGCACTCGACCGGTATATTAACTTCCGTACTCCCCAGATTGTGGGATAAATCGATTCCCAGTAACGAGCGCACTGTTCTGGTAGAGTTCGCACAGCATCTAATTCAACTCGGAATCAACAATTTGAGCGATGCCAAATATCTCTATAGGGAAGCAATGACTGATGAGCCTGTTTCTGATTTCCTTCTGGAAGCGATAAAATCTTCCCGTGGGCCGCCCCATATACAGTTTGATCTTTCACTCCATGGGTTTGCATCTATGGAACTTTCATCCCTCGGCCGGACATTCCCTCCGACTCAAACGAACGGATATACATTCTCCGCATGGGTGTGTATCGATGATTTTGACCCCTCTATGCACACCACACTTTTTGGAGTTTTCGACTCGACCCAACGCTGTTTTGTTCTAGCATATATAGAGCAAGACACTCGGAAGTTTATTCTACAGACTTCTGTTGCATCCCCACGGGCAAGTGTTAGGTTCAAATCGACTATTTTTGAATCTAAAAAATGGTACCACATTTCGCTTGTTCACCGGCGTAGTCGGGCCACTTCGGCATCGAAAGCTGCGCTCTATATAGATGGTGAGTTTGTAGAACAGGTCAAAGCTACGTACCCCCAACCCCCACCTACTTCAACAACTCCAGTCCAGGTTTTCCTTGGTACACCATCGGATTTATCTCCTCGTATTGGACGAGGCGTTGTTTCTTCAAGATGGAGTTTGGGAACGGCCCATCTATTTGAAGATACCTTGTCTGACGATTTGATCGCTGTACACTACCGTCTTGGTCCTCGGTATTATGGCAACTTTCAGGATACTCTTGGGTCATTTCAGACATATGAAGCGTCCGCTGCGCTGAATATGAGGAACGAACTAATGCATCCCGGAAAGGAAGAAAAAAGTGATATTATTTCCGCAATAAGACATAGGGCATCAGCAATTCTACCTGAAACCAAGGTATTGTTAAATATCTCGGCAACCCAAGTTCTCGATGATAAGGACAACAATATTATTGACGAGTCTCAGCTTGTAAAATCGCTTTCTAGGGAGGCTGCAAAAAACCTCCAATCCCTGACCCGTGCTGGTGCCGTAGCTATTAATGGCGCGGTTCCTTCAATCAATGAAGCACTGTGTCTTTCTTTCGGAGTTGCAATTATGACAGGGGAGCCAATCATTGTTGTACCCCAGTCACTAGATGATGCAGCATGGAGAATTGGGGGTGCTGCAGCAGTAGGATTGAAAATGGTCGAGGTCGCGACAACGCCGAAGCAAATTTGTAGGGCTGTGGAAATACTATTTGAAATAACAAAATCATCCTGGAGAAATAGCGAAGCTATGGAAAGAGACAATGGTTTTGCGATCCTAGGCAACCTTATACGGAATAAGGAGGGGAAAGGCGTAGTAGGGAAAGAGCTGCTGCGAATTGTTTTGGAATTTGTTGGGTTCCGACATGAAGCTCCCGAAGAAAGCTTCATTGTAAACCCACTCGCATACAGAATACTACTTGTTGATTTTGATATGTGGAGGAAGGCAGATATGGAAACTCAGAAGGAATATTTTTCCCAGTTTGTAACATTCTGTCACGGGAGCAAGTATCACCATTTTAATTCAAAGAGGTTATTCAGGATGAGTAAGTTATCTTTATTTTTTGTTTATGTTGTAATGGTTTCTTGTAACGTGGCATACGCTGATATAAGAATCGTGATCTTATCAAATTGTTTTAGGGATCGTCAAGAAGCTCATGTTTGCACTTAAGGGTGAAATGTTTTCTCGCGAGATTCTTCCAGACTTTTTGATTGCATTTAAGGCCCTTATAAAAACAAATATGTCCGCTGATGTTCTCCGGTCACTGGCGTTATTTATTACATACTCCCTCCATAAGAATAATCCAGCACGTCCGTTGAAAGTCAAGAAAAGCAATATACAGCTTCGTCGTCAAGGAACCCTTGGACTAGGGGCACCTGGGGGAATTAGTGTTAACCTGACACCACCAATAAAAGCGGTCAATGATTTGAGTACAGATGGCTTCACTAGGCAACAGATTGGTGTTATGGTTTTGGAGATGTATCAAGAACTTCTTTTTGAGGATGGGAATAGCACTGGGAACTTGAAGAAGTTTGCGAGGACAGTCACCAATAAGGTATTTTTCCTGGTATTTATTTTAACCTGAAGTTTGATCGTTTTGATCCATGTACTAGAATATAGCCCTATGTTGATAAAGAAGTCGGTGGTCAGACCATGCCGTAATCTTGCTAATATAATTGGCTTATAGTGGCTCCTTTACCTCTTGGCGGAAAACGAACCTAAGGTCGTACTTCTAGGCGCAAAAATCTTAGCACGGCTCCTAGTCATTCACGGAGGAAGCTATGTCTCGAAATTTGCATCAAAGACTGGTGGTTTTGTCGTTATGCGGAATAGATTAAAAAGGTGGTGGAATGTGGCACCACTCTGGCCGATATGTTTTTCGATACTATTTGGAAGAGATGTAGCCAAGATTGATGTTTCAAGATCTTTGGATTTATATGGCCTTGTAGAAATGTTCTCAGATGGGGGGAAGGCGAAGGTCGTTTACCCCGAAATCTTACCTGTTATCGCTGGCATGCTGAGGGCTGGTGTTGGGACTATCGTTTCGGATCAAGGTGATGAGGGTAGCAAGCAAACAAGTGATGCAAAAAAAGAGGATAATAGTAAGTTATTGCCCACTCCAACGGTCAGGAGACGATCTATGTCCTTATCCTCCTCACAAGGTAAGCATGGCTTTATGAAAGTCAATTCGGCTAGTACGAGTATCTACTTACAGTAAATTAATTCCTTGCAGTATCAAAAACATCAGAAAGGCGGCTTGGGGAGTTAGCAAAGATGCTTCAAACTATTATACAGTTCTTCTCAAACCTACATTCCACTTGTCCTGCTTTCCGCGATTATTGCGCTACCTCAACCTATGTACAAGAATTGTTCGGGATATTATTTCCGGTTGTTTGCAGCTCGGACCATGTTAGCGCTGAAACGGAACTCAACTCAAAAGACTCGGCATTAACATTCGATGGGGGGGATGTTGTCATCCGGCCGCTATCCTCGAATACTTCCCCACCTATAGTTAGGACTATGACATTGGATGAACCACCCAGTCCAACTGCCCCTAGATCTGAAAGATTGAGAAGAGGATCTAGCTTCATTCTAGTGACATCTGAGCCCACTGCGTTTTCACCATCTACGGCACGCTTATCACCAGCAATTGGCATTGGGCTAAACATCAATGGGAGGGCGGCAGTATCATCGACGGCAACTAATTCAGTTGTAGAGAGTTTGCTAGAGCTTGTTATGGGGGTGTTTGTGGACTTGATATTGGAAAGAAGGGAATTTTCGGGGTTCGGGTTAAACACAAAGATCCCACCAGGGTTCCAAGAGCATCAGATTTATTTTGAGACTTATTTGCTCCGGAATACGCTCAATCATCTAAATAACTCTCTGAGTTTCAATATGGCGATGTTGTGCGAACCGCGGATCCTAACGAATATTGGGAGGTTTGCACTTCATATGACTGATTGCGTTTACGAAGGCTGGTTCCTAAATGGTGCCGAGGTACTACTTGATTTTGTCGGAACGGTCCTAGAATACCTCCAACGACCTGAGATAGCAAAACAAAAGAGTGTTCGTCTCTGCAGTCAAACTGTAACAAACCTTAGGACTGTAGTCTCGCGACTGGTTCTATTCCGGCTTTCAGAACTCGAAAACCCAAAATCAGATGCAAAACATGTTGTTGACTACCTGGGAAAGATAATGTACTGGCAAGCAGTCATATTTTCACCCGAAAATACAGATGGAGAGTTCACAAGGTTAATATGCTATTTGTTATACACACGGCTTATTGGCCAGAGAAGAGACATTAAACTTGCGGCTGTTAATGTGAGCTATCCCCATACTTCTACTTACAGACTCCGTAGGTTTAACTTTACTCGTAGATGTTAAGAATTGTTTTGGTACAAAAACCAGCAGAGACTTCGGCATTGCTAAGTCAGGCCAGGAGTGTAGACCATAAGCAGTTATCTTCGGGGTTTAAGAAGCTGATGGAACTTGTAAGAGCTATGTGCCCGGTAAAATGCCAATGCTGATGTTTTTATAGGATAGCGATACTTGGCTATACTGGATCGATGATCATCGAGAGGAACTAGACGCATTCTTTTGCGGTATCCTTTCAAAGGCCTGGGACACTTTTGTTACTGAAGAGAATAAAAAAACCGAAGAAACAGCTAAAAATCGGGTAGCCAAGCGTAAAGAGAGGCTCAAGCAATGGATTCTGGATGGTATGACTAGCGAAGATGTTTACGGTCGCCATGAGTCCGCTTCAACTCATTGGATGGCCAATATATACGCCTCAGAGCATCTTAAATTTCAAAGAGCGACTCAGGACCAACAGGACAGTCTTAGTTATGTCGTTTCCATGTATTCAAAACTTGAAGCAGAGCTTATAAGGCCATGTGGACTACTTGATGAAGGCCAAGAAACCAAGTGGAAACTTGACCTAACGGAAGGAAGGAACCGAATGCGGATGCGCATGTTACCAGATTCGAGAGCCCATCTTCATAACTATCAACCAAAAAGACGGCTCACTGGTGGCTTATCAGAAAGTATCGGAAGGAGCAAGGCCCATGCACTATCAGTTGAGGATGATGAGATTAGTATTATCACTACTAGGGAAACAGATTCTATGGACCAATCGCACCATAACCCAGCCCGTGATGGCGGCGAGGATGACTTTGACGAGGATTACGAATTAGTGGATGATCCGAGAGAGGATGATGACGGGTGGGAAGATAAGAATAGAAAAGTCATGAGAACTATCCAACACGGCGATGTTGTCGAGTATGTTCACAATGTATCCAAGCTTGTGGGACTAGAGACTGTAGAAGGACTTTTGATTCTTGGGAAGAATTGTCTTTATCTCATCGACAACTTCTTTCAAAGGTCGGATGGCGAGATTGTGAACGTCTGGCAGGCACCCAAAGATGAAAGAGACCAATACCTTCAAATGATTTCAGGGAGAGAGGCAGACGACCCTAAACCTTTGGCGGTGAATAGCGATCATGAGACAAGACATTGGCTTTTTGAGGATCTAATTAGTATTAGCAAGCGACGATTTCTTTTTAGGGATGTGGCATTGGAACTCTTCTTTACTGACGGTAGGAGTTACCTTTTAACAACCATGTCTATAAAAGATCGCGACTTTCTGCATTCAAAGCTGTTGTCGAAAGCTACGAATGTCAATGGGGGTTCAACAAAGCTCTACACAGGCGAAGCTTGGCGGATAGACTCTCTCAGAACTCAAGATAATACTTCAAACTTTGGATCAAAGCTTGCAAATGTATTCTCTTCAAGCGCCCCAAACCCTGCAACAAGGAAATGGATGAAGGGCGAGATATCAAACTTTCACTACTTGATGCTTGTCAACACCATGGCTGGGAGAACTTTCAACGACCTAACACAATACCCGGTCTTCCCATGGGTTCTAGCGGACTACACGAGTGAGGAACTCGATCTATCAAATCCTAGAACTTTCCGAGACTTCTCAAAGCCAATGGGAGCGCAGACCCCAGAGAGGCAACGAGAGTTTCGGGAGAGGTATCGGTCGTTCGAAGAAATCGGTGATAGGCAAGCGCCTCCTTTCCATTACGGAACACACTTCTCGTCGGCGATGATTGTTTGTTCGTACCTTATCCGGCTCCAACCTTTCGTTCAGTCATACCTTCTTCTTCAAGGAGGCCAGTTTGACCACGCAGATAGACTCTTTTATTCTATCGAGAAAGCTTGGACTTCAGCTTCGAAAGATAACATGACAGATGTTCGAGAGCTCATTCCAGAATTCTTTTTCTTACCAGAATTCTTAATAAATTCAAACTCGTATAATTTCGGTATGAAACAAGGTTCAGACGAGGCAATTGATTCTGTCGTCCTACCACCTTGGGCAAAGGGTGATCCGAAGATATTCATTGCAAAGCATCGTGAGGCATTAGAGAGCCCATACGTCAGTAAACACCTACATGAATGGATCGACCTCGTCTTTGGATTCAAACAGCGGGGGGAGGCAGCAATTGAAGCTACAAATGTGTTTCATCACCTATCATATCATGGCGCGATTGATCTAGACAACATACAGGATCCCGTGGAAAGACTGGCGACCATCGGCATTATTCACAATTTTGGACAAACGCCACATCAAGTCTTTGCGAAGACACACCCAGTGAGAGAAGAAATTACACATAAGAATGCAAGGTTGGATGTCGGCGCAGAGTCTTTAATACGACTACCTTTTCCATTACTCGATAGTCATGAACGAGTTCAAACTCTGGTTCATTCGTCAAAATATGAACGTATATTTTGCTCGAATGCCTTCCGACTAAATATGCCCCCTTCATACGATAAATATATGGAGTGGGGATTCACAGATGCAAGTGTTCGTTTCTATCACTTTGAGAGTAAGAAGCTTTGCGGACATCATGAACATCTACACCAAGGACAGATCTCGGCTGCTGCGTTTGCCGACCATCGGACCTTAGCCACAGCAGGGACTGATGGTACAATTTCAATATGGCAAGTCCAGACAACATCGAAATCAGTGGACCTTCAACCGAAGGCGTGTCTTTTTGGCCATGTGAACCCTGTTACTATCATGGCTATTTCGAGATCATTTAGTGTGCTTGTCAGCGCTTCGCAGGACAATACTGTTCTCGTATGGGATTTGAACAGGCTGCGTTTTGTAAGGCAGCTGAAAACGGATGCCCCCGTTAAGGTAAGTTATCATTGTTTAAAAAATTTTCTTCTCGATTCAAATAATTTCAACATGGTTAATTCTATGCTTTTCAACGGCAATGATAGTGCGCAAGTGTCAATGACGTCTCAGGGAGTATCGCCCTTTGCAAGAGCCCAGATGTCAGCATCTACTCTTTAAACGGTGAACATATTTTAACACAAAGTATTTGCGATGGACCTGATGACCAGATTTTGTGCTGTGCTTTTTATGAAGGGCTTGGGAACGAGTGGTTAGAACGAGAATTACTCCTTACAGGTCACAGGCGTGGGATTGTTAATGTAAGAAAAAAACTCTAGTTATCTTGAGTGTACGCTAATAACCACCATTTAAGATCTGGGAGAAATCAATCAGAAACGGGCAGTTCGAGCTGATCTTGGTGAAAACTTTACACCATGTAAATCAGTTCCATAGCGAAATCCAGGTATCGGCAGGCATCACAGCAGTCTTTCCAATGCCTCAAGCGGTGTATTCGGGTGATGAGCATGGGAGAGTTGTGAGTTTTCCTAAAGAATACTAGACTAAACTAGACCGGTGTGCTAATTCTAATGTCTAGTATGAATGGGATTGTCAGTTGGTTCAAAGGAGTCAGTCACCAGGCCTTACTCGGTAATCGTAGTGCATAGGATTCTAGGGGGCGTTTCTTTATTGGTTGCTTTGGGTTTAATGATATTCCCTTTTTGATACTTTTTTTTGTGAAAAGTCCACTGTATTATATACTACTAGTTAAATCTAGTTTTTTGAGGTTGATTAGTAAATCTCTTTTGCTATGTGGGGATCTACTTAATTAGGATTAAGATATGGTGGTGAATCTATTACACCAACTTCGCGAAACATCTACTAGTAATAGAAATACGATAAATTGGTACATATAAATAAACTCTGGCTAGAGAGTTTTTTGCTGATAGGATTCCCCCCCCCCAATGGTGTAGTAAACCTCTAAGATTTAGAAATATAGCATCTTTGGTGGGCCACCCAAAACCATCGGGGAAAAAACCAACAAAAACTGTGGACAGTAGTAATTCCAATAACTAGTCAATTGGGCCTAGATTACCTATTTTAAAGCTATTTTATTGTAAATTTTAAAACAGTCATCTCCAAAACCACCAAAGCCACGATTTCATAATCATGGTCACATATAGGATGTGGGTAGAGGTTAAAGACACCTTACATTATACCTTTACAACCAAATAGACATCTTAGCCCTAGGAAATTTTGGCAGTACATACCTCACTCGATAGAAACCCACAGGAAGTATTCCAATCTTCTACTATAAACGGAGAAGTCAATTATAACATACATGTACTTATAACTAGACTCAGATGCAATTACATAAGCTGTTCACCATATAATATTAAAAGAAAAAAATAGATTATAGGTAATGATCTGGTATAGTCTACCCCGCGCGCGCAGGATTCTCCAAGTGATAAGTTATATAGAATTCAATATAATAAGAGTCAGAGTATAGTGCATGGATATTAGGACAAAAGTTTTGGTAAAGCGTATAGTAACGAGTTGTTAGAGCACGATGTTTTCTAGGAAACTAGCTAGGTACTCGTGTGGTGCATTAGCTGACTCGGAATGGGTCTACAACTACAGAATGATGTATAGGCGGCTAAATAGCAGCGATAAAACTAATAAGAACCTCGTAACATTATAGTTGGCGCTTGAAATAAATATTATCTAGCCTTAATCACATAATAGACTAGTTTTTTAGGGATCTTGTAGGTGCTTTAGTGTTATGGTAGTGGAAATTTCGAGTTATTAACGCACGAGTGCCGATTGAAAAATAATAAGGTAAATATTAGGGTAATCAATCAATTCCCTATCCTTGTACCGTTAGTTGTTGTAAAAAAAAAACAGTAGCTTGAGACTAATAGCTTGTTGAGCGCTTCTGAAATTTGATGTCCTATCTAGAATATATATATAGAGATTGTATAGGCTAGTTCCATGATAAGAGGTTAACGTATTCGACGGGGTTGTGGGTCAGTCGGGGTAGTGTGTCGTATAAAAACACAGCAAAACATCAGGAGCAACCTATCTGGCAGCTGTAGAACCACAACAATATAGAAGTAAATAATCAGCTAGAAATATTCTTTAGGAGATAAAATAAGCATTATAGACCCTATAACCAAATTGCCCTATAGTTTGCTGTGTTATCTGTTTTCTAAGTCCCCCATACAAATATTTGTGTGATTAGGGGCCAGGAGCATTTCTGAGTGACTAATGGGCCAAATTTACCCACCAAAAATGGAGGAGCAATTCAAAGGGTAGATTATACAAAACATCAAATAAAAAAGCTATTTGAATAGTGGAAGTGGGTGTTATGTAGTCAATAATATGTTCATTTTGGTGTGTTGCTATGTGACACACTACCCCGACTGACTCACAACCCCGTCGAATACGTTATAGGAGCTATGATTTTAATCAAAAGACTAGCTTCTTTGACAGTTTGGGACTGGCTAGGTACATATATATAATTAGGGTTAATGTAAACACCCTAAATATAGGCTCAACCTATATTAAGCCATGTATATATCTATGCAAATAGATGATAATGAGGAAGGCTGTGGAGATCTGATAACGACATTTTCTTATCGCGTTACTAAGATCTTGCCTGAGCGGAGATCCAAGTCACCACTAAGATAACGATTTCTGCTTCCTAAAGCAAAACCGTGCTTCTGACTTTGATAAGTACAATTACGCAACTCTGAACCTTAGGTACAGACTCCGAAACAGAAATTTAGTCCGAGAATAAACTATCGCGTAGGCTAACACCTATCTATAATTTACTACGAACTGGAAGATCATAGATCATATAGGTCTAAAGTTTAAGATCAATTAAGGAGAAGTAAATATCTGCGTATTTGATGCGTGGGTACATGTATATGGCTCCCCTAGACCATGGATCAGAGAGGTCAAAATAAGCATTCACCTAATGTGTCAGCTTTCCAAAAGCAAACAATAAACTCTATAGCACGAATTAAACAGGCTCGCCGAATAAATTAACCAACTTTGACGTATATCAGCCAGGAACATTGGGGACTGAAGGACAAAGAATCAATGTTCCAGCTTCCTAGTCAGGTTCGAGCTTCTAGAGATGCTCTGAGATACAGGTAGCTTTAGTGTAAGCGGCGAGCACAACAAGGCTTGTCCGATGTCACTGAGCTGAGGCCACATATCATATAGGATATGTATGTAGAGCACATACATGCAGGATACGAAGGGTTTAGGCTCATCGTAGAGATAGAACACAGTTGTGGAACCGATATTCAAAATTTACGTATGACTGATCTAGTAACCTGTCCACCAAGTGCATAAGCTGTGGAGCACTCACCCATTCACCAAGATGGTGGGCAATTCCACTTATTGTGTCTAGATCGCGTGAGTACTCACCGAAAAGAACGACTTAAGAACTGTCTGGAATCTGGGCCCACCAAAGCGCAGCTATTAAAGCGCACTAGCAAGCACAACGGTGGACATGAGTGGGCAACTCTGCGGAGACGTTCCGACGGGCTTCCTTACTTTAGAGTGGAATAGGTACCTACATGTTCCATAGCTACGAGTCAGACTGCGACCGTGTACACTATGTACTCGCATAGCAGTCCTGTGGAGAGGCAGCGGTGCTCTAATGTGCAAAGTCTTGGCAGACCCCAGCATCCGGAAAGGGGCCTTTAACAACGAAAGGCCTTCTCCTTCTCCCCTCTCTTTCCCTTTTCTCCTCCTCGTCATCAATTCTAAAGAACTCCCCCACCAAGTGATCAGTCAATCCACCAGGCTCTCCCTTCCCCCTTCTTCTCCAAAACCCCTTGAAGTGCGTCTTCAATTCCCTAGCCAATTTCAGAAGCAGTCTCTGTTCCGTACCCCCACCAACACCACCGCCGGCGATCAACTAAGCAGAAAAAAGTTATCTGAAGAGAGGGAAAAAAACTTATCCTTTTTCAACGTCGTAACGATCTTTCTTCCAACAACCCCTCCATCTATTTTTCTCAGGCAGAACCTCTCTACTTAAGGACCTCTTCAACAACTTTTCTTTCTTGATAAAAACAGTCAACTAGTACAAGCCAAGTCTCAAAGCAGATAGAAATCACCATGTCCACTAACGCCGTCGAGAATACCGAAGCTGCTACTGCTGCTCCGACTGCTGTCGAGAACGTCACAGAAGCTCTTGCTAGTACTACCATTACTCCCACCGAAGCCGAAACTACTGCTGCTGATGCTGCTCACGCTGCTTCTGCTGCTGAAGGGAGAAGGCTTTATATCGGAAATCTTTCTTACAGCACTACCGATGATGAACTTAAAGCGTTCTTTAGTGGGTTTGATATGTGAGTTCCCTCTAGCTGTTTGTGCTTTAAAACCCTTGCTGCTACGCTTATCCGGAGGCGTGTATACTCACTTATGTGTTTCTCCACCCAATAAAACTAACATCTCTTCTAAAGTGAATCTACTTCCATCCCGAAAAACCCACGTAGCGGCCGTCCAGTCGGTTATGCCTTTGTTGATCTGAAGACCAAAGAGGAAGCTGATCGTGCTATTGAAGAACTCAGTGGGAGAGAGGTTTCAGAGAGGAAAGTGAGTGTGCAGCTCGCCAGGAAGCCGGGAACGTCCTCTGCCAAGAGGGAGACCTACAACAACCAGGATGATCAGCAGCAGGAGGATGGGGACCAGCAGCAGAGTGGAAGGAGAAGTTATGGGAGGAACCCTCGCAGGGGAAAGGGACGCGGAGGCAGGGTTAGTAAACAGTCTCCTCCATTTATCACTGCTAAATCTTACTAACTCAAATCGTAGTACCGTGGTGGTAACCGTACGAACGATACCACTACTACCGGTGAGGCCATTACGGAAGAGGGGACTACCCCTGCTGCCAATGTTCTTCCACTTACAGAAGCTACTAATACTTCGGAAGCTCTTACTGAAGCCTCTAATACTTCCCCTACCGGGCCTACTGCCGAGGGAGATGGGAATAACGCTGGTTTTAGAGGTGGGAAAAGGAGGGGTCCTCCGGAAAACGGTGTTCCTAGTGCTACTAAAGTTATGGTTGCCAATCTACCATATGAACTTACCGAAGAAGAGGTTAGTTTTGGTTATGATAAATACAACACCTAGCTACACTGCTAATACTCCCTTCCAAAATCTAGCTCTTAAAGCTCTTTGCCAGTTATAACCCAGAGTCTGCCAAAATCGCTCTGCGCCCCATCCCACGTTACATGGTCCGCAAACTTCAGCTTCGTGGGGAACCTCGCAAGGGCCGCGGTTTTGGTTTTGTTACTCTAGCCTCAGAGGAGATGCAAAAGAAAGCGGTAGAAGAGATGAATGGCCATCTTGTCGGGGATAGGGAGATTGCTGTCAAGGTCGCTATTGACAACCCGAAGATTGAGGGGGAGAATGAAGAAGCCCGTGAGGGAGAGAAGCAGGAAGTGACGGAGGAGCCCAAGAATGAGGAAGCAAAGGAGAATGGTGTTTATGCTGCGAGGGATGCTCAGCCAACCGCTGTTTAATCAATGATTTGTGGTTACAGCGTATCTGAAATGTGAAAATTTAACGGTTGAAAATAGAAGAGTTGGGAGAAAATGGTTTGCTAGAGGCCTTTTGTTTCAAAAAAAAAACACCAATACTGTCGTTTCTCTTTGTCCAATTGGTTAGGTGCTATTCAAAAGTGGATTTTAGTGGCTATAATTTTATTTTCCTTTCTTGTTTTCTGATGAGTGCGGGGCTGGAACCTAGTTTCCGCAACTTTTTTTTTCTTTCTACTTGCTATAATATTCGGGTATTTGAATTAGTTAGTCTACTTCCAAAGAATATGTCTGGAGGGGGGGGGGGGGGGTAAAGGAAATAGGGGCAATTGGTCTGGACATAGATCCGCGGGTATTAGTTTTTTGTTCATCTTCCAAATAGATTGTGGTACTCGTGCCATATCTAGTAACTCCCGAGACTTACAACGACAGAATATACCGGATTCTTTGAGAACTTAGTAACTCTTTAGGAGTGATAAATGTGGTATATGCAGTCTCATACCACACATAGTGTATTATAATTAAATTCCCTCACAAATACCTAATTCATAATAATACAGGTTTTAGATCAGCAGTTTATACCATATTTTCTAAGAAAAGGTAATAAACAAAAGTAGATAAATATTACCGCATTAACTAGCAGGACTTATAATAGCGCTAAGACATCAAAACAAAGTGTGACTAGAAAATCTTACTGTGAGTGGTTGCTTTTACCACTCGCTACACCAATAAAGGGTCTTTTCTCGCTTTTCTTCACTCACTTAGGTATAGAAACTACTTTTACAGGTTAGGTGCTTCACTACTTCTTATTTCAACCTCCTAGGGACATTATAAGTCTCGCCAGTTAATGCGGCAGAGCCTCCCATAACCGAACGAATATAGACAGACACGAACTAAATTTTACTCTCCTTCTTCATGCCCTTCACTCCCTCAGCCACCCCCTTGCTCATAACACTCTCCGGATATCCCAAACCACTCCCGGAAGCGCTTGGTCGATGCCATGCACCACCATCAACGACGATGATATCACCACTTATAAAATCGCCCGCAGGGCTCAACAGAAAGATCGTTGCATCAGCGATCTCAGATATTCTCCCCGTACGTTGTAGTGGAATTGACTTCTGTATAGAGGCGATTTTGTCGGGGCGAGAGAGACGGGCCATTCCCTCGGTTCCAGAGACGGGACCTGGGGATATACACTGTTGCGGGAAGTTATTAGTCTCTCTGTAAGAGTAGAAAGTGGAAGAGTAGTACGTTAGAAGTGACACCATATGGTCCTAGCTCAACACAGAGCACCTGCGAAATTGCATCGATTGCAGCTTTTGCCGCTGAAACATGGGCTTGATATGGCACCCCACTATAGTGTATCGTCGCACTCACAAATAAAACTTTCCCTTTGTTCTTCTTAAGCTGTGGCAGGGCAGCTTTAACAATATTATACGAGCCCAGTACATCAATATCTATAACAGCTTTGAAAGCATTTGCGCTGAGGTTCTCAACGGTTGCTAAGAAGTTTCCGGCGGCTCCACAGCTATACTTGTTAGCTTCTTCTAAGGATCTTAGTAGGGGAACAAACATGACGTAGTCTATCCGACCCAATTCTTCCACTGTTATCTCGACCGCTTTCTCCATTGCTGCTATATCCCGTACATCGGCCGGTATACCAATAACCTTTGCACCTAGCCTCAATGCTGCAATTTCAGCGGCGCGCGAGTGGGTTTTGTCGGGACGGCGGCCAAGGATTGATGCGTTTGCACCGAGGGTCACGAGGGCGCTGACTTGGCCCGAGCAGATATCACCCTTTGAAATTTTAGCGGAAGGTACTAGGTGGGGTTTAGAACTTACAGCGCCACCAGTGCAAAGGACTACTTTGCCTTCTATACTCTAGAGGGTTAGTGACATTAGGAGCGAAGGAGTGGGAAACCGGGAGAGAAGTCAGTACCAAAGATGTTAGGAGCCCAGACAGGGGACATGAGATTTGACATTGTGGAGGGTAGTAATGTAAACTTGGGGGGTAGATGTAATACCCTCAAATGGATTCCTCCCTTTTAGTAGTAGGTAGAGGTGCGGTGAAGGAGCTCTAATGTCTAGAGGTAGTTAGATATAACCCTAACCCTATTTGATCACAAGGCTTGTGGCAGGTAATTAGAAATACGTGCCGAGGCCTGTACGGAAGAGTGGGCGGTTATTACATGCAGTGCTGTAACTATTTAATCTTTATCCCTAAAGCATCGAGAACCTTTTATGATATGCATAGGTGCTACTACAGTTTCCGGCAAGAAAGATCGAGAAACAAGGGTCAGCAAGCAGTAGCCCTACAGGATACAGCCAATATGGTTGCTAGAGTGTTTGCCACAAGCCCTAAAGACCAATAGAGGATCCAGATCTCAGTCTCATATTTCTCGATCTTTTTTTTACCAGAGGCTGTATATAAACCCATAGTTCTAGCTATTAAGTACAAAAAAAAATAGTTTCCAGACCTTTAATTGGGGGGGGGGGGGGAACATACAAATCCAACCCACCTACTCCAATTATCTATACTGCGCATAAATTTCCTCTTCCTTTTTTCTCTTCTCTACCCTCGCCAATACCTCCACGCCCCAAACTTCTAATGCACCTTTCCGCCCCTTCAATACCTCTTTCTCGTGCTTCTTCGCCTCATCCTTCGTCATAACCACAACATTTCCAATACTAATCTTATATTCATCACACCCCCAGTACCCCTCTTGGCGCTCAGGAAGTGGTTCCCATCGCGTCAATACAAGTCGTGTGTAGTATCCAGAAATTACACTCTTCCCTTTAAAAACCTCTTCAACAATATATCCGGCATCCTCATCCCTCAATGGCACCCGTAACCCCGGTATATTTCCCCGCAGTCGTGACTCCTGCCCAGCCAATTGGGCCACCATTTCCTCATAGAGCTTGGTCCGGTTTTTTCCTAGCGAATATTCAATCGGATATTCAGCGATAGAAGTGATCACATGATTTGCTACGCATAGACCAAAAACACCCGGCATAGTCCCTAGAACCGGGAGGATTCTCACACGAAATTCTGGGAGGGGAGCGAGTTCCCCAACGCCCCCTTTCGCAAACTCTTCCGCAGGGAGTGGGAGAAGGGTTGCTTTACCGGGTCCGGGCTTCTCTGATGAGTATACTGCTGTGATACCTGTTGTAATACCTCTCTGACGGAGGCGACGGCGGGTAGAGCGGGAGAGGGGGTCGTCGGTGGACTCTGAGATGTCACCGATGCATATGCGAGTTGGGTCAGATTTACACCCAGCACCCATGGAGCTGATGATTCTTATTCCACGAGTGTGGCAGTATGCGAGAAGGTCTACCTTTGTTGCGATATTGTCAATTGCATCGACTACATATGTTGGGTTCCCACTCAGTAGAGCATCTGCATCCTCGAGCTGCCAAAGTTCATTCCGGCAGTCTATTTCGACCCATGGCGCAACCTGTTCAAGGCGCTTTCTGAGCGCGTGGACTTTAGGGGTTCCAACGTCGCTGAGGGTTGCCACTGCGTGGCGGTTAAGAGAGGAGAGTGTGACCTGGTCGAAGTCGATTAGGCGAATCTTTCCAACGCCGGAGCGGAGGAGCATTGTTGCAGCCCATGAACCAACACCGCCGCAGCCAACGACGATTATAAAAGATTTGCGCACGAGGGCGAGACCGGTGTCGCCGAGGAAAGTATAGTTTCGGGAGAGTTGTTCAAGGATTAAGACTATTAGTGTTAACGACTTCACGATAGCCAATCTGTGAGGATGGTAGTACCTTCGTCCCAGTCACCATTTCGGGCTTTCGTAGCAATGGCAGCATCTGATTCATCTCGGATATTTGAGGATGCTGTGGCTGCGCCGTAGTTCGTGAGCTTTGGGAAACGTCAGGTTCAAGACCTACAGGCCATGCTTATGAGGGAGGGTCTGTTTTTTTGCACAATCTATTTTTTTCTTTCTAGGGCTAAACGTACAGTAGTTGACTCAGAGCTTTTTGGGATCGAGTCTTTGAGACTCTTTACCCTTGAGAGACGATTTACTTTCTGGAAGGCAAGGATTGTGGAGCCTACAACAACCCCAGATACAACTGCTGTTAGGACGAGTTGGGCACGATGGGATGCGAGGAGTTTTGTGTCAATGTTCATTGTGACTGGTAGATGTGAAGAGTTGGGGGCGGTTAGGACTGAGCGATGCTATATAGGTGGTATGTAAGATTTTCGCACCCGATCTCTATTTCTATACCTTTTACGGTGGGGTGTAGTGAGTAGAAGTTTTTATTGCCAAGGACATATGCCAAGACTTAGATTGGCCTTTAGTAACCTTAGCCCTAATCTTTGATGCATGCACAAGAAGTCATCTTTAGAGATGCCGTGTCTTGAAGAGAACAGAGAGATGAGGTAAAAATATCCTGAGGTGCATAGATGCACTCTGAGTGATAGTCTATGATTATAAATAACTTATCTAACAGTATTATATATGGACCTTTCTTGGCAACGTTTACTACTTTTTTCTTCTTAAGAGCCAGCTCGCCCAAGCATGCTTAGGTAACATTATGGTAGCTGCCGCCGAGCCTCTTTCATTTCTCTACATTAGAAGGATTCATCACCTAAGTACTAGAGCCTGGCACGCAATCAACAAATCATCTGTCTCTTCTATTCTATGCTGGGTCGTGGGCCGTGTGCACTTAGACAATAAATACAGCTCGTCCAACACATTTACTTTAACATCTACCTCACCTCCCACATCCCCACACATAAGTTTACACCAGCTAGCTCCCTCTTGTCACAAGACAAGATGCCTTCCTCTCAAAACTACGAGTCGATAAGCCAGCAGGACAGCGAGAGCGCCTACGCGAGTTCTCCCGGTACTCCCGATACTTCATCTACTGGACGGTATGGGGTCCCTTATCTCGCTTCCAACCCCCTTTCACACCCACTGCCGCTAACAGAATCATTTTGGGCAGTATAGACGTCGTCAACGACATGGAAAGTCCTATGTTCCAGCAGGCGAGGCCTCGTGGCTTAGTAGTGTAATCAACCTCATGAACACCAGTATGCTTTACCATTTTATAAAACGTTACCCTTTCACAGCCACTGATACACCATAAACAGTTGTTGGGGCTGGCGTCCTTGCTATGCCCCATGCCATGGCAAAGTTTGGCATCTCTTTAGGTGTCTTTGTCATTGTATTTTCTGGTTGCATGTCAGGTTTTGGATTGTATCTTCAGGCACGGTGCGCAAAGTATGTTGAGAGGGGGACTGCGAGCTTCTTTAGCTTGAGCCAGTTGACGTATCCAAACGCTGCTGTAGTATTTGATGCTGCGATTGCCATCAAATGCTTTGGTAGGAATATCCCCGTGCCCCTTTTAGGTTTAACTAACATTAAAGGTTAGGTGTTGCCGTCTCATATCTTATTATTATTGGTGACCTTATGCCTCAGGTGATTCTGGGATTCAATAAAGAGGCCGAGAGCATTGCATATCTCATGGACAGACGTTTCTGGATCACTGGTTTTATGTATGTTTCTTGCCTACGTTATGACCTTGACAGATTTTAACACATACAGGCTTGTGGTTATCCCACTCTCGTTTCTTCGCCGCCTTGACTCCCTAAAATATACTTCCTTCATTGCCCTGGTCTCAATTGGCTACCTCGTTATCATAGTCCTCGCCCACTTCTTAATCGGTGATACACTTCCCGATCGCGGTGCGATTCGCCCAATTGTCCCAGCTGGTCCCATAGAGGTTCTCAGCAGTTTCCCGATCATTGTTTTTGCCTACACCTGCCATCAAAATGTTCCTCCACCTCCACCCCGCCCCCCCCCCCAATTACCGCGTTAAGTGATGACTAAGTGATTTGATAGATGTTCTCAATTGTGAATGAAATCAAGGACAATTCCCATGCCTCAACCCTCTCAGTAATCTTTGGTTCGATCGGCTCGGCAGGATTCATCTATGTTCTTGTCGCCATAACCGGGTATCTATCATATGGCGACAATGTTGGTGGTAACATCATTGCCATGTACCCCGGGTCATGGACGAGTACTATTGGGCGGGCAGCGATTGTGATTTTAGTTATGTTTAGTTATCCCTTGCAAGCACATCCAGCGAGGGCGAGTATTGATAATATACTCAAGTGGAGGCCTTTTGCAAATCATTCAGGTCTGAGACCTGTAGTGACGAGAACAATGGATATGAGTGATAGAAGATTTGCCGTTATTACCACCCTGATCTTGGTTGGAACTTTTGTGGTTGCAATTCTTGTAAACAGTTTGGAGAGGGTATTGGCCTACGTGGGGAGCACTGGATCGACATCTATTAGCTTGTGAGTTTCTCCTCAGACCTTTCTTAGATGAAGTTAATAGTAAACTAATTGATGTGTTAAGTATTCTGCCTGGTATCTTCTACTGGAAGATTTCCAACCCTGATACGGACCATCATGCCTTGCTTAAGGATGATGAGGATATCGATGATGAGGAGTTAGGCGACTTTGTGGGACGTGTAGATACATGGAAGACTAGATTACTGAGGAAAGGGGCATTAGGGCTAGTTGTTTATGGGTTTGTAGTTATGATTGTTTGCTTGGCTGTTAACACATTTTATGTCGTTGCTCACTAAGTACTCGAGAGGTACTATGGATTTCTAATTGTACTAAATATAGCTTCCTCAAAAATAGTTTGTTTCCTCTTTTATGATGGTGGGATTTTTAATAGGGACTATAGCGAACATTTTATAAGGTAGACACATTGTGAAGTCTTGTTACTATTGCGGATAGAAATTTCTTATTTTTCCCCTCAACATTTGTCAATTTCATATCATGGCGTTTATAGAGTCTTTTTTCCCTTCAAGAAATTTATTGATTCTAGGTATAAATTTATGACATACAGTTCTAAACTATGGCCTAACGCGTTTATGGGATCTCAGATCTCTTAGTCGTATATATACGGTATTGTGCTAGTATGTGTACTCGCAATAGGCATAAAGAACCTGAATATACAACTGTTGAAAGCAGGGGTTTTAGCTGGAGATGGGATCTCTAGCGAGTAAAGTATATCTATTAATTGGTGAGAGTAAGACTTGCATTATCAGGTTGTTTATGCATGTTGCGAGTACAGTCTCTAGTAGAATCAATGCGAAAGTGCGCCACTCAGAGCTTAGAAGTCTTATTGGCCTTTGACGTCCTCGATGAAGATTCTACCAGCGAGTTTCGCCGAGGACTGTACGTCAATATTTTCCAAACTTAGACTAAAGTGTTCCACGGATGTTCCCCCCTCATAGTGAGACACTGTGTAATGTAGGTACGCTGGTAATTTATAGTTGGTCTAAACATCATAGCACCTGGCCTTTGTATACTAAAATTTACTATGAGTATATATAGGGCATTTTAAAGTAGAAACCTAGATTTACGAGTGGCTACCATTAACGATACCTGCTAGATTTACTGCGCCGTGTACGGATAGGGTGCACCTCTCAAAATCAATAAAAGCTGTAGGGGGTGCTTATCGGGAACTATGGCCGTAGGACTGCATGAGTTTACGCGCACTAGGCTTAAGGTAGATATTACAGGCTTAGGTATTTAAGAAACTCATGCTTTAAGTCTTTGTACATGGAAATTTTGAAAATAGAATGGCCGTACACAGCCTATTACTCTTACTAAATATCTCTTGCGTAACTCTGACAGGTGATTAATCCCTTGCGTATCTTACCATGAGACCTGTGATGCAAGTAATGCATCTCGCTAATGCTTACACTTGTGAGGCTCTCTAGAGCGAAGAGAGGGAGGGGGGGATTAAGAGACTTTGTTGTGGGGATAGGGTTTCAAGACTCGGTAATCGTACAAATCCCAAACGTGCGCTTTTGTGGTATCCAAATTATTATTTTCCCTACATGTTTTTAGGGTTGTCTCAGTTCTGTACATTAGCTAACTTACATATACATGTAGTTATTCGCAGCATTCGAGATGTTGACAGGCTGATCATTCGTTGGCTACCTAGGTAGATGCTATATTTACGCTCAGCGCATCCCCTGGCGCGGCGGGTAGGCACATTGGTGAGAAACAGTAGCGACAGAAAAAGATCAAGGTAACGCTTTTGAGTCTAACGGTAGAGCGCCCTCTTTGCAGATCCTTTAAAGTAGGGAAATAGAGTGAATTGGAGAGGGGGGTATAAAGAGGGGCACTGCTCAGGAGATTTTGGTACGCCGCAGTACTAGTATTCTCGCGACTGAGTATCTTCGCCTCTCTGCAGTGCGTTTCGCCGAATTTACCGAGGCGGTTGCGAAACACGAGCAGGACTCACCGATTTCTTTTTTGTTTTCTTCATTTTTTGTTGCTTTCGTTCATACCTTCTGGTAAAGGTTATAGTGTTTTCTTCTTTCTATTTCTTAGTTTGGATATAACTATTAGGATACCATACAACCATACTCCAGCAGCATACTCGTTCAATATAGGGTTATATTTCTGATATCGTCAGCGACTTTTCTTTCTTAATATTTCTTGGGGAGTCAGTTCCCCAGATCGGCTGGCCCACTTGCTACTTTCTATCGACCTTCCTCCTCTTTCTAAATCCTCCCCAGGACCTCCCTTGTGTGCCTATCTTACAGTTTCCACTTCTTCAACCACTTCTTCTTTGGGAGAAGCGAGAGGTTTAGTAGTGTAAGCAAGCACCCACACAAGCAAGGTGTGAGTTAAATAATAGGTATGTACATAGCCTCATTGCCCAGCCTGCCTCATCTCCAATCTTCCATGTCCTCCATCTCTAGTGTAGTACATGTAGCCAGCAGCTGTAGAGCAGTGGCAGCAGCAAGCAAACTGACAATTCCTTTGCCTTATACGCGCATCATCTCTTTTTCCCAGTCCCTTTTACTTGACCCACTCCCACCCACACTTCCTCAGCCTTCTTCTTTACTCCTTCTTTTCTACCCCCCCCCCTCCCCCTCCCCCTCCCAATTCGCAATTTCTTTTCTTTTCTTTTCTTCTTCTGCACCGTTTGAAGCTCACCATTCTGCACTTGTCTCGCCCAGAAACATACACATTGTTACAATACAACCACCAACCACACATCCTGCTTCGACTCTATACGTGGTTGTCACTATCTCCATTCGAGGGTCTGCGCTGCTCATCGTGAAACTAGCCCCTGCCGCGTCCGCGTCCCACATTTTTTTTATTGAACCGGAAGTACATTCTGTGCACACCCCCCATCGTCATCTAAGCATCCCTCCACGCCCCTAGGACTTCCCTGCCCATCGCAATTCTCCTTCCGCCATTCCATCCAGGATCGCTCTCGCTTCCCTCCTCCCTCCTTCCTTCCTCCCCTAACTTTTCAAGTCACAGTGAGCAGAGCAACAAAACTACTTGGGTTTCCGTTTTCCGTTTCGCTCGCCTGCTTGCTCCTTCTCCTTCTCCCCCATCTCCTTCGTGGGGATTTACATGCAATCCTACACCTCCCTTCATTCACCGTCTGTACGTAAAATGCAAGGGCAGGATAAAGCGATGTCGCGAGGCAGGTCCTATGGCGGCTCTCCAAGAGCGGATTTTGGGAACATTATTGGTGATCCATTCGCTTTGTCAACAATTTCGATAGCTATAGTAAGCAGCGGCCCAGTTTTATTTGCAAGGAGGCCTTATTTTGAAGGGGAACAGAGGAGGTGGGTCTAGGTCATTTTTGCTGACGGTGCAAACAGATAGGATGGCTAGTTGGGTTCGTATCACAAATGATTGCGGATGCCGATAGAACGATTACAGTGTTCCCAAAGTTTGCATGGTGGTCGATTGTATATGTACTGTTTTGTATTATTGGTGTTATCATTGTGGTGTTAATGGATTCGGCACATAAATATCAGCTTGCTGTAAGTTACCCCCCCCCCCTTCCACTCCCTTTTTATACACTAGTTTGGCTTATGGGGGGTTTTATTTCTTTATTGACGTTGCAGATTGTGGGATACCTTTCGGCGGGAATGGTGTTTACCTGTTCGGCTGCAAACACGCTTGTGTACACTGATAGGGGAACTATGCAAGCTGCTGGTGCTGGTCACATCATCCTCTCCATCGTTCAGGTTTGTATATCCTCCCCTTTGAAAGAGAAAAATCTGATTTTAAAACCTTGACTTTAGATTATCTGGATTTTCTACTTTGGATCAACTCCTGACGCGTTATCTCACGCCTACGTCGACTCATTCGCTCTCCACAAGGATCAGAAACGATCTCAGAGCACACACCCGTTATCGCCCGGCTATCATGGCGACAGGCCGCATACCAGTACAAGCAGCCATCATGCACCCCAGATGTACACTAGCGCTCAACTGAGCGGTTTCGAGACCAGCTCGCCACAACCTGGTGCGCAGTACAGGGAGTCGATCAACAAATATGCTTCACCACCTGCTTCGACACCAACTCCTGGCCCGTCCACAACACCGCAGCCGCAGAGTGCAGCCATTCAAATACCCCCAGACGAAGTCACTGCTCCGACAGATTATCCGTATAGAGCTAAGGCAATCTACTCGTATGATGCCAATCCGGAAGATGCGAATGAGATTTCGTTCACTAAGCACGAGATTTTGGAGGTGTCCGATGTTTCAGGGCGATGGTGGCAAGCCAGGAAGCAGAATGGGGAGACTGGTATTGCGCCATCAAATTATCTGATTTTGTTGTAAATGGTTGTATAATGTTATGGATGGCTTTGTAATGGATGGCCTATTATCTTGAAGCTTGTGGGTCTGGAGAAAATAGTAGGATGTACGGAAATGGAAGTCATATCTCGAATTCCACAAAGGGAATTGGTGCCTACCAGATCTTTTTTGGAAACTTGACTACTCGTTAAGATACTATTTATACTATTCGGAATAATTTACTCGCCACGGGTTGGAGAGGGGGGAATGTTTCTGTCGGGAACTACGATATATTCATTGCTTGGTAGCGACGTTTGGACCTAGTCATCATCGCACTAGGCAGCTTGGTTGGGTTTCATTAGGAAAGGTCTGGGCGTCCAATATTCATTTGTTTCGGTTTATTTGTATTTTCTGTTTTCCCGGAGAGGTTTTATTTTATATACCCAGGTTCCTGTCTTTTTTTTAGTCTATAGGAGATTGACAGGATTTTTTGTGCACAACAAATCTGTGTTTAACTCTTTTCTTGATTAATGGACCCTAACCATTAATATGCCAAGATCAACAATCCTTTCTAAAAATCTCCTTTGTTCTCTTTTTTTCTATTCTTTTCTTTGATTCCACAAGATTCTCTTTATCTTTATAATGTGGGTTTCTTTTTTTTTTAGTCATGAGAGATGAACTCTTTTGAGTCGGTTGGGGGTTATTACTGAAGTTCTTGTTTTTTTTGTGCGTGCCGGTGCGCCATGCCAGTTGGAAGTAAAGGGGGGTTTGAGGGATTGTTTTGAAGCCAAGAGTCGCGGCTATGGAATACTGAAAGATTGATACCTCATCTAATTTGCTCCATTGGTCCCACTGGTCGGCATTCGTTAGATAAAATAACTTGATATTCTAAACTAGGGCCAACTAAAAATAGGGATGGTAGGGACTTATTACTGAAGTGTTTTTGTTCGTTGTAAGATTGCACTGTGGCTTTCCTTTCCTCTGCACGGGCTCCTCAAGCGCTAGAAACTCATTGGGTCGGAAGGCTACTCCCGTTGGAGCTGGCTAGGAAAACACGCTATATAGCTCTAGTTCTCCACACATCAATCTACTAGGTATACAGTACTTTCTAGCATAAAACCCTCTCGTGCTCAAGATAGTATTGTTACCTTAAAATATAGACATAGATCAATGATTTAATATTCGAGTATATTATAGAAAAGAGACCAGAAATGTAGGAAGAGAATATATAAAAAAATATCTAAACACCACTATCGCTATCTAACCTTTCTAATCTTACCTAACATCATATATCATCTCTGCTCTTGCAGCCCTCCTTAACAACTATATAAGGAGGTCGTAAACCACAGACTGTTAAAAAATAATCTCAATATGAAAAGACCAATAAAATAACAAACCCACTGGCCCCCCAGGGGTGAGCTGAAGGATAAATAAGGGAATTAAACAGATGTAGACGCAATATATATTTCATGAATAAAGGAAGATAGAAGATGTTTCAATGTGAACGAGTACAATCCCGAAGCGAAGAGAATTAAGCGAAATTTAACATCAAGATAAAATTATTACAGGTAAAATGGGAGGAGGAAAACTCGAAAGAAGTCTCTCTGATGACAATACTACAGAGGTATAATTAAACACTCACTCGCTCGCTCAATCACTTTTGATACTCGTATCCAAAACCGCAACGAAATCCCTATAAGAAACAATGAAACGAAACAAATAGTACTATAACCCACTTTAACATCTTACCCCCCACCAAGGGGTTGTGCAGAAAGATGTCGGTGGGATCCACCATTCATAATGACGGAAGGAAATGAAGCTGTTGACATTGCTGTTCCATTCATTTGAGCAGAGTCTGCAGCTTTAGCTGGAATCTCCTCAATCAAATCATCCGTCTCATCGTCCTCAGTATCCTCATCATCGCTCCTGGTGTCCTCAGCTTGGCCCCCCTTGATAACCTTCACAGCAACACCAATAATCATGTAGAACCACATCAAAGTGAGGACTTGTAATGCCAATAGAAGGAAAATGAATCCCATAAGAATTGGCTTTGTGAAACAAACTGCTTCAGTTGGATAATAAAATTGTCGGATTAAGAGTCTATAATCCTGGATGATATCGGGCATTGGTGTCTGAGTAACGGAGTCTGGGTGATAGCAACCCTCAGGAATCATTACAAGGGCATCTCTCCACCCAGAGTTGACGACAAGCATGTAACAGATATGTCGACCGACAAACCAGGTGATAAGAAAAACACCAAAAGCCCAGTCGCAGATGGTGCTGTAACCAAGGTATTTAAGCATTTTTGCAAGCTGTTTCAATCGATGTTTAGTGGGTGTGAATAGTAAAGACACAAGGAAGGAACTTAGACTTACAGGCAGAAGTGTATCCACAACATCCATTACGCATAGAATCACATTACCAACTCTGGTCATATGGTATGTATAGCTCGTGAACATGAGTGTACATGTAATGATATGGTGCGCAAACATTTGATAATAGTCCTTCCTTCGCTCCTCAATGTTGAGCACAAAAATTTGCTGCAGCCAAAATGCGAATTGAACTAGATAGTACCACTTGAAGGTACCACCAAGGTCGCGCAAGGGCCAGTTGGTCCACATCTCTGGGAGATTGAGCCAGTACGGGCTGTCATACATCAAGTACTACAGTAACCAAGGGATTGTTAGCCTTTTCTGGGACATGTACAAAGTACATTTCCCCGCCCATTCTCTAAGCAAGAAAACCCTTCATTTTGGGGGTTAACACGTACCATTCCCAATGTCCAAAAGACAGAGTAGTACACCAATAGCCACGCTTGCTCAGAAAACCTGATGAGACCTCTCTTAGTAGAGATTCCGCCTCGCCTAGCTAACGGGGTAAAAATGTAATCCATAGCAGTAGCACGGAGAAAAGTGAACATCACTATCCAGAAAGATACAAAATATATATCATCTTCACCCTTGCCGTAAAGACCAGTGGTGGAATTGTGGTATGAAATCTTGAAGAGTTTCGTAGTCGTAGATCGGTATTGTGGGAGTAGAACATGGATTGCAGCAAAACAGGAAAGAATTATGAACGAGAATTCTATAGGTATACAGTATTAGTATGAGGTATGTCAAGCAAATTCCTACATAATTTGCACACAATAAAGAGCGAGGGGTAAAGTGTAATTATAATACTTACTTATTTGTCTATCGACCATATATGTTGCTAGGCGATCGAATCCGTTGAGAGGAGGTTTTGAATCCCTTTCCTTTGTAGGGCTCCTTTTTCTTTTAACCTTCAATACTGAATTGTGAGTCGCAGCAGCAGAGGACCTCCGTCGTGGGACAAGCCCCTTTACCCCATTCCTGACGGAACCTGCACCCATCGAACCATTTCTTGCCCTTACTGAATGGCGCCGGCCGCTGGGCCGATCGTCATCCGAGATTGGGGAATACATCGGCCACTTTGCGGCTGTTGCGGTTGCTACTACTACTACTACTGCTGCTGTTGTTATTTTGTTAGAGCGGTTATACTGATTGATAGGAGTATTCGAAAGCGATGAGATGATGGATAGCTGCTAAGAGGGACAGGGAGGCTGATAAGGAGGTGTAGTTGAACACTAGATGACGGGTGTAGTATAGTTGGACTAGGAATTGGCGTAAGCAGTGAGTGGTGAGATGTAGAGAAAGAGTGTGACCGGTTGGGGGATGAGAGAAAACTAGGAGAGGAAGGAGGGAGGGGGTGAGAGGGGAGGAATGTAAGAGCGAGAACGGGGGAGGGAGAGACACAAAGTCGAATGAATGACAATACGTGAGAGTAGAGGAATTATGCAGAGAAAGGAGAAGAAAGCACATACCAGACGGAGGAAGCGGCGGTGGCGGTCAATACGAGATAGGACAAGAAGGTCCTCCCCGGACAGTCTACACTTTATTCTATGGGGAATGGGCAATAGGCACAAATTGAGAATTGTGGTGAGGTGAGTTTCTAGGGCCCTGAGCGGACCAGGACACCAAAAGGTCAGGAACCAGGGGCGAAAAGGGTAACTCATGCCTGTGCTTGACCTCTCAACCAAACATTGGCACCAATCAGCTTACCGGGCATCACCTAGAGCGCTTTGGTAAAAACATGCGCTTACGCCTTACACTACTATATTCTAAGCGCGCTTGCGTCTATTACCTATTTCTTTTCTTTGACCTTGTTGGGAGAAGTTTAACCTAATTGTGTCACGCTATGCTCTTTTGTATCGTATAGCGGCTCTGCAGATCAAGTTGGTGGTCCGAACCCTTTTGTTTTTGTTGAACCGCCCCCGGATACCCTATTACCCTATTTGTGCCTTTTATGGTCACACAGATTCATGTGCTGCTAACTTACTTTTACCTTAACAGCTAAACCCCCCACGCCTAAACCTTGGTTATACGCACTTCACTATGGATGGTTCAGCCGATATCGTAGCTGAAGAGACCCTTTTCGCACTCGAGACTCGTCTCCGCCGTTTAGAGTTTGTACTCCAAGGCTCTGGTGACGATCCAATTGGCGAGTTGTACGCACTGAGAAAAGCTGGCCGAGAAAATTCAGTTAAGGCACGTCTCAGTGCGCTAGAAAGAGACCTGGCAAGGCTTTCTACAAAGTCACAGACTGTAAAGGATATGCTTGATCTTCGTTTGTCTCCTCTCACTTATCCACTAATTCCATCAAGTCAAGCACTTCTAATAATTTACGCTTATATCCAGACGCCAACTTTCCTGAGATATTCAAAAATATCCATCCTGCGGTTCAAACCTCAACCCTATCCTCAGAAGAGAAACTATCGACAGTCCTTTCTGCTGCTCCATCCTTCCATGCCACCTCATCTCAATTGACCTCTATAATGGACACTCCTATTCCAAATCCATCTATATCAGCCGATTTGATCTCTCTTGTCCATAGAATTAACAGAGCTGAGGTGGCCCAGCAAGCTCAGGCTAAGGAGATCGCTAAGTTAAGGAAACGAAGTGCTGCTCTATTAGAAAGATGGTATTTATTAGGTATTGAAGGAATAAATGAATGCTTTGCCGAGTGGGATGAGAGGACACTGGAAGTAGACAAACTTCTGTCAAGGAAAAATAAAATGATGGGGGCTTCATAATATCTCATTAGTTTTCCTCGTCTCACCTATTCATATATTTATACTATTCCTAATGGCTTTATTGAAATCATCTATAGAAAAAAATGGTATGAGACGAGCTACCACGAGATAAAAGAGGCCTATATTATACCTTATTTCATGTAATAAAATTTCCACTCAAGACTAGGTGGGGGCGAGTGCTCGCTCATGATCTAATATGTTTCTAATGTTAGACTCTAAGTCCCTCTCATTCTTCACTATAATAATAAATCGCGTAACAAATTTTGAGTCCCAATAATATCCTTGAATTCTATGTTGGTAAGATTTAGCCCCATAGAAGCCCCATGGCACTAACCTTAGGTCCTCTGGGTGTATTATAAAACGCTTGCACTGTAAATCATTTTATATCCTTTGGTGTGACATATAATAATGCCCTAATTACGTCTAATAATAAGGTTTATATTAGTATTACCGCAAATATTTTTTAGTTAGTACGGTTGGACAATGACTGGTTGATCTTATACGAAAGATGGTGTAAGAGCTGTCGGGAGTAGGGTAACCTTAATGTTGGCCTTCTGAATTTCTACTTTTTGCACTCTAGTAGCTACTCACACTCCCTAGTGGCTTTGTTTAGTGATTATTAGATCCAGGTATGCATCATTTCCATAAATTTTGTATTTAAATGTGCTTTATTCTACGGGTATCTGTGGTCTTGTGCTAGGGCAGTAGAAAAGGCTAAACTCCCTATCACATAATGGGGTTGAGGCGTCTGGCTGTTAACTAGGGTGCTCATCAATCTCTCTCTTTTTTACCGGGGGGTTGAGTAGCCTTTTTAGAGTATATAGGTGATCTCTGCTTGTCATAGATTAGGTAGCACAAAGCTGTTAGAATGTCGGAACTTAGGAAACGCTAGAATATTGATATCACGAGCATAATATTTACTAAGCTACACAGGTACTTATTACACTAAGTGAAAGCCATCCATCCTTCCACAATAAATTGTGGGTCTCACAAACTGTACTGGGTATAATTTTACTCTCGCTTCTCCTGGAAGTCCTATAACAGATTTCGATTAGACCAACTAGTAAAGGAAATAACTAAAAATAAGGAATAGAACGAAAACGAGACTATTGGCTCTGTCCACCATCTATAAATGCTGAAAAATAAAACCCCTAAAGACCTTTTGTTACCTTTCCTTCTCTATCACTGTACCGTCACTGTATTTCGTCAAGTCATAAAAATCTACCGTTATATAACCAAGTCTAGTACTGGTTATACATCAACTTCTGGGTTTTCGGGGTTGATAATGCGTTCTGATTCTGGTTTCCAGGATCCTATCCAACAAGCATTAACGTTAGTATCAAAACGAATAATATTGGGGGGAATGGCTATGATTGCTGTACCTTCAAACTGATGTTGAACGAAGGCCATAGGGTCATCGATTTCTCCTGCATTCATTTGTCCAACGCCAGGTGAGAAGCTGGTAATAGGCAAAACCACCACATCACCAATTTTCTTGGGTTCTTTCATCCCAGTAAAATTTTTCCAGGAGATACTACCCTTTGACTCACTCATGTCGAAGAAAGTCTCATCACTAAAGTATTCAAATACCGCGTCGGTCCATACCGCTGGGCCTGTCCATTCCACAACATTATCGTGGTCTACAGTAAGCTTTTTGGCCTTTTTTCGATCTAAAGTTTCCATCGTAATATTGGCGACAATCTCTCGTAGTACAGGGTGCCCAGGCTTTGACTGGATTGTCCATTGACAAAACTGTATCCTTCTTGAGTACCATGACTTCCAGTCTACACGGTCAGGGTCTGCCTCAATCCCAATAACCAACCCCACATCACTAAGCTTAAAGTCTCCCGAAATCCAATCTGTGGCCGGTTTTAGGGCCAGTGTGTCGATATCCGCATACACTCCACCTCGAGCAAGCAGGATAAGGTATCGAAAGAGATCGGCCTTTAAAATTGGGAGCGGGAGAGCCTCATAGGCTTCCAGAACGTCGGGAACACCGGAATAAAGATGTCGGATCAAATGGTGAGCTACTTGGTCTGTGATGACCTGAACGCGGGATAAGTAGGGAATTATACAGAGTTTTGTGGGAATACTACCTCATGCACAAAATCCGGATGTTTCTCGGTCCAGCTTGCTTCCGTAATACGGAACTCTTCCTTGAAATCAGGGCTAGCAGGGGTATATTTCCATGTTTGCCAGATATAGGCAGGAAATTTTGACTGCACATGGTATGGGAAGTGGTGGGCGAGTTGGTCCTTCAATGGCAAATTTTTTAGATTTGATATCGAAGTTTGCTGCTGGTTGGTTGGGGTATCAGCGCCTGTAGGAGCTTTCCGTGGGTGGTCTGTAAGAAATTCAGGTACAGGTTTTGAATCGTGAGTTGCCAGTTGGCTGGTGAGAGTGCTTGCTCCGGATGCCTGGTTTGCCTCTAATAAGGCTGGCGAAGGTTCGGCCTCGAAAGACGGGGGAGTGTGTGACCGTGGATAAAGATAGAATATGCAAAACAGTAGTAGAACTGAGAGTATCAAGGCCCTCTTAAAGCTCATCATAACTGCTGAGCGTTTAGCGAAGTGTGAAGTAGGAGATAAAAACGAGGGAGTGGAGGACCAGGGCAGACAAAAGAAACAATTCCGATATAGGGTCTGCGCGTTGGTAGTGCTTCCAAGCGTAAGCTTGGATGGTGAAAGGGGTACGGGAGAAGTGGAGAAGATAGAAAAAATATAAATATAAATGTAAATATAAGTGAGAAGGGTCAGCTAGAATGAATATTTCGTGTGGTGGCTGAAAAGACCGATGGAAGCAACGACTGTAGGACGAGCGGCTAGGGTGATAACTATGTAGTTGGTTGTCTACGCTATTTACGTTTGGCACGGCGGACTAAAGATTCGCTTGTAGATTGGTTTTCCTGGGCGATGTTCTACCAAGATCTAGAAAAATGTGGAGGAGGCGAGCAAGAAATACATGTAGTATATATATAATCCTCCTATTAGACACAAGAAATGTCGTACTGTATTAAGGGGTAAGAGCTGGTCTGTACTTTTGTACTCTAGTATGGTATTTATTATGAATGCCTGCATGGTCTCCAGTGCCATTCCATTCTTACAAGCAACATGTTGCTGGCTTGCGTGGCCTGTTACATATGTTGGAACGCCCACTAGATCTTATTGGTACATACTAGTACATGTACCTATTGATGCTATTTCTGGGTCGATATCCTGTGAAGGATCAATGCCCAGGCATTACTCCACCCAGGCTATCTGGCTTAAGCCAGGTGGATTGGGCTACAAAAATTCGTTTCCAACTACTTAGTACTATTTATGTTTCAAGGGTAGGTTGGTGTATAGGCGATAAGACTATATAGACTGCATGTACATGGCCTAAAAACATTGCTCAACTGGGGGCTATTGCTAGTAGTGCAGTTTGATTTATCTACTTGTATTCTCATGAAATTTCTGAGCTGGCCTACTATTGTATACCATAAAAAATTTGCGCCAAGTCTATAATACATGTATGCAATAGCAGCCCAGTCCGGAAAAGTCATGAGATTACGAGTAGACTAAGATTAATAGATTTTCTTGACGCTATAACCTTACTTACATGTATATATGTTGTATGTACCTTACATGAGTTATATGATTAGGGCAAAAAGAAGTACCTAGCTACTTTCTGGCACTTTACCCAAACACAATGAAGTCTAGGGAAATACTATACATATGTACTTACATGTAGTCTTATTCTCGCCTCAGGTTTGCTGGGTGGCGCTATGGGAAAAGGGTATATATACATGTATGCATTAAGAAACCATATGTACATCTATAGAAAGCCCAAATACTCGAATGTAATACTACATGTATTTATGTTAACTATTTTAGAAATAAGAAGGACCTACTCAAGTACAATTAAGTTGGTAATTTATAAGGAAGCTACCTGACCTGGCCCTCTATATAACTTACATTTCTCTACTGTGGGCTCACCAAGTAAATCCTATTGAGCCGAATGCTTAGATGGTGTTACCATGTGGGGCAACATCGCGTCATTCAGGGTTCTCAAGTTAGAGCCCCATATATAAATCTTTATCACCCACATAGGTATATGGATGCGTACATGCATATCTAAACTCAACATCCTCACTTTGTCAGAAAAAACAGGGTGGTGGTCTCTACAGATAACTTTGGAAAAGAGATTACGGAGGGTATCGATTGAAGGCACAGAAAAGCGTTGGGGTAAGATGAGTCGACAGTTGCTAAAGGCTCTTAATCAGGCCTGCCCTCCACGGCTGGCTCGTTCCATCATCAAAGGGTCTCAATTTTTGGCATCGAGGTCAACATGTGGCCAGTACTCTATATCCTCAGCGACTCGCTGTTTTGTCACGTCTTTACCACGATTTTCTGGTGCAGCCTCCAACCCGCAGATGGCGTTTCCATGCCTTGACGCAGTCGAGTTACGAACAAAGGAAATCGAATCCCGTTCTATGGTCAATGGCCCTGAGCCCTCGTACACAACCGGCGCCCACAAAGCCTTCACTTCGAAAGCACCGCTTCTCCTAGATTACGGTGGTATACTCCAGGAATTCACTCTTGCCTATGAAACATGGGGAAAGATGAATAGCGATAGGTCGAACGTTATATTGTTGCATACAGGACTCTCAGCGTCTTCTCATGCAAAGTCAAACTTAGATAACCCAAGATTCGGTTGGTGGGAGAAGTTTATTGGGCCAGGTTGTGCTCTGGATACAGATAATTTCTTCGTCATCTGCACAAATGTCTTAGGAGGATGTTACGGGTCTACAGGGCCATCGAGTATTGATCCTGCAGATGGTCAGAAATATGCAACCAGGTTCCCGATTTTGACCATGGGTGATATGGTTAGCGCTCAATTCAGACTTCTAGATGAGTTTTGTGTAGAAAAACTTTACGCCAGTGTTGGTGCTAGTATGGGAGGGATGCAGAGTCTAATAGCGGGAGTCTTATTTCCTGAGAGAATTGGGAAGATCGTGAGCATAAGTGGTTGCGCGAGAAGCCATCCTTATAGCATCGCCATGCGGCATGCGCAGCGACAGGGTAAGTAGGGGCTTTCTAGTGTTAATGAGAGAGTATCATTGTTGAATTATTGAAACTAATAAAAACTAGTTTTAATGGCTGATCCTAATTGGAACCGAGGATTCTACTATGGGAAAGTTCCACCACACCTAGGTCTTAAACTTGCCCGCCAAATTGCAACTGTCACATATCGTTCTGGTCCAGAATGGGAACAACGCTTCGGAAGACAACGAGCAGATCCTTCACGTCCACCTGCACTGTGCCCAGATTTCCTCATAGAAACGTACCTCGATCATGCCGGCGAAAAGTTCTGCCTAGAATATGACGCAAATAGCTTATTGTATATCTCAAAAGCAATGGATCTATTTGATCTTGGTGCGGGGTACCGTGAAGGAATCCGAGGACTCAGGGAACAGAATAAGCACAAGCTTTCATCAAATAAAGAAGAGTCAGGACAACCAGAAGCTGAATCATGTTCCCTAACACTACCGCTGCAACCTTATACCGAGCAGCCTAGAGAGATTTCCGCCGATGAAAAGATTCCTAACAATGAATCAATACCTGCTGATCTTATTGCTGGTATGGCGCCAATGAAGGATATCCCTACATTGGTTCTAGGTGTAACGAGCGATATTTTGTTCCCTGCCTGGCAACAGCGGGAGGTGGCAGAAACGTTAAAAAGGGCTGGGAATCGAAGGGTAACCCATATAGAACTAGGGGAGGATGTCAGCCTTTTTGGGCATGACAGTTTCTTACTAGATGTAAAGAATATCGGTGGTAGTGTGAAGCGTTTCTTGGAAGGTTGAAGGAGAGGGCTGAGATTCAAAATATACGCCGTTTAAGAATTACTGAGATATTAAAAAGAATTAAGTATTGTGGATTAGTGCAAATTACATTTGAGCGGTGGATCCTGCGTAATTAGAGTAGCACGCTGGGTAGAAGGCTTTGATAGAGTAAAAGTTACTTATTCGAAGTTGACGTTAAAATACGTTTTAGAAGGGTGGTAAGCTAGATCATTATAGTATATAGAGTGTAAAGAAATCAAATGTGAAAAGGAAATTATATAGGAACTGGCGTAGGCACGCGAATAGGTGGGAGCGAGTGATATCCCATGAAGTACCCGTAATTTGTCTATTATTGCTAGGGTGTGAGCAAAACTGATCAGAACTCGACACCGATAAGCTCAAAAACTGCATACGCCACATTATAAGGCCAATAGTACACCAAAGAAATACAGGTTTTGCATGGAAGAAAAAAGTCATCAGAATGTTTCTTATATTTCTATTTAGAAAAATAGAAAAAGATCATAAAAACACTAAGCAAAACTCTACAGTGTTGCGGCTCCTATCGCTTCTTCTCTATATTTTTTTGTTAAAATATCAGGCCTCTAGTATGGAGTTGTTGAAGAAAATAGTAGAAATAAGAATCAAATTTTGAGCTATGGATATAACACAATCACACACTAATTAGGCACAAGCACAGCTTAGTGCCAGACTAGTAATGTTATTGTGGTAGAGGTGAGGATTCAGGTTTAAGCCTAGTAGTTATCTCAAAGAGATTGACTAACTAAACTAAATGTAACAAGGGCCTTCAGAAGAAGAACTGTGTAACCGCCCCTGCTATATTATTTTGTTTATTTTGTTTATTGGAACGGTTATGGCACTAACCACCTTGGGATTTCTTTGCTGTTCACTTTACTATGTTTTGGGATTACTGTTGTAATGGACCTACATGGCCGCTACATGCTTAAGAGATTGTTACTAGTATCTGTAACAGACCTACATGGCCACTACATGCTTAAGAAATTGTTACTAGTATCATAAGAATGAAGGCAAGCAAGTACCTACTACAGTGGTTAGCTACCAGTAGTAAGAGTTAACTGTAACGGACCTACAAAGCAGTTACATGCTTAAGAGATTGTTACTAGCATCACGTGAGCGAAGGCAAGCAAGTACCTACTACAGTGGTTAGCTACCAGTAGTAAGAGATAACTACTTCTCGTTCCTTAGTCAGTAGGAACTACCTAAAGAGGATGGTATTGACGAGTACCAGCCTGCATCATGGTAGTGGGCTGTAATAAACCTAATACCTGGAAAGGAACAGCAGGTAACGATACAGGATATAGTAGACGGAACTACTATGTGGAAAAGGATAAGATACCAGACGGAACTAGTATATCACAATAGAAGGTGCAGAGCGGAAAGTGCACAAGGTAGGTATGGTAGTAACAATAAGTTGTTGCGTGAAGAATTAACTAACTAGCTAAAGAACGGCCCTTATATATCCATCACTGGGGCCCTGATGACGTGTACCCATACGTATACCAATACGTATGTACTTGCGTAATAAAACAATATGAGACTAGGAAATCCTGATGACGTCGCAGTAGATACGTCATTCAAATACATGAAACAAATGATAGCTGACGCGTCCTGCGAGGCAGACTATCTACAAAATATAGTACGAGAAAATACAAGTATGGGAATATAAATAAAACTAGGGTTAAGACCAAGGGAAAAACATAGGAGAATTTAGGGTTCTTGACAGTAGCTCTCCTTCTAGGGCGAACGTCCCGAGAGCTAGAGATCGATGAGAGGGGAGGCACTTCTGAGGCGTGCTTGAATGTTGCAGCGGTATCGTTGTCCCTTGGACAATTTAGGTGCCGGGATCAGGAGAGGGGTTTTGGGTTCTGCAAAGGTAACGCGGGGGTTACCCCAGGAATTGCATGATCCGATGATGGAGGGGGTGGTAGGAGCAGACTCTGCTGCCGGGGGAACGTATTGGAATCCGTTGGCGACGGTATTTGGAGATAGTGGGAGTTCCTCTTTCGTGGTGGGGATTATGTGGTCGTTTTGTTCGGCTTCTTTAGTTAGGCATATAAGAAGCTTTCGTCTTTCTTGCTCCAGGTGGGCCTTTTCTTCCTGGAGCCGTTGTTCATATTGGGCGTTTAAGACGGCAGTACCATCCACTATGCATGATATGTTTTTTGTTATTTTGGTGACCTCTTGGGTCAACTCGAAAAGTGCTGATTTTGGCGGGTCTGGAAGGTAAGGAGATTCGGCTCCTTCGTTGAGGTCCATTGGGCTGATGGGGTCGGAAATGGTGGTGGTGTCTGAACACTCCTCATAGTGTTCATTGCAATCATCGCAGAACGGATATGAGGGTTCCGGAATGGCAGAGGCCAGGATACTGACTTCGAGTTTGTCGAAGTCTAGAGTTCTGTCGGGGCGGAGGAGAGGTGATAGTATTGCTGTGTCCGGCACGTGCAATCTATTTGAGATTTTGACGATCTGTTTCTTGAGTGCCACTTCTGTAGTGACGGCGACTTTGGTGTGGAAGGTGTAACGGGGGCCTTCCTTAGAAGAACTGTAGAAGATCGTACAGTAAAGCGGCCGTTGCACAGAAGATAAAAGTCAGGTTGCAATTAAGATTCTATCGCTAGTACTCAATAATCTTAAGGGCTCTGCTTCGCTGATGCTACTGATTCTTAAAAGCTGGAATCAAGTCTTCGGGTGATAGTGGGGCAGTAATTATACTGTTTTCCCTCGGCTATCCCTTCTCTGAATTCTTTTACTAAGTTCTATGATTTTCCCAGTGATTCCTAGAATCTCCGATGACCCCGCTCTAGTGAAGAGATTTCACCTGCAGTACAACCATCGGGGCTATTACCAGATCCACTGTAAACCCTTAGTCAAAACCTATAGATGCTCCGCCCATAGATTAATGCATAATCTGTCCTGACTAGAGTTACTACTCTTGGTAGCCATCGGTTTAAGCTGCTGTAAGAGTGTTTGCATGTTCAAGTTTATCCTGGCCACTGCCTATCAGTCTCTGCTGATTAGGAACTGCAGTATGCGAGGATCGGTGCATTACTATTAGTCTCTGCTAATTATAAGCCCACTACCTTGACGCAGAGTGGTACTCGTCAATACCATCCTCTTTAGGTAGTTCCTACTGACTAAGGAACGAGAAGTAGTTATCTCTTACTACTGGTAGCTAACCACTGTAGTAGGTACTTGCTTGCCTTCGCTCACATGATACTAGTAACAATCTCTTAAGCATGTAACTGCCTTTGTAACGGACCTACAAGGCAGTTACATGTTTAAGAGATTGTTACTAGTATCATGTGAGCGAAGGCAAGCAAGTACCTACTACAGTGGTTAGCTACCAGTAGTAAGAGCTAACTACTTCTCGTTCCTTAATAAGAGAACTACTTGAAGAGGATGGTACTGCGAGTACCAGCCTGCATCAAGGTAGTGGGCTCACTATTAGCGAGACTAATAAGAAGGCACCGATCCTCAAGATTGCTAGTTCCTAATCAGCAGAGACTGATAGGCAGTGGCCAGATAACTGACATGCAAACACTCTTACAGCAACTTAAACCGATGACTACCAAGAGTAACTCTAGTCAGTAGATTTGCATTAATCTATCATGAGCATCTATAGGTTTTGACTAAGGCTTACAGCGGATCTAGTAATAGCTCACGATGGTTGTACTTCAGTGAAATCTCTTCACGAGCTATCGGGGTTCTAGGAGCTGGAAAGCCACTGCAACTTAGTATAGAACTCGAAGTGATGGTAGGGGAGTGCTACAACAGTATAATTACTGGCACCTCTACTGCCCGAGAACTTGATTCCAGCTCTCAAGCAAAAAAAAAGATCCAGACTTAGTATTCAAAAGGAGAGCCCTTAAGATTATTGAGTTTTAGCGATAGAATCTTTACTTGCAACCTGACTCAATACTTTCTATTTTGCAGCGACAGCCATACTGTTACCCAGTACAGTTCTTCTACTGAAGGCCCTCGTTACAGCCTTGTAGGTCCGTTACAGAAGGTGGAGACTGCTAGTTGGGCTTCTAGCATTTTGACTTCGTAGATGCGGAGAGCATCTGGAAATGCCTGAAAGGATTGTTGGGCAATGGAATAGTCCTTTCTTGCCAACATGTTGGCAAAGCGAAGGAATTGAAGGTGGCTGTAGGCGTCGGAGCTAATTCCTAGATGTCCGGCGTGGAACTCAATGCGGATATCGGGAGTTGAAAGGTTGGACATCTTGGGGTGATGGTTTGTTGGAGTATCGGTGATGGTATTTGTTGATGAGTTGTTGTGAGTTCTCGAAGTTTGTAGCTGGATACCACTCTTGATCGTGTTCTTTTGAGTAACCTTTCCACTGAGCTCTGTAGTAAAGGTAATTGCGGGATATTTTTGAATCGATAATCTGATCGATTTCAAATTCTTCTTGATCGTTGACGATGATGGGAGGAGGGGTAGGTTGTAGATGACCTGGAATTGGAGTGGAAATAAGAATGTTTGTTGGTTCAAGAAGATTGATGTGGAATGTTGGGTGGACTTTCATGGAGGTGGGGAGGTCCAATTTATAGGCACGGGAGCCTACACGATTTAGGATGGTGAAGGGGCCTAGACGTTTGAAGTCTAGCTTGCTGGAAGGCCGCGTGGTATGGATGTTACGTCGGAGTAACCAAACTTTGTCTCCTGGTTTCAGGTTGGGATCTGGTGATCGTTTCTTATTGGCTTGTTCTGTGTCAAGAACCCCAAATTCTCCTATGTTTTTCCCTAGGTTTTAACCCTAGTACTTTATTACTATTCCATTAGTTATCATTGTTCTTGTTATGGTAGTCTGCCTTGCAGGACGCGTCAGCTATGTTATTTTTTCGGGGTTACTCAGTTTGTTATTTCCATTTACTCTTTTTCTGCTTCTCTACACGGATAATTGATGTTTTATTGGATTACAATACTGATCGTATTTCTCGGTTACATTTTTACATTTTACTGTATTTTACGTTTATATTTTACTTACGGGTTTGGGCGCTAATTACTGCATGTTACGAGTCACATATGTGTCATGCATACATGTATATGTTTACTCATACACACCTTCGCTTATATGTCACATTTGTTTACTATTCATGCATTTCTTATGTCTTGGAATATTTTCAGGGTCAAATAACTTTCCCACCTCGTTTTCTCGGTCGGATCTTTGGGTTTTTACTTCGGTTACTTTTGTATAAATACTGGCTTGTTTTCCCTCCGGTTGGGACTTTCGTTCTATATAGATAGAGACTACAATAGACGCCTCATACAGTATTCTTATGCTCCTCGAAGTATATTTCTTCTGTGTCTTCTGTTTAATTATTTACTATACCGAAGACATCCGCCTAAGATTATTTATCTGCATTATTCCCCGCAGGTGGTTTCATTAGATTTAATCTCACGATTAAAGCTGTCCTTCCCAGCCTCCACAAATCTTTCAGTCAAAGATTTTCAAGCTATCAGTGTTTTATGTATTAAAATGACGCGTACTTTGTCCACGTCATCTCTTCTCCTTAGTTTCATGTTGTTTCATTACGCAAGTGCGTACGTATTGAGTATACGTCATCAGGCCCAGCGAAGGATATATAAGGGCCATACTTTAGCTAGTTAGTTAGTTCCTTACGCAACAACTTAGTATTGTTACCATACCTACTACAACGAAGCTGCCGTGCACCGTTTTCCCTTTCGTGATACTTAAACTGTCTAGTATCTCGTTCCATTATTATTTAGTAATTCCGTTTACTATTCTTGTATCGTTACCTGCTGTTCCTTTTCAGGTATCAGGTTTTTACACTTTGTTGCGTCTTCCTATTCGCAGCACCTAACGATAATCCAAACTGGATCCCTACGAGTCGTTCAATCTCGACGACATATTCGGACCAGCTCTCGAACCCACAGGACCAGCAAGTCCCATCACCCCAGAACCAGTATCACGCCCCGACACACCAGAATCACCATTAGACATCAGAATGCCTTCATCAAACCAAACCCAGGCCGCAGGCGGCCCAACGCAAATTGTAATCAGCAATGAAGCATTGCAACAACTTCTAGAACAAGTACTGGCAGGAAAGACGAGTTCCAATAAACCCAGAACAATGAAGATCCCAGACGCCAACGACTTCAAAGGCGAACCTACCCAAATCCGCACATGGCTACGCCAGTGTGAAAATAAATTCTCAGAATATGAGGACCCAACTGACCAACAACAGCTTATATACGCAAGTAATAAAATGAAAGGTCAAGCAGGTTCTTGGATGTTCTCTGTGCTCGAAAATAACACCTACACCACGTGGAAGGAATTCAAAGAAGCACTCAAAAGCGCATTCGGAGAAGCAGATACTAAAGAAGCTGCTAAACAGCGCATCAAAACTGTTATTTTTTTCTGGGTTACTCAGTTTGTTATTTCCATTTACTCTTTTTTCGCTTCTCTTTACGGATAATTGATGGTTTATTGGATTACAATACTGATCGTATTTCTCGGTTACATTTTACTGTATTTTTACGTTTATTTTTACTTACGGGTTTTGGGCGCTAATTACTGCATGTTACGAGTCACATATGTGTTATATATGCATGTATATGTTTACTCATACACACCTTTTCGCTAATATCACATTTGTTTACTATTCATGTATTTTCTTTTTGTCTTGGAATATTTTCAGGGTCAAATGGCTTTCCCACCTCGTTTTCTCAGTCGGATCTTTGGGTTTTTACTTTGGTTATTTGTGTATAAATACTGGCCTGTTCTCCCTCCGGTTGGGAAATAGTTCTATATAGAAAGAGACTACAATAGACGCCTTATACAGTATTCTTATGCTCCTCGAAGTGTATTTCTTCTGTGTCTTCTGTTTAATTATTTACTATACCGAAGACATCCGCCTAAGATTATTTATCTGCATTATTCCCCGCAGGTGGTTTCATTAGACTTAATCTCACGATTAAAGCTGTCCTTCCCAGCCTCCACAAATCTTCTTGTCAAAGATTTTCAAAAACTCTCAGACAAACCGGATCTGTCAACGACTACTGGACTAAGTTCCAGACCGATATGGATCTTCTAGGTTGGAACGAAGAAGCCCTAAAAGATGAATTCTATGACGGATTATCCGCAGCCATCAGAGGCAGACTCACCAACATTATCGAAAAGCCAACCGAACTTCGAACATTCGCAATCCTCTGTATCAACCTCAATAACGAGATTAACGCCAATAAAAATCGCACCACCAAATGGGATTCATCACCATCAAAGTCAAGCTATCACGCACCCCGACCCGTGCAAAACAGCTACACTCCAAGACGAGCGGACGGGACGTTTGCTCCCGCTTCAACACAATCTCACCACCACACATCAGAATTACTACCTGGTGACCCCATAGACCTTGACGCGTCCAGAAAAAAGAAATATTCCCCACTCACAGACGCCGAAAAACAACGCAGACGTGAGAAGAATCTCTGCTACTTCTGCGGAGACGCCAGACATCAAGGAAATGTTTGTCCAAAAAAAACATCCCACAAGCCTCAAAGACTTGCCGGAACCACCAGCCAGGACAATGAGGAGTCGGGAAACGACAGCGACCAAGAGTAAGGAATAACCTACCCTTGGCAAAAACCTCACCCAGCGTTATTCAATCTTCCCATTTCTCCCCCCTTGAAAACCGTCCAGAAAACCATACACCATTCGATACAGTAGGACTGTACTGTTCTTCGAACCTAAAATACCCACACGCCCGGGACGACCACCTCGTCCTTCCAGTCAACATACAACTCGGCAATGAGACAATAGAAACCTTCGCCATGCTAGATAGCGGAGCGACAGGCAACTTTGTAGACCAAGACTTTGCAAACCAAAAAGGACTCCCAGTCCAACTCAAGAAAGTGGCCCAACCACTCACCCTCATCGATGGTACCGTATCCTCCTCGGGAGCCATCACCCACCAAGTCAAACTTGATCTCCATATCAAGAATCACACGGAGTCAGAGACTCTTCAAGTTACCAAACTAGGACACTACCCAATCGTCCTAGGAATTCCATGGTTCAAGAAACATAACCCAGAAATTATGTGGAAAGAACATCAAGTCAGCTTTACCTCGCAACTTTGCCAAGAAGAATGCTTTAACATACCAAGTGTCGTTCAAGCCCTTCCAGAAAAAGAAGCAATCATTAAGCACCTAAAGACCGCGGATATTTCATTAGTCGGCGCTGCCGCCTTTATCCGTTCTACTAAGCAAGGAGAACCTTGCCTACTAACCATTAGAGAAATCGATCATGCTATTCAAAATTGTGCCACGGACAAATACGAATACATGAGAAAGGATGCTCCTTCTATGCCTGTCACCCCTATGTCACGGCATGACTGGATGTGTCAGCCATTACGAGGAACGCGGTTATTATGGATGAGTCAAGGGGTTGACTCATAGGAAGATAAAATATCGGGTTAGACTGTATTCGAAAAAGGGGCTTGGCTGTTGCGTGGAGAATTAGTATATAAGTAGATAGTTCCGCCCGTGGTAGTTAGTTCTCCACGCAACCTTTTATTCCTTTCTCCTCGGTCGCAAACCTTCGGGCGCGAGACTTTAGCGAGCAAAGTTCTTTATTTTTCGGCTTCAAACCTTCACGATCCTCTTGGACTCTGCGTACCCAAGATGGCTCAACTAGTTCTACCTGAAGAATGGGACAGCTACACTGAACCTCAAATGGCTTTCAGTGGGAAAGACGACCTAGACTTCTCCACCGTCAACGACCGTATCCTCCAACATCACCTGCAAGCGAGGCGGAACAGCGAAGAAGAACTCGCTGCTTCCAACTTCCCTCCCTCAGGAAAGATATGGAAATGCTACGACTTCATCACCGACCTCCTCAAGAAGGAAACCATTCGTCGTCACGAGTTGGCAGTCATGGCCTCAACACCTGGCTCCTCCCCCTCCACGCCACAACTCACGTTCCCCAAGCAATCCCAGCTTCGGTTCGGAACAAACACCCCCTCCGCCAAAACTCCTAGATCCGTCTCCCCAGCGAAACGACCTAGAGTCTCCTCCTCCGCTGCGGGTAGCAGCAGCAACATCTTCTCACCCCTCTCCGCTTCATTTGAGCCGGCAACCCCGCTCAAAATGACACTTTCACCCACCCCAACAGATCAGGACTCCACCATGGAGGAAACCCAGATCCCCCCCCCGACTTCACCCTCCCCTACGACCCCGAGGTCAACTACCTCCCCCCCTCTATCCAGGCAAAACCCGGCACTTCCAACTATACTACATGGTTGGTCAACAACTCAGTGTTGGGTGCCGTTGCCCCCCTCATCACCATTATTAGCGAGCTCTCTAGAGAGGTCACCTCGCTTAAATCCACAGTCGCAAGATTGGGTAACCAACCCAGGCAACCACCACCACCTCCTCCCCAACCACAACAACCACAACAACCAAAGCCAAAGAAACAGGCTCCCCCTCCGAAAGATACCAAAAACGGGGAAAAGGTCTCATATGCAGCAGCCGCTGCTAGTGCACCAAAAACCCCCTCCCCACCAAAGACCAAGGCCAAGAAGAAGGCAGAGCCACTCTTCAAAGCCGACTACACCAAAATCAACAGAGAATTCATCGTCGAGCTCTCTGAACCAGCACCGGAAGGAGTCAACCAGGACTCCATCCTCAAAAGCGTCAACTCGGCCCTCGAAGGGACCGGAGTTTACTTTCTCTTATGCCGATTCACAAACAAAGACAACATAGTCCTTGTTACCCCTCCTCACATCCCAGGCGAGCAAGCGGTCCCATATTCGGAGACTATTACCTCCAGACTGCAAACCTTAGGCCTCTCTGTTATTTTTTCTGGGTTACTCAGTTTGTTATTTCCATTTACTCTTTTTTTTCTCTCTACACGGATAATTGATGTTTTATTGGATTACAATACTGATCGTATTTCTCGGTTACATTTTTTACATTTTACTGTATTTTACGTTTATATTTTACTTACGGGTTTTGGGCGCTAATCACTGCATGTTACGAGTCACATATGTGTCATGCATACATGTATATGTTTACTCATACACACCTTTTCGTATATTGTTATTTTTTCGGGGTTACTCAGTTTGTTATTTCCATTTACTCTTTTTTTCGCTTCTCTTTACGGATAATTGATGGTTTATTGGATTACAATACTGATCGTATTTCTCGGTTATATTTTTACTGTATTTTTTACTTACGGGCTTTGGGCGCTAATTACTGCATGTTACGAGTCACATATGTGTCATATATGCATGTATATGTTTACTCATACACACCTTTTCGCTAATGTCACATTTGTTTACTATTCATGTATTTTCTATGTCTTGGAATATTTTCAGGGTCAAATGGCTTTCCCACCTCGTTTTCTCAGTCGGATCTTTGGGTTTTTACTTTGGTTACTTGTGTATAAATACTGGCCTGTTCTCCCTCCGGTTGGGAAATAGTTCTATATAGAAAGAGACTACAATAGACGCCTTATACAGTATTCTTATGCTCCTCGAAGTGTATTTCTTCTGTGTCTTCTGTTTAATTATTTACTATACCGAAGACATCCGCCTAAGACTGTTTATCTGCATTATTCCCCGCAGGTGGTTTCATTAGACTTAATCTCACGATTAAAGCTGTCCTTCCCAGCCTCCACAAATCTTCTCGTCAAAGATTTTCATATATGTCACATTTGTTTACTATTCATGCATTTCTTATGTCTTGGAATATTTTCAGGGTCAAACGGCTTTCCCACCTCGTTTTCTCGGTCGGATCTTTGGGTTTTTACTTTGGTTACTTTTGTATAAATACTGGCCTGTTTTCCCTCCGGTTGGGACTTTTGTTCTATATAGAAAGAGACTACAATAGACGCTTTATACAGTATTCTTATGCTCCTCGAAGTATATTTCTTCTGTGTCTTCTGTTTAATTATTTACTATACCGAAGACATCCGCCTAAGATTATTTATCTGCATCATTCCCCGCAGGTGGTTTCATTAGATTTAATCTCACGATTAAAGCTGTCCTTCCCAGCCTCCGCAAATCTTCTTCTCAAAGATTTTCACTCTCCCCCTCTACCGCAAAACCCAACAGCCGTTGGTCCAAATTTATTCTCCATGGAGTCCCCACCATAGTCGGCGAAGGCACTATGGCAGGGGTAGCTGTCGCGGAGTTCATTAAATTGAACTACCCCTCAGTCCAATTGGCACAAGTCCCTCGATGGCTCAGCAAACCTGAGAACCGACACGGAAAAAGGCACTCTACTATGGTAATTTCCTTCAATGCGGGAGTCACCAAAGGCACTGGCGCACAAGCCACTTCATCATCAACAACACTATGTGCAGACTCGAGCCATACGTGCCTGTTACCCCCTCCACCCAGTGCCAGAACTGCCAGCAGTTTGGCCATCACCACATTCGTTGCAAGAACGACCCAGCCTGCGCGGTCTGCGGTGGCTCTCACCACTCCTCTGAACACAAGTGCACCACCTGCAAAGGCGGTATTAAATGCACCCACCTCCCCATCAAATGCGTCAACTGCCCCCAGAACCCGGGACACAAGGCGAGCGATCCGGCATGCCCAGCAAGGGCCAAAACTAGAATCCAGAAGGAAAAAGAGATGGACACAACGGTATAGGTTATCGGCTTTCTTACACTTCTCACTAAATTGGAAATCACCAGGTGGCATCCCTGGTACACTACGCTTTGGTTATGAAAGTTTTTCCTTTTGGGTTTTCTCTTCACATTTGTTTTGATCTGGCTCCGCGACATGTTTCTGCGGTCCCTTTCTTCTTTTATTTTTGTACTTAACTTTTCTTCGGGCTACCCTGCAACGGGATGTGCGGTTGGTATCGGACCATAGATACTCTAGTAGTTTAGTTTGGCAGAGTACGGAGGCGGTCCCTCGGTACTTACGCAATAGGCACTGCCTACGCGGAAATGAATTAAATACTTACTTACTTACTTTTATTGATTCTTTACCCATACTGTTACCGTTCCCGTTCCATCGTGAGACTTCTCTTTGGTCTTTTACTTAGTAGTTAGTATTCCTGCAGATAGTAGGATCCTACTAAGGAACTGACCTCGGGTTGTGAACCTTGGTTACTTCATCGTACTGTTACCGAACACCGACACCGCCGACCGTGATACCCTACAGCAGCGAAAGACCTGCTACCGGTCGAATACCAAGACTTCAGTGACATCTTCCACGAACGTGAACCTACCGCCCTGCCTCTTCGTCGCCTCAATGATCATAAAATCGATCTCACCCCAGGGACCACACCTCCCTTCAAACAACTCTACTCGCTCTCCGAGGCTGAGTTGAAAACCCTCCGAGAATATCTAGACACCTACCTCAAAAGAGGATGGATCAGATCCTCCTCATCATCTGCCGGCGCCCCAATCCTATTCGTCAAGAAAAAAGATGGCTCTATGTGCCTCTGTGTCGACTATCGCGGACTCAACGCCGTCACCATCAAAGACAGGTACCCACTACCTCTCATCAACAAAGCCCTAGATGTAACGAGGGCCTTCGGTAGAAGAACTGTACTGGGTAACAGTATGGCTGTCGTTGCAAAATAGAAAGTATTGAGTCAGGTTGCAAGTAAAGATTCTATCGCTAGAACTCAATAATCTTAAGGGCTCCCCTTTTGAATACTAAGTCTCGATCCTTTTTTGCTTGAGAGCTGGAATCAAGTTCTCGGGCAGTAGAGGTGCCAGTAATTATACTGTTGTCGCACTCCCCTACCATCACTTCGAGTTCTATACTAAGTTGCAGTAGCTTTCCCAGCGTTCCCTAGAACCCCCGATAGCCCCGCTTCTGAAGAGATTTCACCTGCAGTACAACCATCGGAGCTATTACTAGATCCGCTGTAAACCCTTAGTCAAAACCTATAGATGCTCCGCCAATAGATTAATGCATAATCTACCCTGACTAGAGTTACTACTCTTGGTAGTCATCGGTTTAAGTTGCTGTAAGAGTGTTTGCATGTCCAGGTTATCCTTGGCCACTGCCTATCGGGCCTCTGCTGATTAGGAACTGCAGAGTGCGAGGATCGGTGCCTTCCTATTAGTCTCTGCTAATGGTGAGCCCACTACCTTGATGCAGGCTGGTACTCGTCAGTACCATCCTCTTCAAGTAGTTCCCATCGACTGGCGAATCTAAGTTAGTTAACTCTTACTACTGGTAGCTAACCACTGTAGTAGGTACTTGCTTGCCTTCGCTCACATGATACTAGTAACAATCTCTTAAACATGTAACTGCCTTGTAGGTCCGTTACAGTACTTCCCTCTCCTAGAACTGGGTCTCCAAGTTCTAAAACAATTTTATTCTTCTATAAGTCTAGAGTAATGAAATCCCATATAACGCCGAGAGGAAATGATAATAACGACTAGAAAGGCTCACAAACCAACCACTCTTTTATCTTGTGGTTTCTTTGGGTACCTCTTGTGAAAATCGATCAGGGCTTCTTCTCCTGTCTTCGATAGGTGTTCCCATGGTTCCCAAGTGGCATCCTCGTTTTCCCAACCTTCCCATAAAGACTGTGTGACTCCACTCTCTTTTTCCGCTTATTTTCCCTGCTACTAGCTACTTCTCGGACTATCCAGTTCTCTTCTCCTTCTATGGCTTCTGGCTCAGGTGGGGGAACTCTGCACTCCGGGTCTTGTGGCACTCGACAGGGTTCTAGGAGACTGACATGAAAAACTGGGTGGATTTCCATTTTAGGAGGAAGACTGAGCTTATAGGCACGCTTTCCTACAGCTTCTAAGACCTTGAAGGGTCCCATCTTCTTGTGATCCAGCTTGTTCATAGGTCGCTTTGTAAGTACATTGCGCCTGTCCAGCATCACTTCATCTCCTGGCTTAATCTCTGGAGGTGTGGTAGTATGTTTATCATACCATCTTGCCATCCGGATTCTAGCCTTTCCTAGACTTGCTTGCATTTGGTGCCACAATATTTCCCACTGAGAGATCATGACTTGACTCGCTGGGTTATCCCAATTCGTTCCTCCCTCAGGTACAGGCCAGTTGGTTCTTGGTTCAAATCCATAGTTGGCATAAAAGGCCGATACTTTGGATGATTCAGATACCGCTGAGTTGTAGGCATACTCTGCCATTGGCAAGAGGTCCGCCCAATCATCCTGTTGATAGGAACAGTAGCTTCTCAGATACTGCTCAAGGACCTGATTGACTCTTTCCGTCTGGCCGTCCGTTTGGGGGTGGAATGCGGTGGAAAGGTTCAGCTTGATGTCTAACAGGCTCATGAGTGATTGCCAAAAATGGGAGATGAACTTGCTATCTCTGTCTGAAACTATGTCGTCAGGAAGCCCATGAAGTCTCCATACTTCTCTAAGAAACAGCTTTGCCATGTCCTTGGTTTTATTATGACTTGGAAGAGGGATGTAGTGAGCCATCTTTGAAAAGCGGTCCACTATTACCCAAATCCGAGTGAATCCATTAGACTCTGGCAATCCCACAATGAAATCCATAGAGATACTTGACCATGGTCGATAGGGTACTTCTAAAGGCTGCAGGGCACCATACTTCTTGTGCCTCGAGGTTTTATTCCTCTGGCAACTGTCACAGCTTCGGACATATTCCTCAACATCTTTCTTCATGTTGGGCCAGTGGAAGTTGGCTTTCACCCGCTCATAGGTCTTGAACTGGCCATAATGACCTGCCACCTTAGAGTCATGACTGTCATTGAGTATCTCCAAACGGAGCTTCTTATCATCTGGGATGTACCACCGATTCTTGTATAGCACTAAGCCATCCTTCATTGCCATCTCTGGGTCAATGTTTGCTTTCCTAGTCTCCAAGGAACTGTAGATGGATTGATACTCCTTATCCTGAGCTGCTGCTTTTTCAAGCGCTCTAGAAATGGGAATTGCAATTGGTTCACCCTGATAGCCGCTAGTCTTCCTGGATCTAACACCAATTGTCCAGGCCTAAAGAACATCTGCGCTTCTGGCTGTGCAGATTCACCTCCTCTCCTGTGCGGTGATCCCAACGCCTCGATAGCACATCTGTCTTGCCGTTCTGTGTTCTGGGCGGTAGATGACCTTGAAATTGTAGCCTGCTAAGTCTTACTGCCCATCTAGCCTGGCGCCTTGTCAATACTTTAGTACTATTAAAGTATTCTAGGTTCTTGTGGTTTGTGAAAACCGTGACTTCCTCTTCACAGGACTTAAGCAGGTGCTCCCATTCACGGAAACTGGCCACAATAGCGCCCATTTCTTTGTCATGAATGTCATAGTTGATCTCAGCAGAAGAAAATTTCTTGGAGTAGTAGGCTACAGGATGTAACTTGCCATCTTCCCCATACTGAGAGAGCACCGCTCCTTTTGCGAAGTCACTGGCATCAGTCTCTACAACTGTGCGCCTGGCTGGGTCAAAGTGGGACAGCACTGAGGGAACTAGTGAAAAGATCTTTTAATTCCTCAAAAGATCTATCACAAGCGGCGGTCCAAAACCATTTCCGGTCCTTCTGCAACAGGTCAGTCAGTGGCTTGCATATCTTGCTAAAGCCCTGGATAAACCGCCGATAGAAGTTTGCAAAACCCAGAAAAGCTTGTACACCTTTGGTATCTTTAGGAACAGGCCAGTCCTTAACTGCCTGAACCTTGTCCTCTGACATTGATATGCCTTTCTCGGAGATCTGATATCCCAAGTATTCTACTTCTTTGACATGGAAAGAGGTTTTGTTTAGGGAGGCAACGAGTCTCGCTTCTCTGAGCTTATTGAGAACTCTTTTGACCAGCCGTTTGTGCTTTTCCATTATTTCCGAATATATGAGTATATCATCTATGTAGACAATAACTTCTTCGTCTAGAAGCTCTCTTAGAACTTCATTGATTATTGCTTGAAAGCTTGCAGGTGCATTGCAAAGACCAAAAGGCATGACATTGTACTCATATAGACCATAGCGGGTCCTGAATGCAGTCTTCCACTCGTCGCCTTTTGCAATCCTGAGAAGGTTGAACCCATTCTTGAGGTCAATCTTAGTGAATATCTTAGCTTTGCCCAACCTATCTCTGAGTTCGCTCATCAGGGGCAAGGGGTACTTGTCCTTGATGGTGATCTTGTTCAGGCCTTGATAATCCACACAGATGCGAATGGTTCCATCACTCTTAGGTATGAAGATGATTGGGGCAGCTGCTGGGGAATTTGATCTCGAAATCTTGCCTGTTTGTATCTCTCTAGCGAGATATTCTCGGAGAGCTTTGAGTTCTGAGGCTGAGCAAGAATAGAGAGGACCAAAAGGCGGTGATGTTCCAGGCAGAAGATTGATAGCATGATCATAGGAGGAATGCTCCGGTAATTGCTCAATCCTCTCTTGACTGAAAACATTTGCCCATTCTCTGTAGTCCCTAGGTAAGCGAAGAGAAATATCTCCTCCTTGATCATCATGCCAGACTGCCGCACCAATGTAATAGATCTGGTCTTCTCCCATGATCTCGGTGTCTGGTATGAGCTCTATCTTCACATCAGCTGGGAGACAATGCTTCTTGCAATAGTCACAGCCCAGGTTAACTGTGTTGTACTCCCAATTAAAATCTGGGTTATGCTTCCTAGCCCACGCTATTGGCAAATACCCAGAGACTCCTTTTCTCCAAATTGGCTATCTCCCAGTGAAGAGATTCTTCGTACTTTCCCATGATCGTATCGGTGGGTGCAGTGAAATACTCTCCAGCTCCCATCGTGAGATCTCCCTGTGCATCAAACATAGCCAACGGATTCTCCCGTTTGTGAACAGGAATCTTCTCCTTTTTCACGAATTCTTCGCTGAGAATTGGCCCTGTGCAACCGGTATCAAAGAGGAATTTACCATGGGCTCTCTCCACATGATTCTTCACCTTCCAGGTGAGTATTGCTTTCAGTATAGGTCTCTGCCCATGTACTGGTTCTGGTGGCGGAGACTCTAATCTCCTGCGCTTGTTTGTAGGCTCCTGAGAGCGGGTTCTGGGGTGTTTTCTTTCCATTGCTGCTAGCTTTTCGACAAAGTCTTGTGAGTCCCGCAATGTATGTATGATAGTGATGTGAAATGAAGTCAGAGGCTGGCAGATATCTTTGTTAAGTGTAGTCCTTTTTCTCACTTGTACCGGCCAGCGATTTCGGGTATTAAACCCATCCTCAGCAAGTGTGCTTCTAAAGGAAATGACTTTTATTCTTGTGGTAAACCTTTACCTCCAAACTATAGAAAACTTGGTGAACCTTCACCATAAAGAAACCCGGTATCTTGTACCAAAATGAAATGCCTGATGAACCTTCACCACATAAGAGATAAGAACCCGGTATCTTGTACCAAAATGAAATGCCTGGTGAACCTTCACCACATAAGAGATAAAATTAAAAGAGAATATCCTGGTCAGTCTCATCCTGAGCTGCCATAACAAAAGAACTGTTTTCACCATGAGCATCTGGCCCTACCGCTAGTACTGCCGCTACCTTGGTCTTCTTCTGTCCGCCAGGAGGGCCTGATGCCTCTTCTCCTCTGCCTCTTTTCTTGTATTTTACAGCCGCTACCCTGATGGTGATCGGCTCCTTAGTCCAACAGTCAAACCAATTATGTTTCCCCTTGCCGCATTTAAGACAGAGGTTAGCTTTCTTTCTCTCAGACAGGATACTCTCTGGTATACCTTTGAGCTCAACAGTCTTATCCTTCCGCTCCTTCTCTGAGGAAGCGGTACCTGCAGGTTTGTTAACACCTGGGTTTGAAGGTTGTTGGCTTCTGCCTGTAGATGAGCGATTAGTTTTCTGCTTCTGGGAGACTGGGACTTTCTTCTTCCTGTTGTACCTCTCATAAGTATGACCTAGCTCCCTCAGAGCGGCAATTCTCTCCATGAGTGTACCAGGTTTGGGATTGAACAGGGCCCAACTAAGACCTAGGTCTTCGTTCAAAGCACCATTGATCTTGTCATCCACTGTACTTCCCTCATACCTAGTTTTCCACATCAACTGGATGATGTTATTTAGGAAGGAGTCTATTCCTTTGTCCAAGGTATGAGTGAGAGCGTTCCACTGGGCTACGGCTTCGTCCCTAGAGATAGATTCGCCAAAGGCTTGTCTAAACGAGAGGACAAAGACTCCCCACTGTTGGTACCTCTCATCTAGGACCACTTCTTGTCCTGCTATCCGGTTTGCGGCTTCTTGGTCAATGGAGTTGTGATAGGCCTCATACCACTTAGTGGGAGCTGTTTCTTCCATGAGATTGCCTGCATAACGGATTTTTGTATCGTCCAGGTGGAAGGAAAGGGATTCAATCTGAAAAACATTTTCACACTGCCTGATGAATGACTCTACCTGTTCCGCTTTTCCAGTGAACTTGGTAGGGGCTGGCGCTTTTGGTTGTCTTTCCCTGGCCGGTGGGGGAGGTCTTTGATAGTTTCTTTCTCCAGCTTGTTTGTTAAGGAGTTCCACCCACTGTCTGTTCTGCCGTTCCTGTTCTTTCCTGAAATACCTTCTCCATGATCTCGGATCATTTCCTTCTGGCTCGCTAAATCATCGGCTGCTTGTGATCACTTGGAGGGTTTCCCAGCGCCGGCTCGTGGTTGGATACGAGGGGGTCCTTGCCCTCCATTTCCTCTGGCAGGCGGTGGTGGCTGTCCTCTTGAGGATCACGGTGATAGTGGTGCTTGCTCCTGTACTTCCTCCCGTTACGAGGATCTCACTCAAAACTGGCGAGGAGTTCTTCTTCGCCTTTCTCTCACTAGGTAGGAGGGGAGGATTTGCTAGAGCCGAGGGAGTGAACTGAGGTGTTTGAGGGTTTGTATAGGAAGCCATAGTGGCCCTTGGTCCTAACCCGCCAAGCGCAAAAGCGCTTCCAAATGGTCCACTTCTCTTACTAGGAGGAAGCGAGGATGAGATGGAAGTTAATCCAGATATAGAAGCGGGTATTCTAGGTGAGGGTGATGACACTGGTCCGGTCACTGGCTTGTTTCTGATAGGAAAGGAGTTGAAGGGTGACTTCGAGATTCTTCTTCCTGCTCTTGAGGCTGTCCTGAAGATGGGAGTATCTGGTCGGTCTATGATCAGTTGACCATTGTCTATTGCCTTCTGAATCTCCTGAAGATAGTTTGGGGGCATCGCTGGGCTGGTCCATTCTATTTCCATTAGGTCTTCCTGTTGGAGATCGTCCTTGTCCTGCTGTTTGGAAAGGATGGTTGTTAGTTCTTGCCGAAGAGCAGAGACTTGCTGGCTTAGGAACTCGGTTGCTGCTTTGTGAACAGCATTCTCTGCGTCCCTTCGGTTCTCTACCAGTACCAAGGCTCCATGGGCCTTGTGGATCTCTGCCTGAACATAGTTCAGGATCTGCTCTTGTGCTGTGTTAAAGAATTCTGCTGCCGACACGACCGAGGAGTCTGTCCAGTTAGGCTCCGCTCCTGGGAAGTAATTTTGTAAGGCAGTCTTTGGGTTCTTGACTGTTAAGGCTCTATCTGAGGAATCGCCGCCTTCGAGGAGGGGGACCTGGGTCCATTGGATTCTGAGAGGGTCTGCTACTTCTGGCAGTGCTGCTAGCATCGCTGAGGTAGATGAGGATGCCATTTCGCTTAGAATAGGTGGGATAATCGCAAGGTGACTAGAGCTTAAGATTATACTGTAACGAGGGCCTTCGGTAGAAGAACTGTACTGGGTAACAGTATGGCTGTCGTTGCAAAATAGAAAGTATTGAGTCAGGTTGCAAGTAAAGATTCTATCGCTAGAACTCAATAATCTTAAGGGCTCTCCTTTTGAATACTAAGTCTCGATCCTTTTTTTGCTTGAGAGCTGGAATCAAGTTCTCGGGCAGTAGAGGTGCCAGTAATTATACTGTTGTAGCACTCCCCTACCATCACTTCGAGTTCTATACTAAGTTGCAGTAGCTTTAAAGCGTTCCTAGAACCCCGATAGCCCCGCTTCTGAAGAGATTTCACCTGCAGTACAACCATCGGAGCCTATTACTAGATCCGCTGTAAACCCTTAGTCAAAACCTATAGATGCTCCGCCGATAGATTAATGCATAATCTACCTGACTAGAGTTACTACTCTTGGTAGTCATCGGTTTAAGTTCTTTGTAAGAGTGTTTGCATGTCCGAGTTATCCTGGCCACTGCCTATCGATCTCTGCTGATTAGGAACTGCAGCAGTACTGCGAGGATCGGTGCCTTCCTATTAGTCTCTGCTAATAGTGAGCCCACTACCTTGATGCAGGCTGGTACTCGTCAGTACCATTCTCTTCAAGTAGTTCCTACTGACTAAGGAACGAGAAGTAGTTAACTCTTACTATTGGTAGCTAACCACTGTAGTAGGTACTTGCTTGCCTTCGCTCACATGATACTAGTAACAATCTCTTAAACATGTAACTGCCTTGTAGGTCCGTTACAGTTACTACCATACCTACTTGTGCATTTCACGCTCTGCACCGTCCATCGTGATATACTAGTTCCGCCTAGTATTCTTTTCTATTCATATAATAGTTCCGCCTATTATATCCTGTATCGTTACCTGCTGTTCCCCCTTAGGTATCAGATTTATTACACTTTGTTGCGTCTCTTTATTCGCAGCACCTAACGATAGTCAAAACTGGATCCCTACTCGCTGTTCGATCTTGACGAAATATTCGGACCACCTCTTCAAGAAATAGCAGCACCTGCTAGTCCCATCACTCCAGACCCAGTATCACGCCCAGATACTCCAGACTCACCACTAGACCTTAGAATGTCTAGCTCTCAACAGAACCCGGCTGCAGGCGGCCCAACACAGATTGTAATCAGCAATGAAGCATTACAACAACTCTTAGAACAAGTACTGGCAGGAAAAACGAGTTCCAATAAGCCCAGGACAATGAAGATTCTGGACGCCGATGAGTTCAAAGGCGAACCCACTCAAATCCGCACATGGCTACGCCAGTGCGAAAACAAATTTTCAGAATACGAGAATCCAACTGATCAACAGAAACTTATCTACGCAAGTAATAAGATGAAAAGTCAAGCAGGCTCTTGGATGTTCTCCGTGCTCGAGAATGACACCTACACCACGTGGAAAGAATTCAAAAAAGCACTCAAAAGCGCATTTGGAGAAGCAGACACAAAGGAAGCTGCCAAACAGCGTATCAAGACTCTCAAACAAACCGGATCCGTCAACGACTACTGGACTAAGTTCCAGACAGACATGAATCTTCTAGGTTGGAACGAGGAAGCTCTGAAAGACGAGTTCTATGATGGATTATCAGGAACTATCAGAGGCCGACTCACCAACATCATCGACAAGCCAACAGAGCTTTGTCAATTCGCAATTCTTTGCATCAATCTCGATAATGAGATTAACGCCAGCAAGAATCGCACTACTAAGTGGGATTCCCATCCTCACAAATCCAGCTATCATACGCCTCGACCCGTGCAAAACAGCTACACCCCACGAAGACCAGACAGAACATTTGCACCTATTCCCGTTCAAAATCAACACACGACGCCAGAACTTCCCCCTGGCAATCCCATGGACCTAGACGCGTCCAGAAAGAAGAAATATGGACTCCTCACCAATGCAGAAAGACAACGCAGAAAAGATAATAATCTTTGCCACTTCTGCGGGGACCCAAGACATCGAGGAGACGTCTGCCCAAAGAAGAATAATAATCTCTGCTACTTCTGCGGGGAACCAAGACATCGAGGAGATGTCTGCCCAAAGAAAAATAATAGCCAGCCCCGAAGACTTGCCGGAACCACCAACCCAGACAATGAAGACTCGGGAAACGACAGCGACCAAGAGTAAAGAATAACCTACCCTTGGCAAAAACCTCATCTAGCGTTGTTCAACCATCTCGATTCGCCCCACTCGAAAACCGTCCAGAAAATCACGCACCCTTCGAGACAACAGGACTATACTGTTCATCAAACCTTAAAAAATTCCCCCACGCCCAAGATGATCACCTCGTCCTCCCAGTCAACATTAAACTCGATAATGAGACAATAGAAACCTTCGCCATGCTAGACAGCGGCGCAACAGGCAACTTTGTAGATCGAGAATTTGCCAACCAGAAGGGACTCCCAGTCCAACTCAAGAAAGTGGCCCAACCACTTACACTCATTGATGGTACTGTATCCTCCGCAGGAGCCATCACTCCCCAAGTCAAGGTCGATTTCCGCATCGACAACCACTCAGAGTCAGAGACTCTCCAAGTCACCAAACTAGGACACTATCCTATTGTCCTAGGAATTCCATGGTTCAAGAAACATAATCCTGAAATTATGTGGAAAGAACACCAAGTCAGCTTTACATCGCAACTCTGCAAGGAAGAATGCCTTAACGTATCAAGCGTCGTTCAAGCCCTTCCAGAACGAGAAGCTATACTCAAGCGTCTGAAGACCGCGGATATATCCCTAGTCGGCGCTGCCGCCTGTATCCGTTCCACAAGATAAGGCGACCCTTGCTTGTTAACCATTAGAGAAATCGATCACGCTATTCAAAATTGTGCTACGGACAAATACGAATACATGAGAAAGGATGCTCACTCCATGTCTGTCACCCCCACAATAGCGAAAGACCTACTACCAGTTGAATACCAAGACTTCAGTGACATTTTCCACGAACGCGAACCTACCGCCCCGCCTCTTCGTCGCCTTAACAATCATAAAATCGATCTACTTCCAGGGGCCACACCTCTCTTCAAGCAACTTTACTCACTCTCTGAAGCTGAGTTAAAAACTCTCCAAGAATATCTGGACACCTACTTTAAACATGGATGGATCAGATCATCTTCCTCATCTGCCGGCGCCCCGATCCTATTTGTCAAAAAAAAGGATGGATCCATGCGTCTCTGTGTAACGGACCTATAAGGCAGTTACATGTTTAAGAGATTGTTACTAGTATCATGTGAGCGAAGGCAAGCAAGTACCTACTACAGTGGTTAGCTACCAGTAGTAAGAGTTAACTACTTCTCGTTCCTTAGTCAGTAGGAACTACTTGAAGAGAATGGTACTGACGAGTACCAGCCTGCATCAAGGTAGTGGGCTCACTATTAGCAGAGACTAATAGGAAGGCACCGATCCTCAGTACTCTGTGCAGTTCCTAATCAGCAGAGACTGATAGGCAGTGGCCAGGATAACTCGGACATGCAAACACTCTTACAGCAACTTAAACCGATGACTACCAAGAGTAGTAACTCTAGTCAGGGTAGATTATGCATTAATCTATCGGCGGAGCATCTATAGGTTTTGACTAAGGGTTTACAGTGGATCTAGTAATAGCTCCGATGGTTGTACTGCAGGTGAAATCTCTTCACAGAAGCGGGGCTATCGGGGGTTCTAGGGAACGCTGGGAAAGCCACTGCAACTTAGTATAGAACTCGAAGTGATGGTAGGGGAGTGCTACAACAGTATAATTACTGGCACCTCTACTGCCCGAGAACTTGATTCCAGCTCTCAAGCTTTTGAGGATCCAGACTTAGTATTCAAAAGGAGAGCCTTTAAGATTATTGAGTTCTAGCGATAGAATCTTTACTTGCAACCTGACTCAATACTTTCTATTTTGCAACGACAGCCATACTGTTACCCAGTACAGTTCTTCTACCAAAGGCTCTCGTTACACTCTGTGTCGATTACCAAGGGCTGAACGCCGTTACAGTCAAAGACAGGTATCCATTACCTCTTATCAACAAAGCTTTAGATCGTCTAAAGTCAGCCAAAATCTACACCTCTCTGGACATCTATGAAGGATATCACCACATTCGCATCGCAGAAGGAGACAAATGGAAAACAGCATTTAGAACCCGCTACGGCCTGTTCGAATACACTGTTATGCTATTTGGTCTTACCAATGCCCCCGCCACTTTCCAACATTGGATCAACAAAATCCTATCCGAATTCCTCGATGTTGTTATTTTTTCGGGGTTACTCAGTTTGTTATTTCCATTTACTCTTTTTTCTTTCTCTCTACACGGATAATTGATGTTTTACTGGACTACAATACTGATCGTATTTCTCGGTTATAATTTTAATGTATTTTACGTTTATTTTTACTTACGGGTTTGGGCGCTAATTACTGCATGTTACGAGTCACATATGTGTCATATATGCATGTATATGTTTACTCATACACACCTTTTCGCTTCTATGTCACAATGTTAACTATTCATGTATTCCCTATGTCTTGGCATATTTTCAGGGTCAAATGGCTTTCCCACCTCGTTTTCTTGGTCGGATCTTTGGGTTTTTACTTTGATTACTTTTGTATAAATACTGGCCTGTTTTCCCTCTGGTTGGGACTTTTGTTCTATATAGAAAGAGACTACAATAGACGCCTTATACATTATTCTTATGCTCCTCGAAGTTTATTTCTTCTGTGTCTTCTGTCTAATTATTTACTATACCGAAGACATCCGCCTAAGACTATTTATCTGCATCATTCCCCGCAGGTGGTTCCATTAGATCTAGAACTTAATCTCACGATTAAAGCTGTCCTTCCAGCCTCCTCAAATCTTTCTCGTCAAAGATTTTCAGATGTATCTTGCATCGTATATCTAGATAATATCCTCATCTATTCCGAAGACATGCAGACACATGTCAGCCAAGTCCGCCAGGTCATGGAAAAACTCCGTGCCGCTGGAATCAACCTCAAGCCATCCAAATGTCACTTCCACAAAACGGAAATTGAATACCTCGGGTTCATAGTTTCCCCTAAAGGAGTGTTCATGGATCCCAAGAAAATCCAAGCCATTCTCGATTGGCCCACTCTCGCCTCCGTGCACGACGTCCAATGTTTCCTCGGTTTCGCAAACTTCTATCGACGTTTTATCAGCAAATACAGCAACATATGCAAACCACTCACACAACTCCTCAAAAAGGACGTCAAATTCGAGCTTAACCCCCAAGCTCAAGAAGCATTCGAAACACTAAAAAACGCCTTCACCTCCGCACCTATCTTCCAACACTTCGACCCTACCAAAGAAATTACGGTCGAAACCGATGCCTCTGACTACGTTGTAGCAGCAGTCATTTCCCAACCTAACAATGAGGGAATACTCCACTCTATCGCCTATTATTCCAAGAAAATGGATTCAGCACAAATCAACTACGAAATCCACGACAAAGAACTTCTCGCCATTGTCTCCGCCATCCGCGAATGGAGACAATACCTCGAAGGAAGCACATATAAAATCAAAGTGCTTACTGATCACAAAAATCTCGAATACTTCATGACAACCAAAGAACTTAATCGAAGACAAGCCCGCTGGGCAGAAACCCTGAGAAACTTCTGTAACGAGGGCCTTCGGTAGAAGAACTGTACTGGGTAACAGTATGGCTGTCGTTGCAAAATAGAAAGTATTGAGTCAGGTTGCAAGTAAAGATTCTATCGCTAGAACTCAATAATCTTAAGGGCTCTCCTTTTGAATACTAAGTCTGGATCCTGAAGCTTGAGAGCTGGAATCAAGTTCTCGGGCAGTAGAGGTGCCAGTAATTATACTGTTGTAGCCCTCCCCTACCATCACTTCAAGTTCTATACTAAGTTGCAGTGGCTTTCCCATTGTTCCCTAGAACCCCCGATAGCCCCGCTTCTGTGAAGAGATTTCACCTGCAGTACAACCATCGGAGCTATTACTAGATCCACTGTAAACCCTTAGTCAAAACCTATAGATGCTCCGCCGATAGATTAATGCATAATCTACCCTGACTAGAGTTACTACTCTTGGTAGTCATCGGTTTAAGTTGCTGTAAGAGTGTTTGCATGTCCGAGTTATCCTGGCCACTGCCTATCAGTCTCTGCTGATTAGGAACTGCACAGAGTACTGAGGATCGGTGCCTTCCTATTAGTCTCTGCTAATAGTGAGCCCACTACCTTGATGCAGGCTGGTACTCGTCAGTACCATTCTCTTCAAGTAGTTCCTACTGACTAAGGAACGAGAAGTAGTTAACTCTTACTACTGGTAGCTAACCACTGTAGTAGGTACTTGCTTGCCTTCGCTCACATGATACTAGTAACAATCTCTTAAACATGTAACTGCCTTGTAGGTCCGTTACAACTTCGACTTTATCATTACATACCAACCCGGCAATCAAAGACAAAAACCTGACACTCTGACTAGAAGATCAGGCGATCGGCCTCAGAAGGGGGACCTACACCTCGTCCAAACGCTTTTGAAACCTGAAAATTTCAAATTAGCCGCCACTTCCTTGTCAACAACCACCAACAATACCATTGTTCACGAAATTCAAAAACAACTCCAGTCCGATCCCCTGACTCGCCAAGTCATAAAGGATCTCAAAAATGGTGTCACCAGATCCCGCAACGTCGCACTAGGCCTATGCAACATGCAAGATAACCTTTTGACATACGATGGACTCATCTGGATTCCTGACGACACTCCCCTCCGCCTCCTAATCATGAAAAAAATTCATGACTCCCCCACGGCAGGTCACCCGGGCCGTGAAAAAACCCTGGAACTTCTATCTCGGGACTACTACTTCCCAGGCATGCGCAAATTCGTTACTAAGTACGTCGATCACTGCGACACGTGCGCCCGTATCAAACCAGTGCGACATGCACCTTTCAGGTTACTCAAACCCCTATCACCCCCTGATCGCCCCTGGCGATCCATCTCCATGGATTTCATCACAGGTCTTCCTCTGTCAGCAGGCTACAATTCCCTATGGGTAGTAGTAGACAGACTCACCAAAATGGCACATTTCGTGCCTTGTCAAGCAACCCTCACAGCGAAAGAACTCGCATCCTTATTTATGTCTCACATCTTCAAGCATCACGGACTCCCTGACGACATCACCTCCGACCGCGATCACCTTTTTACCTCAAAGTTCTGGAAAGAACTCACCACCACCCTTCAAATCAAATCCAATCTATCCACAGCGTTTCATCCTCAAACGGATGGTCAAACAGAACGTGTCAACGCCATCCTCGAACAATATCTAGGCCTATGTCAACTACCAACAAGACAATTGGACAGAACTCCTGAATACCGCAGAATTCTGTTACGACAACACCGCCTCCTCCACTACAAAGGTTTCGCCCTTCTTCGCCAACACAGGCTACCATCCACGTCACAACCTAGACGTCCACACGTCCCCTACGTCAGCACCAGAAACCGACTCATACACAAAACAACTCCGAAACCTTCAGGAGTCACTCCGAGACGAAATCCGTTTCGCACAAGAGTCACAAGCAGAATGTAAAAACCTGATACCTGGAAAGGAACAGCAGGTAACGATACAAGAATAGTAAACGGAATTACTAAATAATAATGGAACGAGATACTAGATGGTTTAAGTATCACGAAAGGGAAAACGGTGCACGGCAGCTTCGTTGTAGTAGGTATGGTAACAATACTAAGTTGTTGCGTAAGGAACTAACTAACTAGCTAAAGTATGGCCCTTATATATCCTTCGCTGGGCCCTGATGACGTATACTCAATATGTACGCACTTGCGTAATAAAACAACATGAAACTAAGGAGAAGAGATGACGTGGACAAAGTACGCGTCATTTTAATACATAAAACACTAATAGCTGACGCGTCCTGCGAGGCAGACTACCATAACAAGAACAATGATAACTAATGGAATAGTAATAAAGTACTAGGGTTAAAACCTAGGGAAAAACATAGGAGAATTTGGGGTTCTTGACAGTAGCTCCCCTTCTAGGGCGAACGTCCCGAGAGCTAAAGATCGATGAGAGGAGAGGCACTTCTGAGACGTGCCTGGATGTTGCGGTGGTATCGTTGCTCTTTAGAGAGCTTGCGACGAGGGGCCGGAATGGGGAGAGGGGAGTCGGGTTCGACGAATGTGACGTGGGGATTTCCACACGAGTCGCACGAGTTGGCGGTGGTAGGAGTAGAGGGGGCAGATTCGGCTGCCGGAGGGACATAGCAAAGACCATTCGCTACGTGTAGAGGTGATGGGAGGTCGGTACTGATGGTGGGGGTGATGTGGCCGTTCTGTTCGGCTTCTCTAGTTAGACGGATGAGGAGGTCTCGTCTTTCTTGTTCTAGGGTTGCTTTTTCTTCTTTTAACCGTCGTTCATACTGGGCGTTGAGGACAGCCGTTCCGTCAACAATGGTGGAGATGTTTTTGGTGATTTTGGTGACTTCCTGAGTCAGTTCAAAAAGGGGAGATGTGGTGGATGACTGCGTGCGCGGGGAGATATTCCCCTCATTGAGTTCCATGGGGCTAATGGGATCGGGAATAGTGGTGGTGTCTGAACATTGCTCATGATGTTCGTTGCAGTCTTCGCAAAATGGGTACTCCGGGGTCGGGATTTCAGAGGCTAGTACGCTAGCTTCGAGTTTATCAAAGTCAAGGGTTCCGTCTTCCTTAAGGAGAGGTGATAGTTGCTCTGTGGCTGGCACATGCAACCTATCGTGAATTTTGGCGATTAGCCTCTTGAGTGCCACTTTGGTGGTGACAGCTATTTGGGTGTGGTAGGTAGAGACTGCTAGTTGGGCTTCTAGTAACTTGACTTCGTAGATGCGGAGCGCATCTGGAAATGCTTTAAGTGATTGTTGGGCGATTAAAAAGTCCTGTCGGGCTAGAGAGTATGCGAAGCTTAAAAATTGGAGATGGCTGAAAGCATCAGAGTTGATTCCGACGTGACCGACGTGGGTCTGAATTTTGATGTCGGGGATTGAGAGGTTGGACATTTTGAGGTGATGGTTTATAAGGGTACCGGTGATGGTATTCGTTGATGAGTTGTTGTGAGTTATTAAAATTGGTAGCGGGATACCACTCTTGGTCGTGTTCTTTGGAGTAACCTTTCCACTGGGCTCGGTAGTAAAGGCGTTTGTGGGCTATTTTTGAATCGATGACCTGATCGATTTCAAATTCTTCTTGATTGTTGACGATGATGGGAGGAGGAGGGGGTTGTGAATGACCTGGTATTGGAGTGGAAGTAGTTGATGCTGTTGGTTCAAGAAGGCTAATGTGGAATGTTGGATGGACCTTCATAGAGGGGGGAAGCTTCAATTTATAGGCGCAGGAGCCTATGCGATCTAGAATGGTGAAGGGGCCTAAACGTTTGAAATCTAGCTTGTTGGAGGGACGTGTAGTATGAATGTTGCGTCTGAGTAGCCAAACTTTGTCTTCTGTTTTTAGAATGGGGTCAGGGGATCGTTTTTTATTGGCTTGTTCTGCTTGTGACTCTTGTACAAAACGAATTTCGTCTCGAAGTGACTCCTGAAGGTTTCGGAGTTGTTTTGTGTATGAGTCAACGTTGGGGGCTGTTGTAGGAGATGCGTGGACGTCTAGGTTATGTCGTGGGTGATAGCCTATATTGGCATAAAATGGCGAAACCTTTGTGGTGGAGGATGCGGTATTCAGTAGTTCTGCCCAATTGTCCTGCTGATAGTTAACGTATGCTTGCAGGTATTGTTTAAGGATGGCGTTCACGCGTTCCGTTTGACCATCCGTTTGAGAATGAAACACGGTGGATAGATTGGATTTGATCTGAAGGTTGGTGGTGAGTTCCTTCCAGAAGTTTGAGGTGAATAGGTGATCACGGTTGGAGGTGATGTCATCGGGTAGTCCGTGATGTTTGAAGATGTAGGTCATGAATAGTGATGCAAGTTCTTTCGCAGTGAGATTTGCTTGGCAGGGCACAAAGTGTGCCATTTTGGTGAGTCTGTCTACTACTACCCATAGGGAATCGTAGCCTGATGACAGAGGAAGACCTGTGATGAAGTCTATAGAAAGTGATCGCCAGGGGCGATCCGGAGGTGACAGGGGTTTTAATAACCCGAAAGGCGCATGTCGTACAGGTTTGATACGGGCGCACGTGTCGCAGTGATCAACGTACTTTGTAACGAATTTGCGCATGCCTGGAAAGTAGTAGTTTCATGACAGAAGTTCAAGCGTTTTTTCACGACCTGGATGTCCTGCTGATGGAGCATCGTGAATGTTTCTCATGATTTGGAGGCGTAGTGGAGTGTCTTTAGGGATCCAGATGAGTCCGTCGTATGTCAGTAGGTTATTTTGCATTTTGCATAAGCCTAATGCGACATCTCGGGATCTGGTGACACCGTTTCTGAGATCTGATATGACTTGTTGTGTCAAGGGGTCGGATTGGAGCTGTTTTTTAATTTCATGAACAATGGTATTGTCTGTGGTGGTTGACAGGGAAGTGGCGGCTAATTTGAAGTTTTCAGGTTTCAAAAGTGTTTGATTGAGGTGTAGGTCCCCCTTCTGAGGTCGATCGCCTGATCTTCTGGTCAGGGTGTCGGGCTTTTGTCCTTGATTTCCGGGGCGGTATGTGATGATAAAGTTGTAGTTGCCCAGGGTTTCTGCCCATCGGGCTTGTCTTCGATTGAGTTCTTTGGTTGTCATGAAGTATTCGAGGTTTTTATGGTCGGTAAGCACTTTTATCTTGTGTGCGCTCCCTTCAAGATATTGTCTCCATTCGCGGAAAGCGGAAACAATGGCGAGAAGTTCCTTGTCATGGATTTCATAGTTGATTTGGGCTGAGTCCATTTTCTTGGAATAATAGGCGATGGGGTGGAGTATTCCTTCATCGTTAGTGTTATTTTTTCTGGGTTACTCAGTTTGTTATTTCCATTTACTCTTTTTTCGCTTCTCTTTACGGATAATTGATGGTTTACTGGATTACAATACTGATCGTATTTCTCGGTTACATTTTACTGTATTTTTACTTCTATTTTTACTTACGAGTTTTGGGCGCTAACTACTGCATGTTACGAGTCACATATGTGTCATATATGCATGTATATGTTTACTCATACACACCTTTTCGCTAATGTCACATTTGTTCACTATTCATGTTTTTCTTATGTCTTGGCATATTTTCAGGGTCAAATGGCTTTCCCACCTCGTGTTCTCGGTCGGATATTTGGGTTTTTACTTTGGTTACTTTTGTATAAATACTGGCCTGTTTTCCCTCCGGTTGGGACTTTTGTTCGATATAGAAAGAGACTACAATAGACGCCTTATACAGTTGTAACGAGGGCCTTCGGTAGAAGAACTGTACTGGGTAACAGTATGGCTGTCGTTGCAAAATAGAAAGTATTGAGTCAGGTTGCAAGTAAAGATTCTATCGCTAGAACTCAATAATCTTAAGGGCTCTCCTTTCGAATACTAAGTCTGGATCCTTCAAGCTTGAGAGCTGGAATCAAGTTCTCGGGCAGTAGAGGTGCCAGTAATTATACTGTTGTAGCACTCCCCTACCATCACTTCGAGTTCTATACTAAGTTGCAGTAGCTTTCCCAGCGTTCCCTAGAACCCCCGATAGCCCCGCTTCTGAAGAGTTTTCATCTGCAGTACGACCATCGGAGCTATTACTAGATCCGCTGTAAACCCTTAGTCAAAACCTATAGATGCTCCGCCGATAGGTTAATGCATAATCTACCCTGACTAGAGTTACTACTCTTGGTAGTCATCGGTTTAAGTTGCTGTAAGAGTGTTTGCATGTCCGAGTTATCCTGGCCACTGCCTATCAGTCTCTGCTGATTAGGAACTGCACAGAGTACTGAGGATCGGTGCCTTCCTATTAGTCTCTGCTAATAGTGAGCCCACCACCTTGATGCAGGCTGGTACTCGTCAGTACCATCCTCTTCAAGTAGTTCCTACTGACTAAGGAACGAGAAGTAGTTAACTCTTACTACTGGTAGCTAACCACTGTAGTAGATACTTGCTTGCCTTCGCTCACATGATACTAGTAACAATCTCTTAAACATGTAACTGCCTTGTAGGTCCGTTACAGTACTTCCCTCTCCTAGAACTGGGTCTCCAAGTTCTAAAACAATTTTATTCTTCTATAAGTCTAGAGTAATGAAATCCCATATAACGCCGAGAGGAAATGATAATAACGACTAGAAAGGCTCACAGACCAACCACTCTTTTATCTTGTGGTTTCTTTGGGTACCTTTTGTGAAAATCGATCAGGGCTTCTTCTCCTGTCTTCGATAGGTGTTCCCATGGTTCCCAAGTGGCATCCTCGTTTTCCCAACCTTCCCATAGCACTAGGTACTCCACTCTCTTTTTCCGCTTATTTTCCCTGCTACCAGCTACTTCTCGGACTATCCAGTTCTCTTCTCCTTCTATGGCTTCTGGCTCAGGTGGGGGAACTCTGCGCTCCGGGTCTTGTGGCACTCGATAGGGTTCTAGGAGACTGACATGAAAAACTGGGTGGATTTCCATTTTAGGAGGAAGACTGAGCTTATAGGCACGCTTTCCTACAGCTTCTAAGACCTTGAAGGGTCCCATCTTCTTGTGATCCAGCTTGTTCATAGGTCGCTTTGTAAGTACATTGCGCCTGTCCAGCATCACTTCATCTCCTGGCTTAATTTCTGGAGGTGTGGTAGTATGTTTATCATACCATCTTGCCATCCGGATTCTAGCCTTTCCTAGACTTGCTTGCATTTGGTGCCACAATATTTCCCACTGAGAGATCATGACTTGACTCGCTGGGTTATCCCAATTCGTTCCTCCCTCAGGTACAGGCCAGTTGGTTCTTGGTTCAAATCCATAGTTGGCATGAAAGGCCGATACTTTGGATGATTCAGATACCAGTTGTAGGCATATTCTGCCATTGGCAAGAGGTCCGCCCAATCATCCTGTTGATAGGAACAGTAGCTTCTCAGATACTGCTCAAGGACCTGATTGACTCTTTCCGTCTGGCCGTCCGTTTGGGGGTGGAATGCGGTGGAAAGGTTCAGCTTGATGTCTAACAGGCTCATGAGTGATTGCCAAAAATGCGAGATGAACTTGCTATCTCTGTCTGAAACTATGTCGTCAGGAAGCCCATGAAGTCTCCATACTTCTCTAAGAAACAGCTTTGCCATGTCCTCGGTTTTATTATGACTTGGAAGAGGGATGTAGTGAGCCATCTTTGAAAAGCGGTCCACTATTATCCAAATCCGAGTGAATCCATTAGACTCTGGCAATCCCACAATGAAATCCATAGAGATACTTGACCATGGCCGATAGGGTACTTCTAGAGGCTGCAGGGCACCATACTTCTTGTGCCTCGAGGTTTTATTCCTCTGGCAACTGTCACAGCTTTGGACATATTCCTCAACATCTTTCTTCATGTTGGGCCAGTGGAAGTTGGCTTTCACCCGCTCATAGGTTTTGAACTGGCCATAATGACCTGCCACCTTAGAGTCATGACTGTCATTGAGTATCTCCAAACGGAGCTTCCTATCATCTGGGATGTACCACCGATTCTTGTATAGCACTAAGCCATCCTTCATTGCCATCTCTGGGTCAATGTTTGCTTTCCTAGTCTCCAAGGAACTGTAGATGGATTGATACTCCTTATCCTGAGCTGCTGCTTCTTTCAAGCGCTCTAGAAATGGGAATTGCAATTGGTTCACCCTGATGGCCGCTAGCCTTCCTGGATCTAACACCAATTGTCCAGGCCTAAAGAACATCTGCGCTTCTGGCTGTGCAGATTCACCTCCCTCTCCTAGGCGGTGATCCCAACGCCTTGATAGCACATCTGTCTTGCCATTCTGTGTTCCTGGGCGGTAGATGACCTTGAAATTGTAGCCTGCTAAGTCTTCTGCCCATCTAGCCTGGCGCCTTGTCAATACTTTAGTACTATTAAAGTATTCTAGGTTCTTGTGGTCTGTGAAAACCGTGACTTCCTGCTCACAGGACTTAAGCAGGTGCTCCCATTCACGGAAACTGGCCACAATAGCGCCCATTTCTTTGTCATGAATGTCATAGTTGATCTCAGCAGAAGAAAATTTCTTGGAGTAGTAGGCTACAGGATGTAACTTGCCATCTTCCCCATACTGAGAGAGCACCGCTCCTTTTGCGAAGTCACTGGCATCAGTCTCTACAACTGTGCGCCTGGCTGGGTCAAAGTGGGACAGCACTGGGGAACTAGTGAAAAGATCTTTTAATTCCTCAAAAGATCTATCACAAGCGGCGGTCCAAAACCATTTCCGGTCCTTCTGCAACAGGTTGGTCAGTGGCTTGCATATCTTGCTAAAGCCCTGGATAAACCGCCGATAGAAGTTTGCAAAACCCAGAAAAGCTTGTACACCTTTGGTATCCTTAGGAACAGGCCAGTCCTTAACTGCCTGAACCTTGTCCTCTCGACATTGATATGCCTTTCTGGAGATCTGATATCCCAAGTATTCTACTTCTTTGACATGGAAAGAGGTTTTGTTTAGGGAGGCAACGAGTCTCGCTTCTCTGAGCTTATTGAGAACTCTTTTGACCAGCCGTTTGTGCTCTTCCATTGTTTCCGAATATATGAGTATATAAATCTATATAGACAATAACTCCTTCGTCTAGAAGCTCTCTTAGAACTTCATTGATCATTGCTTGAAAGCTTGCAGGTGCATTGCAAAGACCAAAAGGCATGACATTGTACTCATATAGACCATAGCGGGTCCTGAATGCAGTCTTCCACTCGTGGCCTTTTGCAATCCTGAGAAGGTTGAACCCATTCTTGAGGTCAATCTTAGTGAATATCTTAGCTTTGCCCAACCTATCTCTGAGTTCGCTCATCAGGGGCAAGGGTACTTGTCCTCGATGGTGATCTTGTTCAGGCCTCGATAATCCACACAGATGCGAATGGTTCCATCACTCTTAGGTATGAAGATGATTGGGGCAGCTGCTGGGGAATTTGATCTCGAGATCTTGCCTGTTTGTATCTCTCTAGCGAGATATTCTCGGAGAGCTTTGAGTTCTCAGGCTGAGCAAGAATAGACAGGACCAAAAGGTGGTGATGTTAGGAGCAGAAGATTGATAGCATGATCATAGGAGGAATGCTCCGGTAATTGCTCAATCCTCTCTTGACTGAAAACATCTGCCCATTCTCTGTAGTCCCTAGGTAAGCGAAGAGAAATATCTCCTCCTTGATCATCATGCCAGACTGCCGCACCAATGTAATAGATCTGGTCTTCTCCCATGATCTCGGTGTCTGGTATGAGCTCTATCTTCACATCAGCTGGAAGACAATGCTTCTTGCAATAGTCACTTCGCCAGTTAACTGTGTTGTACTCCCAATTAAAATCTGGGTTATGCTTCCTAGCCCACGCTATTGGCAAATACCCAGAGACTCCTTTCTCCAAATTGGCTATCTCCCAGCGAAGAGATTCTTCATGCTTTCCCATTGTAACGGACCTACAAGGCAGTTACATGTTTAAGAGATTGTTACTAGTATCATGTGAGCGAAGGCAAGCAAGTACCTACTACAGTGGTTAGCTACCAGTAGTAAGAGTTAACTACTTCTCGTTCAGTCGATGGGAACTACTTGAAGAGGATGGTACTGACGAGTACCAGCCTGCATCAAGGTAGTGGGCTCACTATTAGCAGAAACTAATAGGAAGGCACCGATCCTCAGTACTCTGTGCAGTTCCTAATCAGCAGAGACTGATAGGCAGTGGCCAGGATAACTCGGACATGCAAACACTCTTACAGCAATTTAAACCGATGACTACCAAGAGTAGTAACTCTAGTCAGGGTAGATTATGCATTAATCTATCGGCAGAGCATCTATAGGTTTTGACTAAGGGTTTACAGTGGATCTAGTAATAGCTCCGATGGTTGTACTGCAGGTGAAATCTCTTCACAGAAGCGGGGCTATCGGGGGTTCTAGGGAACGCTGGGAAAGCCACTGCAACTTAGTAAAGAACTCGAAGTGATGGTAGGGGAGTGCTACAACAGTATAATTACTGGCACCTCTACTGCCCGAGAACTTGATTCCAGCCCTCAAGCTTTAGGATCCAGACTTAGTATTCGAAAGGAGAGCCCTTAAGATTATTGAGTTCTAAGCGATAGAATCTTTACTTGCAACCTGACTCAATATTTTCTATTTTGCAACGACAGCCATACTGTTACCCAGTACAGTTCTTCTACCGAAGGCCCTCGTTACACCCATGATCATGTCGGTGGGTGCAGTGAAGTACTCTCCAGCTCCCATCATGAGATCTCCCTGTGCATCAAACATAGCCAACGGATTCTCCCGTTTGTGAACAGGAATCTTCTCCTTTTTCACGAATTCTTCGCTGAGAATTGGCCCTGTGCAACCGGTATCAAAGAGGAATTTACCATGGGCTCTCTCCACATGATTCTTCACCTTCCAGGTGAGTATTGCTTTCAGTATAGGTCTCTGCCCATGTACTGGTTCTGGTGGCGGAGACTCTAATCTCCTGCGCTTGTTTGTAGGCTCCTGAGAGCGGGTTCTGGGGTGTTTTCTTTCCATTGCTGCTAGCTTTTCGACAAAGTCTTGTGAGTCCCGCAATGTATGTATGATAGTGATGTGAAAATGAAGTCAGAGGCTGGCAGATATCTTTGTTAAGTGTAGTCCTTTTTCTCACTTGTACCGGCCAGCGATTTCGGGTATTAAACCCATCCTCAGCAAGTGTGCTTCTAAAGGAAATGACTTTTATTCTTGTGGTAAACCTTTACCTCCAAACTATAGAAAACTTGGTGAACCTTCACCATAAAGAAACCCGGTATCTTGTACCAAAATGAAATGCTTGGTGAACCTTCACCACATAAGAGATAAGAACCCGGTATCTTGTACCAAAATGAAATGCCTGGTGAACCTTCACCACATAAGAGATAAAATTAAAAGAGAATATCCTGGTCAGTCTCATCCTGAGCTGCTATAACAAAAGAACTGTTTTCATCATGAGCATCTGGCCCTACCGCTAGTACTGCCGCTACTTTGGTCTTCTTCTGTTCGCCAGGAGGGCCTGATGCCTCTCCTCCTCTGCCTCTTTTCTTGTATCTTTTTATTTACCCTGATGGTGATCGGCTCCTTGATCAACAGTCGAACCAATTATGTTTCCCTTTGCCGCATTTAAGACAGAGGTTAGCTTTCTTTCTCTCAGACAGGATACTCTCTGGTATACCTTTGAGCTCAACAGTCTTATCCTTCCGCTCCTTCTCTGAGGAAGCGGTACCTGCAGGTTTGTTAACACCTGGGTTTGAAGGTTGTTGGCTTCTGCCTGTAGATGAGCGATTAGTTTTCTGCTTGTGGGAGACTGGGACTTTCTTCTTCCTGTTGTACCTCTCATGAGTGTGACCTAGCTCACTCGTAGCGGCAATTCTCTCCATGAGTGTACCAGGTTTGGGATTGAACAGGGCCCAACTAAGGCCTAGGTCTTCGTTCAAAGCACCGTTGATCTTGTCATCCACTGTGCTTCCCTCATACCGGTTTTCCACATCAACTGGATGATGTTATTTAGGAAAGAGTCTATTCCTTTCTCCAAAGTATGAGTGAGAGCGTTCACCTGGGCTACTGCTTCATCCCTAGAGATAGATTCGCCAAAGGCTTGTCTAAACGAAAGGACAAAGACTCTGTTGGTACCTCTCATCTAGGACCACTTCTTGTCCTGCTATCCGGTTTGCGGCTTCTTGGTCAATGGAGTTGTGATAGGCCTCATACCACTTAGTGGGAGCTGTTCCTTCCATGAGATTGCCTGCATAACGGATTTTGGTATCGTCCAGGTGGAAGGAAAGGGATTCAATCTGAAAAACGTTTTCACACTGCCTGATGAATGACTCTACCTGTTCCGCTTTTCCAGTGAGCTTGGTAGGTGCTGGTGCTTTTGGTTGTCTTTCCCTGGCCGGTGGGGGAGGTCTTTGATAGTTCCTTTCTCCAGCTTGTTTGTTAAGGAGTTCCACCCACTGTCTATTTTGCCGTTCCTGTTCCTTCCTGAAATACCTTCTCCATGATCTCGGATCATTTCCTTCTGGCTCGTCATCACTGCTGTGATCACTTGGGGGATTTCCCCCAGCAGCGCCACCTGGTGGTTGGATAGGAGGGGGTCCTTGCCCTCCATTTCCTCTGGCAGGCGGTGGTGGCTGTCCTTTTGAGGATCCTGGTGATAGTGGTGCTTGCTCCTGTACTTCCTCCTGTTCCCTGAGGATCTCACTCAAAGCTGGCGAGGGAGTTCTTCTTCGCCTTTCTCTCCTAGGTAGGAGGGGGGGATTTGCTAGAGCCGAGGGAGTGAACTGAGGTGTTTGAGGGTTTGTATAGGAAGCCATAGTGGCCCTTGGTCCTAACCCTCCAAGCGCAAAAGCGCTTCCAAATGGTCCACTTCTCTTACTAGGAGGAAGCGGGGATGAGATGGAAGTTAATCCAGATATAGAAGCGGGTATTCTAGGTGAGGGTGATGACACTGGTCCGGTCACTGGCTTGTTCCTGATGGGAAAGGAGTTGAAGGGTGACTTCGAGATTCTTCTTCCTGCTCTTGAGGCTGTCCTGAAGATGGGAGTATCTGGTCGGTCGATGATCAGTTGACCATTGTCTATTGCCTTCTGGATCTCCTGAAGATAGTTGGGGGGCATCGCTGGGCTGGTCCATTCTATTTCCATTAGGTCTTCCTGTTGGAGATCGTCGCTTGTCTTGCTGTTTGGACAGGATGGTTGTTAGTTCTTGCTGGAGAGCAGAGACTTGCTGGCTTAGGAACTCGGTTGCTGCTTTGTGAACAGCATTCTCTGCGTCCCTTCGGTTCTCTACCAGTACCAAGGCTCCATGGGCCTTGTGGATCTCTGCCTGAACATAGTTCAGGATCTGCGCTTGTGCTGTGTTAAAGAACTCTGCTGCCGACACAACCGAGAGTCTGTCCAGTTAGGCTCCGCTCCTGGGAAGTAATTTTGTAGGGCAGTCTTTGGGTTCTTGACTGTTAAGGCTCTGTCTGAGGAATCGCCGCCTTCGAGGAGGGGGCCTGGGTCCATTGGATTCTGAGAGGGTCTGCTACTTCTGGCAGTGCTGCTAGCGTCGCTGAGGTAGACGAGGATGCCGTTTCGCTTAGAATAGGTAGGATAATCGCAAGGTGACTTAGAGCTTAAGATTATCTTGTAACGAGGAGCGCTTCGGTAGAAGAACTGTACTGGGTAACAGTATGGCTGTCGTTGCAAAATAGAAAGTATTGAGTCAGGTTGCAAGTAAAGATTCTATCGCTAGAACTCAATAATCTTAAGGGCTCTCCTTTCGAATACTAAGTCTGGATCCTTCAAGCTTTGAGTAGAGCCTGAATCAAGTTCTCGGGCAGTAGAGGTGCCAGTAATTATACTGTTGTAGCACTCCCTACCATCACTTCGAGTTCTATACTAAGTTGCAGTAGCTTTCCCAGCGTTCCCTAGAACCCCGATAGCCCCGCTTCTGAAGAGTTTTCATCTGCAGATACTGACCATCGGAGCTATTACTAGATCCGCTGTAAACCCTTAGTCAAAACCTATAGATGCTCCGCCGATAGGTTAATGCATAATCTACCCTGACTAGAGTTACTACTCTTGGTAGTCATCGGTTTAAGTTGCTGTAAGAGTGTTTGCATGTCCGAGTTATCCTGGCCACTGCCTATCAGTCTCTGCTGATTAGGAACTGCACAGAGTACTGAGGATCGGTGCCTTCCTATTAGTCTCTGCTAATAGTGAGCCCACCACCTTGATGCAGGCTGGTACTCGTCAGTACCATCCTCTTCAAGTAGTTCCTACTGACTAAGGAACGAGAAGTAGTTAACTCTTACTACTGGTAGCTAACCACTGTAGTAGGTACTTGCTTGCCTTCGCTCACATGATACTAGTAACAATCTCTTAAACATGTAACTGCCTTGTAGGTCCGTTACAACAGTATTCTTATGCTCCTCGAAGTGTATTTCTTCTGTGTCTTCTGTTTAATTATTTACTATACCGAAGACATCCGCCTAAGATTATTTATCTGCATCATTCCCAGCAGGTGGTTTCATTAGACTTAATCTCACGATTAAAGCTGTCCTTCCCAGCCTCCACAAATCTTCCTGTCAAAGATTTTCAGGTTATGAGCCCGGCTGTCAATACAGCAATCTAACACCAATCTGGCGTCACCCATTTCTATTGCCTCCCTATTCGACTCTCGTCCTGTCTCTCCAGTAGACCTACTCAATTATCCTGACCTACCTCCCTCACCGAATCCAGACACCATGTCCTCATCAAAAGAAGCCGCTGCATCCTCTGAGAAGGTTCCAAATCTTTCCTCCTCCTTCTCCGCAAAGATCAAGGAAGACAAACCTATCTCCATCAGACTAGACAACATTCCTGTACTTAAAGGACAGGAAAACTACACGACTTGGGCAGCTATGATGAAGGTCATCTTCAAAGGAATGAAGGTATGGGACATAGTAGATGAAGGACTAGAACCAACAGACGACATGAGCGAAAAGGAACAACAGGCATACGAATCTCTTTGCTATCAAGCGGCATCCATATTCCTACAGGTAGTGCAACCCGATATTCTAGAGAAAATAATCGAGTTAGAGCACCCTCACCTCATGTGGACACATCTCCGCTCCGAATTCTATCGTGATACATATGCTATGGTTTAAGATCATGACTCTGGTAGAACTACCCAATAGCTATGACCCCTCCAAACCGATGTCTGAGTTCAAATCCCGTTTCGAAACAGAATGGTTACGTCTCAACAAACTAGCCAAAGGATCTTCAGACTCTTACCGACAACTTCTCTCCAGATTTCTGGACGAAGATAAGGCAAAAAGAGACTTCCTTCTCGGCTTTATAGTTAGACATCATCCAAACGTTGTGGACAATCTATCCACAAAGGATGACCTTACCTTCTCTGATATCAAGCTTCGGCTATTCGAACTGGATCACACCTCTCCTGCTTCTTCCTCAGATCAATCTGCTCTCGCTGCATATCAGCAAAAGCCAAAATCAAAGTCAACCTCTTCCACTTCCTCCTTCCCTGCCCAAAGAATAACAACTCTGGCAAATCCAAGAAGCCTTTCTGTAACTGGTGCAACAAACGCGTTCAGATGCATCTCAGAAGGATAAAGAACATGACTGGCAAAAATGCAAGCATCTACGAGCGCACAACGAAGAGAAAAGAAGAAAGAAGAATCGGCTCACGCGACAGACAAAAACACTGAAAACGTAAGAGGAAACCCCTTCTATTTTGACACTGGAGCAACTTCTCACATGTGCCCCCTTGCAGAACGGTTCGAAACTCTCTCGTTTTGTTCCGGAGCTGTGAAGTCCTCTTCAAAGGCTTCCATGCAAATCAAAGGCAAAGGCACTGTGGTGATAGACTCTGTGTTAAAGGATGGGACCATTTCTTCTTTTCGTATTTCTGATGTTCTTTTTGTACCTGATCTTGAGCGACCGTTACTTTCTTGGAGAAAACTGGCAGACAAAGGTTATAAATCTACTATGGAAGGGAATTTCATTTCAGTTATTAAGGGCAATAAATTGGCATTTCAAGCGGTATCTGATGGTTCTCTATTCAAAATCCCTGAAGTTAGCGACAAAGCATTCCTATCATATGAATTCTGGCACTCTGCACTAGGACACCTGGCTCCATCTTCCATTCAGAAAGCAAAAGACCTATACACAGATGCGTCATTCATACCTATGGAACCAAACAACTTTCACTGTCCCTCTTGTTCCCTCGCTAAGTCAACACACAGCAAACCCAAGTCATCAAATTCACGAGCATCCTCTAAGTTGGAACTAATTTATTCCGACCTATGTGGACCCTTCCCTGAACCCAGCTATGGCAACTCACTCTACTATATCTCCTTTATCGATGACAAGACCCGTGTCTCATGGGTCCGCTTTCTCAAGAAAAAGTCTGATGCTGTAAAAGCCATCGAAGACTTCGTCAGAGAAGTGGAACTCCAACACAATCTTCCCATCAAAAGATTTAGGACCGATAACGGAGGAGAGTATGTCAACAAACAACTTAAATTGTTCTTTGCCGACAAAGGGATCGTTCATGAACTGACTCCACCATATTCTCCGGAATCAAATGGTGTTGCTGAAAGACTTAACAGAACAATGGGTGAAACAGTTCGAGCAATGCTTCTCCCTCTCAACAATAAACGTCTATGGGCTGAAGCAGTCGCCACCTTCATCTATTTGAAAAACCGTCAACCTCACAGTGCTGTCAAAGATCAGACACCTTTTGAGGCATTTCACGATAAGAAACCTTCGATCTCCCACCTACAGCCCTTCGGATCTGAATGCTATGTGCATATCCCTGAGAATAAACGCTCAGCAGGAAGCAAGCTTTCTCCAAGAGCTCAGCTAGGTATCTTCACCGGATACACCAACGTTGACCACCACTATCGAGTATTCCTAAAGGAAGAAAAACGCTTCACTGTTTCAAGTGATATTTTCTTTCCTCCCTTTAAGCCAGAAGGAGTGGTTTTCTCGTCAAACCACCGTACCCAACACGCTACCCCAACTGCCTCTACCTCTTCCTCTTCAGGAACAAGTCTTTCTTTCAGTCAAACTGAAGGCTTCCCAACTGACGAGATGTGGTATGACTGGATGGACAGAAATCCTGAGCATGCAAATAATCTATTTGGCTCTGGACATCCTAAAGTCACCAATCTCTTTCAGAAGGCATATGAGAAGGGCAAACGTGATGGCTTCCTAGGACCTCAATTCTGGACACTTTCAAGTCCATCTCCTTCAAGACAACAATCCTCTTCTAGCGATGACTCAAGTCTATATCGCGACCCAAATGCAGCACCAAATGACATTCCACCTTCACCTTCACAATCCGCCATGTTCAAGCAATCTCAAGAATCTTCACTTAGACTTTCTAGAGACAATCAAGATGACTCCATGCCTGATGCACCGTCACTTGAATATTCAATCAGAACACCTATGGACACTGAATCGGATCACCCAGAACAACCAAATCCACAATATTTAAGAGACGAATCACTCCCGTCATTTCACTCGTCTTTCAGACCTATCAGGACACGCTATGGAAGGAATATCAGAGCACCTAGAGAATGGTGGAAAGCTGTTGAAGCAGCTCCAATCCAACCAGACTCAATCTCAAATGCTATCTCTAAATCCACTGCTCCTCCTAGGGATGACTTCGAAGCTGAAACCATCAATTCAAACGAATCAACTGTCCTACTAAGCATTCTTGAAGTCAACGAACCTAAAACCTATCGTCAGGCTATCCATTCATCGGACTCTGACAAATGGCAAAAGGCTATCGATGATGAACTTCAATCACTAAAAGACAATGATGTTTGGGATGTGGTTTCTCGTCCTCTTAAAAGGAAAATAGTGGAATCTAAGTGGGTATTCAAGGTTAAAGGCAATGCTGATGGAGAAGTTGAACGATACAAGGCAAGACTAGTCGCAAAAGGATTCTCACAAGAACAGGGTCTTTGTTATTTTTTTCTGGGGTTACTCAGTTTGTTATTTCCATTTACTCTTTTTTCGCTTCTCTTTACGGATAATTGATGGTTCATTGGATTACAATACTGATCGTATTTCTCGGTTATATTTTTACTTTTATTTTTACTTACGGGTTTTGGGCGCTAATTACTGCATGTTACGAGTCACATATGTGTCATATATGCATGTATATGTTTACTCATACACACCTTTTCGCTAATATCACATTTGTTTACTATTCATGTATTTTCTATGTTTTGGAATATTTTCAGGGTCAAATGGCTTTCCCACCTCGTTTTCTCAGTCGGATCTTTGGGTTTTTACTTTGGTTACTTGTGTATAAATACTGGCCTGTTCTCCCTCCGGTTGGGAAATAGTTCTATATAGAAAGAGACTACAATAGACGCCTTATACAGTATTCTTATGCTCCTCGAAGTATATTTCTTCTGTGTCTTCTGTTTAATTATTTACTACACCGAAGACATTCGCCTAAGATTATTTATCTGCATTATTCCCCGCAGGTGGTTTCATTAGACTTAATCTCACGATTAAAGCTGTCCTTCCCAGCCTCTGCAAATCTTCTTGTCAAAGATTTTCAGTCTTGACTACGACGAAGTCTTCTCGCCAGTTGTTCGTTTCGACTCTCTCCGTCTTCTCCTTGCCATTGCCTCTATTAAAAATTGGAAGGTTAAACAATTGGATGTCAAAACTGCGTTTCTTTACGGGATGTTGAACGAGGAGATCTACATGCAACTACCTGAAGGCAGCAGGTTAGATGGTAAAGTTGCATTGCTCAAACGTTGTATCTACGGTTTAAAGCAAGCCCCAAGGATGTGGTACGGCAGGCTGGTTACCTACCTCCAACCTTTCGGTTTCGCTATATCTGCTTTCGACCCATGTGTCCTAATTCACAGATCAGGCAACTTTTTCGTGGCCATCTATGTGGATGATATAACTCTCTTCGGACCCAACAGTGATTTAGCTGATCAAACCATTCGTCTCTTGAAATCTGAATTCAAGGTTAACGATATGGGACTACTTCACTATCTCCTTGGTATCCAAATTGATTATACTAACGCCGGTATCACCTTGTCTCAAACAGCGTTCATTGACAAGATTCTATCTAGATTCTCGATGACTTCTTGCAACCCTGTCTCCACACCCATCGACTCCAACCACCGTCTGATGAAGAGTTCTGATGGAGATCCAAGGGCCGATGCAACTGTCTATCGCCAGATCATAGGATCTCTCATGCGATCATGTCGCTGCAACAAGACCACCTAGCGTACACAATAACTCACCTATCACAATTCTGTTCTGATCCCTCCATTGAGCACCTAAACGCTGCCAAAAGAAAGTACTCGCATTATCTTGAGGTTCTAAGGATGCAAAACTCCTATACCCTAAAGGCACCGATCTCTATCTATCAGCTTATTCCGACTCATCTCACGGCAACTGCTTAGACACACGAAGAAGTTTCTCTGGATATCTATTTCAACTAGGACTGTCTCCCATCTCATGGAGATCACGAAAACAACGTTCTGTTGCTACCTCAACTGCTGAAGCTGAGTACATGGCAATCAACCTCACAGCCAAACACTATCTATGGCTAATTCGTGCCATTCGGGAACTCCTAAAGACTGATATTCCACACACTATCTTATGTGACAATGCCGCCGCCGAAGACCTTTCACGGAATCCCAAGCTTAACGACAGATCAAAGCACATCGACCTCGCTTACCATCACATTCGGGAACTTCTCGAAAATGGTGAAGTGAATCTCATTCATGTTGCTTCAGCCGATAACTACGCGGACATCTGTACCAAGGGACTCAACAAACAGATTCATGACCACTTATGTAGTCAGATATTTAACCATACTACAAAGTGAGAAGGAGTGTTATTTTTTCTGGGTTACTCAGTTTGTTATTTCCATTTACTCTTTTTTCGCTTCTCTATACGGATAATTGATGGTTTATTGGATTACAATACTGATCGTATTTCTCGGTTACATTTTACTGTATTTTTACTTCTATTTTACTTACAGGTTTTGGGCGCTAATTACTGCATGTTACGAGTCACATATGTGTCATATATGCATGTATATGTTTACTCATACACACCTTTTCGCTTCTATGTCACAATGTTTACTATTCATGCTTTCCCTATGTCTTGGTATATTTTCAGGGTCAAATGGCTTTCCCACCTCGTTTTTTTCGGTCGGATCTTTGGGTTTTTACTTTGGTTACTTTTGTATAAATACTGGCCTGTTTTCCCTCCGGTTGGGACTTTTGTTCGATATAGTTAAGAGACTACAATAGACGCCTTATATACAGTATTCTTATGCTCCTCGAAGTTTATTTCTTCTGTGTCTTCTGTTTAATTATTTACTATACCGAAGACATCCGCCTAAGACTGTTTATCTGCATCATCCCCCGCAGGTGGTTTCATTAGATTTAATCTCACAATTAAAGCTGTCCTTTCCAGCCTCAGCAAATCTTTCGTATCAAAGATTTTCACCCAGAACAACCCAATCCACAATATCCAAGAGACGAATCACTCCCGTCATTTCACTCGTCTTTCAGACCTATCAGGACACGCTATGGAAGAGATATCAGAGCACCTAGAGAATGGTGGAAAGCTGTTGAAGCAGCTCCAATCCAACCAGACTCAATTTCCAATGCTATATCTAAATCCACTGCTCCTCCTAGGGATGACTTCGAAGCTGAAACCATCAATTCAAACGAATCAACCGTTCTATTAAGTATCTTTGAAGTCAACGAACCTAAAACCTATCGTCAAGCTATCCATTCATCGGATTCTGACAAATGGCAAAAGGCTATCAATGATGAACTTCAATCACTAAAAGACAATAATGTTTGGGATGTGGTTTCTCGTCCTCTTAAAAGGAAAATAGTGGAATCTAAGTGGGTATTCAAGGTTAAAGGCGACGCTGATGGTGAAGTTGAACGATACAAGGCAAGACTAGTCGCAAAAGGGTTCTCACAAGAACAGGGCCTTGACTACGACGAAGTCTTCTCGCCAGTTGTTCGATTCGACTCTCTCCGTCTTCTCCTTGCCATTGCCTCTATCAAAAACTGGAAAGTCAAACAATTGGATGTCAAAACTGCGTTTCTTTATGGGATGTTGAACGAGGAGATCTACATGCAACTACCTGAAGGCAGCAGGTTAGATGGTAAAGTTGCATTGCTCAAACGTTGTATCTACGGTTTAAAGCAAGCCCCAAGGATGTGGTACGGCAGGCTGGTTACCTACCTCCAACCTTTCGGCTTCGCTATATCTGCTTTCGACCCATGTGTCCTAATCCACAAGTCAGGTAATTTTTTCGTGGCTATTTATGTGGATGATATAACTCTCTTCGGACCCAACAGTGATTTAGCTGATCAAACCATTTGTCTCTTGAAATCTGAATTCAAGGTTAACGATATGGGACTTCTTCACTATCTCCTGTAATGAGGGCCTTCGGTAGAAGAACTGTACTGGGTAACAGTATGGCTGTCGTTGCAAAATAGAAAGTATGGAGTCAGGTTGCAAGTAAAGATTCTATCACTAGAACTCAATAATCTTAAGGGCTCTCCTTTCGAATACTAAGTTTGGATCCTTCTTTTTTTTCCTTGAGAGCTGGAATCAAGTTCTCGGGCAGTAGAGATGCCAGTAGTTATACTGTTGTAGCACTCCCCTACCATTACTTCGAGTTCTATACTAAGTTGCAGTGGCTTTCCCAGCGTTCCCTAGAACCCCCGATAGCCCCGCTTCTGTGAAGAGATTTCACCTGCAGTACAACCATCGGAGCTATTACTAGATCCATTGTAAACCCTTAGTCAAAACCTATAGATGCTCCGCCGATAGATTAATGCATAATCTACCCTAACTAGAGTTACTACTTTTGGTAGTCATCGGTTTAAGTTGCTGTAAGAGTGTTTGCATGTCCGAGTTATCCTGGCCACTGCCTATCAGTCTCTGCTGATTAGGAACTGCACAGAGTACTGAGGATCGGTGCCTTCCTATTAGTCTCTGCTAATAGTGAGCCCACTACCTTGATGCAGGCTGGTACTCGTCAGTACCATCCTCTTCAAGTAGTTCCTACTGACTAAGGAACGAGAAGTAGTTAACTCTTACCACTGGTAGCTAACCGCTGTAGTAGGTACTTGCTTGCCTTCGCTCACATGATACTAGTAACAATCTCTTAAACATGTAACTGCCTTGTAGGTCCGTTACAAGATCCACTGTAAACCCTTAGTCAAAACCTATAGATGCTCCGCCGATAGATTAATGCATAATCCGTCCTGACTAGAGTTACTACTCTTGGTAGCCATCGGTTTAAGTTGCTGTAAGAGTGTTTGCATGTTCAAGTTTATCCTGGCCACTGCCTATCAGTCTCTGCTGATTAGGAACTGCACAGAGTACTGAGAATCGGTGCATTACTATTAGTCTCTGCTAATTGTAAGCCCACTACCTTGATGCAGGCTGGTACTCGTCAATACCATCCTCTTTAAGTAGTTCCTACTGACTAAGGAACGAGAAGTAGTTATCTCTTACTACTGGTAGCTAACCACTATAGTAGGTACTTGCTTGCTTTCGCTCACATGATACTAGTAACAATCTCTTAAGCATGTAACTGCCTTGTAGGTCCGTTACACAATCATGTTTGTAGTGGGGAGTGGGATGGTTGATGCCATGGTGGGAATGATGCCAAAACTCTAAAGAACTTTGATGTAGTTTTACGGTTACTAAGCAAAAGTTCAGTGGTTAATTTAAAAAAATAAATAAATAACAGACTAAAGGTTGCATGCCGCACACTCATTCGATTTTTATAAGGTTTAATTAGCAAGCCACTAGACTAATACCTGTCAGTATCCACGTAATGTATTAACCTTTAGGCCTCGCCAGTAAGGGCGCCACGCCTGTTTCAACTTCTTAGCGTAAAGACGGGTTTAATCAGTTTATATGGTAGCATCAGGTTATTAGGCCTAACTTTATGCGCGAGAAATTTAACTAATTACCTAAATGAAGTCTATCAAGATTATAATATTCACGGCTTATTAAACTCTTTATAATTGATAATCAATCGTACTGAAGGTGACAGCTGGTAGGTGACCAAACAATCTAGTGTAATGGTTGCCCGGATATCGACCAGAGTGAAATAAAGACTACGAATAAGATACGTAGTAGCCAAATTATACGTTTGATAATAAAATTCTGAAACACTACTATGGCTATCATTCAGCGAGAACTTATTGGCCTAAGATCCTGGTGAGCCTCCTTTCGAAGGTGCCCCTTTCTTCTTCATGAGGGAATTAAAAAATGCGGATAGGACCTCATTCTGGCTCTTTCCGTCTCCCCCAGTTTGATTTACTGGTATAGATTCTCTATCTGAAGCTCTGCTAGCCTCTCGCTCCTATTGGTGATTGTCGGGAATTTTTAGATAGTAGTCAGAGCGGTAACGAAGATGGTACGTACCTTTAATCTTTCCAACATATTTTCAGCATCTACTTGAATGCCCCCAACATTAAACTGCACTGGCCCTACGTGCTCAATAACCCTCTCGCCACTTCCGTTGATTTGGTTGTTCTTATCTTCTTTCCCTCCGCGAGCAGTTTTTTCTTCCGCAGCTCTAGCTTCCAAAACCTCTAGTTGACCAGAGAGAAAATCTTGAGTATCAACGGCTGGCACTTCAATGCCTCTCCCTCCATTCTTGTTAAGTAGTGCAAGTCCTTCAGTCCCCCCACGTTTAGCATCTTTAATCACATCCTCGTAAACCTCCACTGCTCCTCCTTCACTCTCTGGTTCCTCTAAATGCGGTGAAATATCGACGCTCCATCCAGAATTTATTCCTTCCACATCGAAGCCTTCTCGAAGTACCCGGATCTTGCCCCAAGAGTCCCAGTGAGGTGGAACGAGAACTTTATCACGCTCAATAACATTATGCTTTAGAATTTGTTGCTATAAAAATAATTATTAATATGTAGAAACGAGCACATAGGATAACAGCTTACACGTTGTGGCGGTTGAATTGACAAAAGAGAAAATATGAGCGGGCGGATAGGAGACGGTGCTGAAGGAGTTGTATATATCAGTGATGCTCCATCTAGATTACGATCAGCATTCTAGTTAGTTCATTACTACTAATAGAAAGTATATTGGAGTGAAAAATTACAACATACGTTTTAGCAAAACTGTCCGCAGAAACTGAAGGACAAAATCAAATTCTTCCTCTTTCCATCCACGTTCCTTTTCCAACATTTCGATTTTATCGGCCTACAAGTTTTACCAAGGTTAGCGTTATATTTTAGTCAATTATAATATATTAAGGGTCAGTTTCTGCACATTTTGACAGACAACGCAAAGGGGCAATCCTATAGGCTCGTCAAACTCCCCTGGTCCCAGGGGAATTGTAACTTCTCCAACACCTCCACCCCCGGCATCAGTGTGTGTACTCCGTCTGATTTCCCAGGAATGTGTAACTTCATCCAGGGTCCTCCTACAATCATCATCTAAGCTAGTGAAGATGCCCCGTACTAATCGAACCCAAGTCTTTATCTCTCGCATCCAATCCCAGGGCTTTGACCAATCGAGAAGTATGACTATTAGAGTCTCTGGAAGAGTTGCAGTAGTAAATAGCGGGCGGAGGAGGGGAATGAATGAGGGTGTTGGTTCCGAAACTAAATACACTCCCAGCCGAGCAAGCACATCTGTAGAACACTATGATTAGAGGATTTAAAGAAAGTAATAAACAGCGGGAAGATAACGCACCTTCATGATCAGCATCTAGGATGTCTAGGTAGGTGTATCCTAGAGCAAACGCGTTTGCAACAGGTGGTCTTTTGTCGGCCTTCCTATGCCCACCCCCAGATCCTACCCCTCCAACTCCTAATGATTCAACAAACTCCTTTTGGCCGTCAGCCGATCCTCCTGTGGGGTTCCGTTCAAAGCGTCAGCCCGCCTTTTTCTGAGAATTCGAGACCATGAATTCCCGGAGGAGGGCACAAGGTTGTCCGTACCTAAGACCAGGATGGACTTTTGCGGTAGTCTCTTCGAAGAAGCAACAGATGACAGCATAGATGACCACATATCGTCCTTCTCTGACTCGATAGACGAAGTAGTCGACAAGGCAGAACCTGGCCGCTCATCGAAACCGCCGGAGCGGGCCATAATTGTTATCTCGTAGCTACTCGGTGGAGCGAGGAAGAACTTTGCGGAGAAGAGGTTATTTATGGATAAACAGATAAGGGATTAGGTATTGCTAGGATCCCAGGTGTAAAAACGAAAATAGAAGATTAAAGGAGGTTATGGTGAAGGCGGTTAGGTGGAGGAGGCGTGTATTAGGCCTGTACTAGCTGACTAGAGCCCTCCTAGTCGTACTGTCTTATGTATGGTTTGCTGTCGATCTTCTTACTTTCCGCGTGGCCTAGCCGTTCTAGATACAACGCAGACATGAGTAGGAATACAGTGTTAGGGCTCTGCAGGCACCTACTCTCGGTTCCAGTTGATGTGCCTGATAGATGGTTGATGTTTAAGAATGCGATGAGTCGGCATATGTACCTTGGCGTCACAGGTGTAAACTAGTGACCTTGTTGCGCTGCTCCCTTCAAGCTGCTCTTATCTCCAGCGTTGTTAATAAATAGTATCGGACTTAACTTTATTCTAGCTCTTCTATGCGTGTGTGCTAGCCAGTCTCCTTCCTCTCTCTCTTTCTCAGTATCTAATATTCCCCTCTCTATCTGGTTACTCTTCACTCACCCCTACCCGTACCTCCCCTCACTTTCTCCTCTCCTATCCTCTCCACTACCTCCACCCCCTCCACCCCCTTTACTCTCTCGCTCCTACATCCAACATGAACACTCGTCCACAGATAGCTACGACAGACCGCTCCCAAGCTCTCTCTGCAACTTTCAACCAGGACTACTCTTGCTTTTCAGTTGGCCTTGATTCTGGCTTTTGTGGTACGTCAAGCTTCAGGCCGCGCATTCTATGCATTTCATAACTACATAAGGTCGGATCAAGGCTTACTCCCTATGGAAATTCAGTTTACAACACAGACCCATGTGAGCTACACATCTCACGAAGTAACTGCCCTCATTCTGCCTCTACCCTGTTTTAGCCAAGTTAACACCACTAATCCGCCAAGGTCTCAATGCCGGTATCGGGATTGCTGCGATGCTCAACCGAGCCAACTACCTAGCAATCGTTGGCGGTGGTCGCTCACCTAAGTTCCCCCAGAATAGGGTCAACATCTGGGATGACATCAAGCAAAAACCAGTAATCACCCTTGAATTTCGGTCTGGGGTACATGCAGTACGCCTTTCACGCTCCCGGATAGTTGTTGTCCTGTCAGGTAGTGTCCACATTTACGCCTTTTCCTCGCCGCCATCACGATTGCATGTCTTCGAAACCCATGACAATCCGCTTGGCTTAGTCGCCCTATCATCAAAGACCCTTGCATTCCCAGGCAGGTTACCAGGGCATCTGCAGATGTTCGATCTTGTCACAGGGAACGTCAATATAATTCCTGCACACTCAACGCCACTTTCAGCTGTAACAATTTCACCTCAGGGTGATTTGCTAGCCACGGCATCTGAGAACGTAATTAAACCTACCAACCCTTGAAGTTGATGCAGGCAGAAACTAATCCCTATAGGGCACACTAATTCGTGTGTATTCTGCTTCAACTGGTCGTTTGATCACCGAACTCCGTAGAGGCATTGACAAAGCAACAATCTTTTCCCTTGCCATCTCTCCAGCTTCATCCCGTCTAGCTGTGACAAGTGACAAGAACACCTTGCATATCTTCGAGCTTCCATCATTGTCTTCAATATCCCAAACGGTACCTCGGCCATCATCATCACTTTCCTCACACTCTACGACTACAACTCCATCGGGTGACAACAAACGTTGGTCATTATTGGGGAAGTTACCACTATTACCAAAATACTTCTCTAGCGAATGGAGTGCTGCACAAGCGAAATTTGAAGGTGGAGGAAGGGGAGATTTGGGTTGGGTCGGTGAAGATTCTCTAATTGTCATTGGAACTGGTGGAAAAACAAGCGAGGCGCGGTGGGAAAAGTTTGTAGTCATTGAGGGTGAAGGGGGTATTGGTATTGAGTGTATACGGGAAGGTTGGAGAAGATATTTAGATAATGACTAAGACCATTATTGACCGAACCTTTCGGGGAGGCACCGCAGAAAAGTCGTGTTGCGTTGTCGGTTTCCAGGATTAACTTTCTTTTACTTCGCTGTTATGCAAGACTGCTTGTGGAATAGAACAGGGAAAGTTTTATTAATCTATGGGAAATTCCCTTTAGAAAGTCTGTCCTATTAGAGCAAGTTTATCGGAGGTAGGTTCATTTTATCATGTTTTCTTCATCTCTTTCTTTATTCCCTTGCCGGGTATCCAGTGTGGCGTTTTATCAGATAGCTTTTCTAATATCCCATATGGCGAGATATGGTTTTATTTGCTAATACACTGTCTTTCATCTGTCATTAGCTGGAGCATAACTATCTAGTTGAAGCTACAATATTTTTCGCTAGCTATCTAGCATAAGCTGAAGCTATAATGATTGAAGGAAACACAAAATCCATGAAAATCTCACTAGACTAGATTTCCCTTAGTAAAGAAAAATACATTCCGCTTGCGCAATTGCCTCATACCGGTAATCTGTTTCTCCCTTTTGTTTATTAAATAGGTTAAATCCATGAAGTATCACTCGAGTGTCTCTTCATTTCTGAGGTAAGTAGGAAGCAAGAGAAACAGGCTTGATGGCTAGACCAAAAAAATATAGAGAAGAGCAAGCAAAATGGCTGGAATGGGGACACTCCCCATCAGCAAATAACGGGTTCCTTGCTAACCTCAGCAAGATCAGTGGGATTAGCGAGAAATTACTCTTATATTTGACCCCTGTGTGCCTCTGTACAGTTGTGGATAAGCAAAGTTCTGTAAGGGACCTAAGCGAATCACTATCACTTGTGGCTAGGGACTGTACTTCTCCGTCGCATCTAATCGCTGCGAAATCACGACACTATTCTCTCTGGCAGATATGTATTCTAGAAGATTTTTTTTCAATGGATCTTCAGAAGTCACTAGGAAGAATCAAAAAATTTCCTAACGGAAGCAGTAGGAATTTCTACCCGTCAAAGCCAAAAAGTGCTAATATTAGTTATTTAACGAATACTAATGAATGTTTTTTTATCTCCCAGTCAATAAATTCGGGATCCTAAACACGATCTAAGCAAAGATAATAAGGTGATGCCTAGTAAACCAAAACTCTGCCATCAAAACCCAAAGCCCTCTCCATCGAACCGCTAGGTTTATAGTTTTAGGTATTTAATATTTACCCACAAATACAAAAACTGACATCTAAACCTAACCTTTCGGCAGAATACACAACTCGCCAATTCCAAAAAGCCCCCACGATTAGCCTGAAGATAAACACTAGATTGCTAGATTCCGGAAATCTCGATGGGGAAAAAAGAAACGATATTATATATACTAAAGAACTGCAGATGAGCTTGATCTAATCTCTTAATATCATAAATATCATCAAAAGTCTTGTATCCCCGTATCTCCAGCAGTCCCTTCCACACTTGGACTCTCAGCATCAAAGTATGCATCCTGTGCATCCCTCTCAATTTGCCTATAATCATCATACTCCTCATTATTATCAATTTGGTCATAGTTTATATCCTCATCTCTCCCCTCAAGAAACCTAAGTGTCATCGTCTCTCGCCATACTTGTTCTGCCTCTTCTTTCGTCTTTACTATCTCGCCTACACTGTTTTCTGCTCTCGTCTCCAAGGTAGCGGCATCGCTATCACGCAGTGCATCAACCTTTGCCTCTGAACGAGATAGATCAGCGTGTAGTATTCCCGACCAACCCTTCCTTCGACCCTCTTCTTCGCGTTCGGCAGGGGACTGGTGTTGTCGGATAAGACGGTCATAGAGTAGTGGGTCGGCAAGTTCTAGGTCGGGAGAGGAAAAATACGCGGGGGAATTCCTAGTGAGATATTGAAGACTATAGTTTTAGGAGTTAGTATTGAAGGTTATTCGTATTTCAGTTCCATTACCGTCTATTTCTGATAGTAATCCGATCTGGACAACTTGGCACTTGAGCAGCTTTGGGATGGTTAGTATTTATTTAAGGGAAGGTGAAGGTGAAAATGGCGGGAGCGGGAGTGATCGAGAGGTGGACCTTGTAGGGAGAGATGAGCCAGCTCAGCACCCACTATGGAGGAGGAGGAGGAGGAGGAGGAGGAGAAATTTCGAGTTTCGCATTCTATTTTATGCTGTATTCTTCCAGGCATGCTATTATCCGCTCTTTTGAGGCTTTGTGGTAGGTCTGTATTTGTAGGTATGGTATCTACCATTCGTAGTTAATCTGAGTAGGGAGATGCATGTGCTCGCTCGCAGGTGTGATTAAGTACCAAGAACTCGATCCTTAAAATTTGCTTGCGCCAGGTATAGGGGCTATAACATAGAACCTTTGCGATAGCCACCATTTTTATGGGGGATACCAAAAACCTTTTGTATAGGTACTTCATTTAAAAAATTAAACAATAACTATATACTCGGGTCAGGGGTGAAGTATTGGGACACACTGAAAAGGGAAATATAACAATTGCACAGATTCGTGACGCAATAAACACAGTGGTAGTGACAGCCTGGTCTGTCCCAATACTTCACCCCTGACTCGAGTACATGAATGTGCTCTCCATTTTCTTCATACTAGCAGTGGTTTAAAAGCTTTGCTTGATAATACTTTGGCGGCCAGCGTGGCACCACCAGCCCAATCAAAGCTTATATCAAAGAACTACATGTACCCAACCAGTGGCAGTTCTCACCCTTTACACCCATGTATGAGAGATGAGGCTCATCAGCCCCAGACACCGACCTGACTTTGGCAGCCAATAAGAGCTTCATGTGACAGCTGTGCTATAGCTGTGGCTAGTGCAACACGTTTCATCTGTCAATAGCAATAATCCCTGCACTCCAACATATTGGAAGAGTTCTTAAAACTACCACCGGGTTTTTTCGGCTTGCTTATTCCACCTTCACACCTTGACGACACGCTGGCCTTGTCACAACTTTGAGAAAATTACTTTTCTACATACCTTCTTATCTCTAGAAAACGAGTTAGGAGATATCTAGAGCTCAAGCTATCCTCAACTCCGCCATCCAACTGCTAGTGGGTCCCAATGACACCCGCGCCTCCCAGAACCCCCGAAGAAATGCGGACCATTGCGAAGCGGCGTGCGCAAGCTACAAAACAGAAGCCCTTCCTTATTGGTCCCGATATGTTAATGCACCATAGTCCTACATCGGTATTCAGAGCACTAGCACTCATCGCGACCGCGTCTGTGGCTTCATTCGCGTCCCAGTTGGCGTTGGCACCTGTCTATGGCGATATCCCAACATCCCTATATCACACAAAGATCTCAACAGCTGTTTTTATTGCTGCATGGTCTACAAAATATAGTCCAGTTAAGCTACCTCATAAACTCAGGAGATTGCTGCCGATACTTGCGGTTTGCACCCCTGCTATTCAAAGATATATTTTCCGATACTCCGAGAGTTGGGGCCCTGAATATGGTCCGATCTACACCGAAGGTGTTACATATTATCCCATCCTCTTCCTCACGGTACTTTCCTCTGCACTTCTTCTAGACCTTCAAAATGTTCTCTTTGACATAGTTTTGGCTGTATTCTCCTTAAGTTTCTTCTGGGGGACACAATCATTCGTCCCCGGTCTTTTAAGAAACCACATTGGGACCTCATGGCTTCTTACTCGATGTGGACTCCCACACTTGTACGGTGGAATTTACGCTCTCATATCACCTTCTTTATTCCTTTTTGCAACCATTCCAGCTTTGTATCATACGACAACAGTAAATACAATGTGTATCACTACTCCCGCGCTCAACGAAACACTCGGCTTCTCAAACTACACTATCTTGGCTCGTCAGGAATCCAACACTGGATATGTTTCTATCTTGGAAAGTAGATCTGAAGGCTATCGGGTTATGCGATGCGACCACTCCCTACTGGGTGGTGAATGGCAGCGACCACCCCCAGGCTTTGAGCATCTTGATCAAGGGTACAAGGAGCCAGTGTATGCAATTTTTGTGACAATGGAAGCTGTAAGGCTTATTGATCCGCCACCAAAAAACCCTAACCCAAAAGCCTTGGCTATGTATGTTTATGCTGATCCCTTGAAACCTATGTATCTACTAATAGTTGTTTTAGTGGGCTGGGGATTGGTACCGCAGTGAACGGTTTACTCTCACATGGCGTTGAAACAGACATTGTTGAATTGGATCCCGTTGTTTACCAATATGCCAGGGATTATTTTGCGTTAAAGCCGAACCACACGGCATATATTGAGGATGCGATTGGCTTTGTTAAGAGAGAGTCATCTGCGATAAAAAACAAAAAACAGTATGAGTTCATCTTGCATGATGTATTCACCGGTGGCGCGGTTCCGGCGAGTCTTTTCACCACCGAATTCTTTACAGAACTACGAACACTACTTACTGAAGATGGTGTTATTGCAATTGTGGGTCCCCTTCGTCCCCATAAAGGTGTTAACCTAAGACATTTGGAATGAGTGCACAATTTGTCTTTAAAAGCCGTGGGAACTAGAGTGTGAAGTAGCTGGAAACATTAAATCTGAAACAACTACTAATCACATTACTTATAGAACTGGGCTGGTGACTTGAAGCTGCAGGCTGCAAAGTCTATTATAATGACAGTCATGTCAATCTTTAATAACTGCAGGGTTTTTCGGGAAGATATGCCTGATAAAGATATTCAAACGGCTGCTGTTGACTTCACAAATATGGTAAGTTATATCATTAAATCCTTATACCCAAGTATTTTCCTTTTGGTAAAAATATCCTTTATCACATTTTACCATCATGCATTTTTGTCGAATGAGGGTACTTAACCAAAGTTCTGGGAGATATTGTTCTTTTTTAATCTACGGGTCCCATACCCGTGTGGGTAAAGTTCGACCAGGTCTGTGGTTTGTACCAGCACAGAAATATGCCGTACTCTGGGTTTGGTGCAACAGTATCTCCGAGCCCTGTCGACCTATTGCTAATTTCACTCTTTCTTCTAAATATGCCCTTTACCCCATTCCTGTGGTTTACCAATCTTTATCGTAACTATTTCGTGTTACCCGGGCTTGGTAGACCCTGTTTCCTACTTACCCCATAAATTTCTGCCAAGTAAAACGCTTTGTGGCTGAACCCCAGAAATCCGACTACAAAAATTTCTTTTTGAGCTCATGTGCTGTCCTTTGCCTTATCCAATTTGCCGTTCTTTCCGGGGTGGAATGTTTTTCTTTTGCAAAAAGCTTACTTTTTGTCCCGGTTGGCTAACCGGCTGCCAACCATGTTGTATAGGTTATTTTTTGTACTCGGTCAGAGAAGCCCTACTCTTTCCGTGCACCGACCAAAGCCGACTTCCTAGGATCTTATGCAAGACAGAAATACCTATTCCCAAGATACGAGATCAACCTCACAAACTATTTCGGCAACAGTACCACCTGGACACTCCTCGATAAGAAGAGCATCGGTTCACTGGTAGAATGGCAGCAGATGAGCGCTTTGGGGCATTGGAAGGTTATTAGGACTGTGGTTCCTCCATCGGTTTGGGAGAATTATTAAAGATAAATTCATCATAGTTTTGTTAGTTTATTATGTAGGTATGAAATATATCCAACAATCTCCTTAGGGTTTATATTCCAGTAGGTACGTAAGTATTAATATTTACTTTGACGCTGGCACCAGTACTTTCAGGTGAGGATGTACGTTACTTTGCGTCTAAAGCTCGTAGTGTACTTAGTTTGTCTTGGGATAATGCACGGTTTCTATGGACACGTGCCTTACCGAGCATCTTTTTTTTGGGTGAGACGGCGGGCAGCGACAGCCGTCGGTAGCACTCCTTAGGCAAGCTTTGTGCGACCCTTTCAATTGCGACATAATTCGTATTCCTATTCATAAACACTATAACGAAGCTGTACCTACATAATACATAAATGGTATAATTTTTACTGGCCAACCTTGGCTTTGTTCTAATGCTTCCTTTTGTCCATCCCGCCACTCCTTCCCCATGTTCCAGCGGCTTCATACATCCCTCCCATGATTGGTTACCAACTCGCAATTTACGACTTAGAAAAATACCCCCACGCGCAACGATAAAGTCGCGACACAAATTGAGAAATAAATTGACAAGTCAACTTATTCCCTCCTATCCCATTCGGCGGCACAGATTTACCCTACATGGAGCGTTGCACACGATCAAATTACTGGGTGCCTTCCTGTCGATAGAGACGTAAGCGGGCCCTGAAAAACCACTATTGCATGAGATGATTCAACACAATATGTAATCGAAGCTTTTCCTAGAATTATACAGTCCAGACAAGCTTCCCTGAACTCAAACAGGCCCAAAGCAAGGCAGATCCAACACCTTCGTTTCACGAGCTAGCGCTGGCCCTTGACCGACAGGCCGAGGAGTTCTTTGAACTAACTACGGCGACAGTGCCGTAGTATTATATGGAGTTTCTCAGTGACCTTCCGTCTTCATCAATCAGCCCCCTTTAGTCCTTCTTGTAGATCTTATAGACCGCTTAAGCTGCCTTACTTCGCTTGATTTTTTTCCATTGCCTCTGGTGAGCCGCAAAAAAAAAGGGCACTCTGTCCCTTTATCTCTCTCATCTCATCGTGACTATGATCGTGATCACAAACTGAACCACAGTTCGCATCATTAGTCTAAATCACGCCTCCCTGTGCGAAAAAAAAAAAAGCTTGTCCATTCCCGTTGTGGAATCCCTCTTTTTCTCAACCGTTTCTTTTAGACTGTGCGGGTTTGGTAGGTCAAGCAAAAATGAAAACATAAAGATAGTGAATCGAACTGGTGGCTGCTATCGGTTCTTGATATACCCCATTATTTCACCTCGAGCCCCAACCAACCAACGGCAATACCTAGTATGGTCAGCTGTTAACCTGCTGCAGGGTCGTTCCTCTATCTATCTCGTCCCGATACTCCCCCCCCCCCCCCCCAAAAAAAAAGCGACAATTTCCTCGAGGCTTTTAGTCCTCTCTCTCTTCCAAACTTCCGCACTCGAAAGTAGGAATTGCACCAAAGAAGACACATCCGCTCTCCACTTCTCAGGATTAAAAGTGCTTTCTTTCCCCACAATCTAGGTCTATCGGGGATGGCGGGCGCGCATAAATACCTCGTTACAGTACGTGTACCAGACAGGCAGACAGCAAGACTACGCTGTACGAGCACGCAAGGTTTAGGCTAGCACGACATGTCGAAAGAGCGAAACAGATTTTTGTTCTATTTTATGAGGCAAAATTAGTGCTTTCGTCATTTACTCTAGAGAAATCAATCACCTCACACCTATAGTAGGATTGCCCGTTTTTATCCGTTCTAAGTGAATTACTGGTACGTCCGCGGAAACTGGAATCTCGCCCTGGTGCCGGCAAAAAAGCAAGCGTGCATCGTAGCTCGGCGATCGAACATGATCGCTGATACTGATGGACCTACGTCTATTTGTTCTTACCGCTACGAGATAGTTGGCCACCATCAAGATAATAGAACTATTTTAAGCGGAACGGAAAATCGGAAATTTTCCTGTTTTTGCCGAGCCACACCATTTGTTTGTCTGGCTTCTACCGCCGAGAAACTGTGTTTGTAAATATAAGCACAAGTACTTTACCATGCTATGCTACTTAGAGACCCATAAGTACTGTTTATCCTACTTGACCTAGAAGCTGTATTTATGCCTGGTTTATGGCCTTTTGTTCTTAAGAAGCAAAGTGATCAACGAGAATATAAATTTTGATACTTATACGTATCAAAATAAGATGTTATTACATTTTTAATGATAGTAGTCTATGTGATGTATAAATATAATAAAAAAATTCCGAGCTAAACACCTTGAATGTGAACGAAACCTCCAAGAATACCAAACCCCTATACTCAAACAAGAAGTAAAGGACAGAAAACTTCCACGCCGATTGTAGATAGTTTAAACATAATAAAATGTGTAGTAACAACGTACGAAGACAAAACTAGTCATTGACAAAAAAACGCTAGGGAATAAAAGGATATCAACCCATAAAACGCCTTAGTAAACAGCAATCCCCAAAACGGATATATGAAATGTTCCCAAAAAAAAACAAACCCAACCACCCAGATATGCCCTCTCCCAACCCTACACTAAATAAGCACGGAGACAAATGAAACCACACGGTCGGATTGATGAAAAGTTAAAATAAATAGGAAGCAAAGGACCTGGGCCAACTGCAAAATTTTGTTTCCACTGGTTGGGGGGTCTCTCCAGCTTCTATAATTCTCGACCAAATGGTGTTCCAGTATGGACGGGAAGATGCACATGAAGACGGTGAACACCGACCTTTCCGGCTTGTCTGCAGGCCGACTTAGACCCAGCATCCACATGTTTGAATAATGGATCGTTATGATCGTCCACATTGCAGCACTCGATGCTTTGCACCCACCTATCTGTAAGGGCCTCCTGGATTGTGATGCGTTTCGTAGGGTCGAGGTGCATCATTTGGAAGAGAAGACGCTTTGCGGCTGGTTTGAGGGAAGCGAGGACATAGTGACGTGGATATGTGCTATCCTTTGACATTTCACCATCGGGGTGCCTTTGGAGCCAATTACCGAAGGATTCGACATATTTCGCGTACTGTGGGCTCTCGGAAACATTGGCTTTGTGCCACAAGGGCCCGCCAAATGCTAGAACAAAGTAAACCATTGCGCAAGACCAAACATCTAATTTACGAGCATCATAGAGTCCTACAAGAAATAATTAGAGTCATGTTAACCCCCTAGGACTAAAATAATACTAACCTTCTTTGTTCTGAACCTCCGGGGAAATGTAAGGAGCACTTCCAACGATACCAGGTTTGCTCAGTCTAACCTCATTCATCTCAATCCCGCATTTGATCCCAGCATCGCCAGGATGTTTTCCACGGAAAACCTCTGAAACGCCAAAATCCGTTATCTTAAGATGACCGTCGTTGGAGATCAAAAGATTTTCTGGTTTAATATCCCGATGGGCAATCCCATGGTCGTGTAGGTAACCGACACCCCGGAGCAACTGTTTGAAGCAGCAAAGCTTCTCCTCATCCTTCATGAATGACTTCTCGATTAGACTGAAAAGATCACCCCCGGCACAATATTCCATGACGTGACACCATCGATCACTGCTGCTGAAACACAAGTCTTCTGTTGAAACAATGTTTGGGTGGTTTAAACTCTTTGAAATGCAAAACTCAGAGTTAACTTTCTCGACATACTCTTCTTTTGTCTCACTCCTGCTCTTCTTCCGGAACTCTTTAACAGCATACAGCTCATTTGGTGGACCAGTTATTTTGTGCATAACTTTAACAATAGCCGACACACCCTCACCGCAAATCTTGCTCTTTCCAGGTACGTGACTGTGGTTTGCGTACTTTGATGAAAGTGGAATGATGGGGACATTTAAGACTGGTACAACGCTGCTCATCCTACGTGATTTTGATCCGGCCCCGACCATCGCTGGATGGGTAATGGCATTTCCAGTCAAGTCCTTAATACCGCTCACGCTGTTCGAGCGTGAACGTCTAGAGAAAATTCCAGGACGCTTTGATGAAGGTGTCTTTCCGTCGAATGTACTAGATGGCCGTGGAGCTGGTATAGGTTCTAGTGCGGACGTAGGTGATCCCATTGGATGAAGTGCATTTGCTTGTGATTCGCTAGGTGCGTTCTGGACCGAGAAAAAGCCCTTTGTCTTTGTGGGAGAAGGAGTGCGCTGCCCGGCGTCTGATACATGACCTGAGGAGTGCACCCTACGCATGAGTCCATGAATTTTCTCGGAAGCCTGACGCCTCAGTTTCCCACGAGTAGGCACCTGCTCATGTACAGGAGATGTTGTTTTGCGGGGTGGTGTAGCTGGTGTGTTGACTATTGCTGGAGTGTTCTGGATAGTGTGGAATGCTTCATTGCTAGAACTGACGAAGATACTCGAGTGACCATCACTGGTGGGTGTGAGTGGCTCGTGGGTCTCGCTGGCAGTCTCGTCATCTTCTTCCTCCTCTAGGACAGTGTGACATTCATGGGCATGTTCCTCAAAAGATTCGGGTCCTATATAAAACTTGGGTTTTGAATGGAGGTCGGCATGTTCGAGATCAAGTAGAGGTGGTGCTAATGGAGGGTATAGCGCAGGAACAACTGAAGGGTTCGACTCAGGGTACATTTCTGGAGTCATTGGTAATGACGATAAGGAAGCTATCGAGCTTGAGCAGGTAGAAGGGCAAGAATCTGAGTGAAATGAAGTGTTCATCAATGCGGTCTATGATGTACAAAAGAGGCTGTGGCTAATTGTGGGTTCTGATGGGAAAGAGTTGGATGGGAGAGGGGGGTTGACAAGTAGCTGGCAACCTGCAGTAGCTGTAGTAGTACAGTGTAGTTGCAGAGGTATACTAGTGGTAACCGCAGTGGCTATGTTAGCGGGGGGGGCAGAAGTGGTAATAGCTAGTAGTGGGTATTTACTATGGGGCCAGTTGGGAGTGAAATGGGAGATGCCGTCCTGCTTATAGGTAGGGGATGAAGGTAGAAACGCAGAGATGTAAGGGTAGGTGCAGCAAAGAGAGTAAAAGTGATTGTCCGTAATCCGGCGGATATCGACGTGCCATGCAGTAGATCAAGGATATAAGGAGTATAGAGAAATCAGGTAGAAGGAGCCTCGAGTGGTCTAGTCTAGGGCTGTCAAACTAGAAAGGGCTGAAGCGCTGTGTCTGAAGCAGTGAGTCCCGGAGTGAGGGGGAAGGGGCAACACAACAATGCACAAATGCGATCAACTGTGTTCAGTATGCCTGAAGGAATGTGTTGAGGAAAGAAGACGGGGAGTAGAAGAGAGGGAGAAGTATGGTAGTAATAGTTGTTGCGGCAGCGGGGGATGTGATGCGAAGGATTGGAGGATTGAGGGAGGTGAATGGATGGATGGATGGATGGATGGGGGTCTAGAAAAGTAGTGGTAGAATGGTGGGGTGGGTGGATGGGTGGGATGGGGGGATGGATGGAGCGACGGCGAACCTGTACTGCTGAAGGGCTCAAAACAGGACACTGGATCACAGAGAGACCTGAACGCCTCCCACAGAGAAGAGCGAGAGGCCCTGCCTGACGGTGATAAGTGAGCCAGTGCATGGGCGTTACGCTCCTCTTGCGCCTGCGCGAGGGTGGAGCGGATCTCGGCTTTGCTTTTTCGGTTGTTGCTGAGTGGGGACAGGCCCTGCTTAGTTGGGGGCGGGTCAGGAAAGCAACAAGATGGTGGATTTGGCATTACTCTACTTACTCGACTGGGGTAACAACCACTTGAAGGAGTAAGGTCTGGGCTAAGCAAGATTTTAATAAAGGACCCCTCACCCAGTCGATGACGATATGACGATGGTGATGTCGGAACCATCATCTATCGTTCTCAAGTTCTTCTTTATCTTCTTCTTTTCGTGATCCAGATTCCTGGTACCATAGAATAAAATATTAAGTTATATGTACCCCATCATTTGGGACACCCGCCAGACCAACTCGTAAACGGAAGCTCAGATATCATATCGTGTTTATCCACGAACTAGAACAAAACAAACACAATACACCATCTACTTGTTCAATTCTGGTCCGGTCCGGTAGGTACTTATTCAAAGTTCTTACTCTGGTAACCCTTTTTTTTTACACCGATCTTAGGCTTTCTCCCCGTGTAAATACATAGCCGCTACTCCCACTACTTGTCTCATCCTCGAATGATAGGTCTACCATCTCTATAGTATGTATCATCTGTAAGAGAGTAAAAAGTACTAACATCAAAGGGTAAGTGACTTATCCTGCAACGCGCATCTATCCACATGTGCGCTACGTAGGTGCCTACCTCCAAAACACCGTTGTGCTAGCCAGCGGGGAAGGGATCATGGCCGGCCGTCATATTTTACGGCCAGTTAGGATCTCACGAGTCACCGCGACCGCGCGACTCTAAGTGGGGGGCCCTACTGAGATCGGAAGAAATAGTATCCCTCGTTGACAGTTTCTGGGCGATTTGTAACCACCTCAATAATCCCCACACTTTTTTCGCGCGGAATCATGGGCAACAAGTTTTCTGGGGTAAAGGGTTCCGAGAATTTTAACCCCGCCTTAATCTCTCAGATTATCTATCTTGTTACCAAAAACAGAACCGTGAGTTGCGGCTTAAAAAATCCAATGCGGATTTAGCAGCCCGGTAAGGGAAAAAAAATCTGCCAGCGCATTTTCATTCAGCCGTTATCCGGGACTGCGGAGGCCGTCCGTGGCGGAGAAGTCGGAGACAAGGTCCCCGCAGAAGTGGTAAGAAGAAACAATACATAACCACGGCTTACAACGCTTTGTCCCTCGCTGTCAATGCTGCCTCTTATTCTAGCCCGCGACTCAAAGTGTCACCGCAGTGTACCTACATGTTATATATGTATAGAGCTGCGCGACATGCGAGTGTGAGGAGGAATGCGATAAAGCAGCTGCGACACGACAGGTAGGGTACGATGTGCAGGCGGTTCAGGCGGTTGGCATGTCATGTCTGCTGTCCCAGCAATATTTTCGTCTCAGCTTTTTACTCCTCTGCTAACTATGTTGGCAAGTCCCTGCCGAAATATCTTTGGGGCAAATACCTGGATTGATTGGCTGGAAACACCAAAGCAGCCTTCAGTACTGGACCCGCACTTTGAGAGATGCCGTCCTTCCTTGCATAACTCCTATTCACCCCCTTATTCAGTCCTTTTAGTCATTACTATGGTGTTTCTCTTTGGCTGAAGATTTGTAGGATGAGACAAACTGAGTATCATGAAGAAAAAGTCACCTGCTTAGGTTCTTAGCACACTATTATTTATATTGCTTAGTTGACCCAAGACCCCTACTTGAGCTTCCTTCACCATCAACCGAAGGATTCTGGTAGTAATTTCATAAAACAGCTTTCCAGCCTAGAAAGCTCGCAGGTCGGATATAGCGGTAGACCGAGGCCGCGGTGAATTTTGTGCCGTAAGATCCGTACTACTAGCCCTAGAAACTTTTTTTGCAAGCCCTAGAAATGTACTGGCAACTTTTATCGTACAAATCGCCTCTCAAAGCCTTCGCTACAATGTCCGAGCTTCTCCTGTATCGCGATAGGTAACTGCCTGTGGGGCACCTCCGCAAGATTACGCTTGCTTGGCTGTAGATCAAAGTTCATAGGGAAGCGGGACACACAGGCAGGCCACAGGCCACTTCAAATTCCATTACTAAATAATTTCGCCGAAGTTTTACCACTAGAAATCAGCAAGTCTTTTTATGTTCGCTACACCAGATTAACACTACAAAGAGTTAAATAAATAAGCAGTGAATCCTTGGGGTTATGAAACCTTTATCTAACCGGTAATGTGTGTTATTAACTCGGGCCAAGTCTCCCAATGCATACGTGCGTCAAGGCAGCTCTCGAGACGGTTTCATGGGTGCAGGCAGGTGATGGCCTTTTTCCAAGATATTAGTTATTTAAAGTTCGGAGATGGGACACTCGGGTCTTGTGGTCTCGGAGTACATCGGGTATGGGCTCTCGGCGATATTCTTGGGCAGTAGGCTCGGGTAGGTGATCAACACTCTACATTTCGGCTTTAATACAGGGCTGATCGTGTCTCAGGGAGGAAAATACGCTCGTTACAGCTTTCTTCCGTACTCCAAGCACGGAGAGTTTTCTGGGCGAGTGACGCGGCGTGCTTGGCCCCAAAGACAAACCAATTTACGACCACTTGCAATTTATGATCAGCAAATTAGAGTGTACATAATCGATCAGATAAGGGATTCACATACATAATTCTTGGCTAAACACTGAAGAAATTGTTGAATTATCGTGATACTTCTACGGAGGAGGGTCCGTTGTCTCTGTTTTATCCGATCTGTAGATGTGGTCGTGTTCACTTACTTACACTTTCCTTTCCCAGTAGTAATCTCTAGAATAACCACCAGTCCTATTGTGACCTTAGACTCTACAAACGTTAACAAGGAATGATTTTTGCCCCCCAATGCTCGATCGACCCTGTAGCTTAGTGTCTTTATCGGTAACTTCGAACACCATACTACGTGCCTACCTATATCTGCGCTCATTTAACTGGGCTGCTTCTGGGCTGCCCTGGTATGACAAGATGTGTTCTTTCGGTACTGGCTATAAATCATGTCTAGACATGAGCTCAATTGTATATCAATTGTCACAAGAAGTCACTCGATAATGTCTTGGCTCTGCACTGTAAAGTTCCGACAAATCAGTAGACCCATGATAGATCCATGCTGATGCCAGCAATTAGAGTTCTACAAGTTCTTAAAGCTCAAGCCCTTCAGCATTTCCGCATAAATAGTAATCTAGCTAATCAATGTGAAACGTCATCACCAGCCCACAAGATTTTTGTCTAAGATAACAATCTATACCCATATCAGTTTTGTAGTCTCGCCTCTACTTATATGATAGTCATCGGCTTCTCTAAATTTTACGACGATGAGATAGTAATTTAGTATATTAAGTCACCCGTGTAGTTTGGGTAGAAGTATATATCATTAATATTATTATCGTGCGCTTACATCTAGTTACTAGATCCTGGTCCTAAGAACTAGCCTCACCCCATCTTAATATATATACCGCACGATATAACTACTATAGTGCGAAAAGAGGGGATGAATTGGGTACACCATTTTCCCAAATACAGTAGAAATCCTATAGCAATAGTATAGAATACAAGAGTATTACAGCATTCTCCTTAAAATGCTGTAGTAATACTGTAGTAGTTTCACCCCGCTTTTCCATACTGTATATAGAGCATATTTTTTTGGCGGGTAGTAAAAATCTATAGTTTCTCACTATTACACACTTATAGCTTAATTCCTAGGTAGAGATATATGCGCAAATACTCAGCTCAGGTGTAATTTTTCAAGGGAGCTTTAGTGTTGAGTTAAGTTGGAATATAGAACTAGATCAGATCCTAGAGCCTTCCGCACGCTGTAGAGGGATATACGCATACTGAAAATGGCTCTGCATAGTACGGGTGGACGGGTAAGATTCTTGTTAAATGGAAGCTTTCTGCTTATGTTGATGACATATTCCTTTTATGCTTTATATATATAGTTTGAGGGATTATAGAGCTTAGAGGCTCTGGAATTTGGTTGAAGACACGTGATTTGTTTCTTGAAGATTCTTGTAATCAAACAAATTGGGAGAACATTCTTTTTTTCTTCTACTGCGTCAGAGGTGCGTATATACTACAATAGCCTCCAGGGGGTAATCAACCTTCTTTCTCCCGAGGAAATATAGGAAAACTACTCTCTATTTGCATCATATGCCCTTAAACTTGTTTTCAGGCTCTTTAGGTACAGGACTATTATGAAGTGGTCTTGGCCTTAGATATTCTAGAGCTAGCTGTTGACCTACATGTAGTTAAGAAATTTAGTCATATATTTAGATGACTTGTAAGACCTTCGGCCCGAAGAACTAGCCTTACTACTTGGAATAAGGTACATGTAGTATATAGCTTTGGTTTGATGGTCGTACGGAGGCTCATTGTTCCTTTGATTAAATGGCAATACTTAAGTACATGTACATGCATGTAGTCTTCAGAACCAAATTCTCTCTACTTGATTCAATTGTACATATACATATATGCAACCCGATTAAATTAATCATCTAATATATCAATTTATACAGCATAGTTTTTTATAGTTATATATATTTCAGGTTTAATTAAACATCGCCTTACGTCACCTTATATCACTCGGCATATCATGTCTTCAGGTATTTTCAGGTTATATATATCACTTTCCCTCTTTCTTTTTGATTCACTAAAGCTACTAGATCAATATCAAAAAGGATATTGGTTCATATTCGGCTTTAATAAACCTTGATTTTAGTTAAAAAAGAAATGCTATTATTATTTCAATCTCCCTGTTACTGGTAATAGCTACAGTACGAAAAAACGGAGTGAAAATACTACAATATTACTACAGAATTTCAAGGAAAATGCCGTATTAAACCGGAATTTGGACAAGAATACTGTAATAATCTCATATTCTATACTATTGCTACAGGATTCCTACTGTATTTGGAAAAATAGTATACCCAATCCATCCCCCCTTTTCGTACTATATGCTAAGGGAAGCTTCCTAGATAGTATAGCCCAAGCGGTAAGCTCAAATTTTTAGATACGTATGATTAAGCTACAGCCATTCTTTATACTATCATCATATATTATCACTCACCTATACATGTATTTGTCATAGCTTTGAATCATAGCTTTATTTATTCTAGCTTCAAAGCTACATAAAGCTACATGTATAGCTATGGCATAAATAACTTCTTCGTAAACCACTAAATGCTGTCTATTCGATCTTGAATTTTATGCAAGTACATGTAGTCAATGGTCGAACATCGCTTATTCACGCGATAGACTGATCGACTGTACGGTGGACGGTTTGGCGCAACCGTAGAAGCTATTGCTTATGACCATGGCGGGGAATATGAACTAGATACTTACAAATGATACTTACCCTTTAGGTGTATTGTATATAATGTTATTTGTGCTTAGAAAAGTTATACTAGAACCTCCTATTTTTCTATGTACTAACAGACTGTCCTCATAAACACTAGCTAGTGATTGGAAGTAAATCCGCTACTAGGATCGACAGCCCCCCCCCCCCAAGTCTCACCCCATCGCTCATTGCAACCTCATTAGTAATATAGAATTTTTATAATATTTATAGAACTTGTTCTACATATAAAAAGTAGTTTTGTACCTAGTTTACTATTGGAAAGTCCTTATTTATTATTTTAGGTAAATGAGGACAACCTGTTAGTGCACAGAAAAATGGGAAGGTTCTGGTATATTTTTTCTAAGCACAAATAATATTATATATAATACACTTAGAAGGTAAATCTTATTTGTAAGTCTCTATCTAGTTCATATTCTCCTCGATAAGCATTTGTAATATGAGCAATAAGATACGGTCACAAGCAATAGATTCTGCAGCTGTGCGCTAAACCGTCCACCATACTGACTGCGTACCGCATAAACTAGTCAAACCCGCCTTTGCTCTAAGAGGTTAAAGCAAATCGTGGTTAGAAGATCCTATTGAGAGCAGTTTGGCAGCAGTGGTTTTGCCACTCGCTATACCAAAGGAGATATATCCTTCGTTTTTCTTTGCTTAATTAAGTATAGAAGCTGCCTTCATAAACTAGGTACTTTGCCACTTCTTATTTCAACCTCTTAGCGCAAAGGTGGGTTTGGCCAGTTAATGCGGTGTAATATTCTTTAGTCTAGAATAAAATATACTAAGGGAAGATACTGCTGTAGTTAGAGCTTTTAAGGAAGGTATATGATACCTATATTTCGATTCTATATGGTGGGTTAAGTAAAGAAAAAGAGTTATAAGTCGTCGTTGATTACTATTATCTCGATATAGCCTTCATAACTAAAGATCTATACTAATTTTAGGGGTTCAATTCGATGGCATGTCTTATAAGGTATATACACAAAATGCCGCAAGAAATGTTTCTGATGGATGTATTCTTAACCCTTAACTGTGTGATAATCCTAGCGACATACATGTAGTTATACAAAGGGAATAAAATCCAACTTCTTTTTCCTACATGAATGTTATAGGTGTGATATATATATACAGCGATGACACTACATTATTACGAATGTAATATAAAAAATTATATAAGAAATGAATGAAAATAAAGACCATAATACCCTTTCTCTTTGCTTGTTTGAACTTATTTTAGTTCGATCTCCTACAGATAAATTCCAGTGTCGCCGACAAGAATGCCCTATAATGGCAACAAATATTGCGATGCCAAGTTAGGCATTAAGAAAAAGAAGAAAAAAAGGAAGTAGAATGATAACACAAGTGAGCTCCTAGTCATAAAAACCCAAAAAGAACCAGCAGGACATTGTATCGTAAACCTCAACCCTACAGTTTTCACAACAAAACCTAGTCGACGCCATTTGGTAGCTCGATCCCAGACGTCCAAAGTAATCAAAAACCTAAACTCTCATCTAAGCCCCCCTCTCTTACCCTACAGTCGTTATTGGGCTGCTGGTATCTATCCGCTTGCTTTCTATATCTGTAGAAGCCGCATTCTTCCCAATTTGCATCCCTCGACCATGACGGAGTTTCCCAACCTTTCCATCGTTCGATCCTCCACTATCATTGCTTGTGAAATCTTTCCACTTCCTCCATCCATCAAAATCGATCAATGCTTGCATACAGCCCCATTCAGTGACCTTCCTTTCGAGCCATATAAAATTAACAGGCTAAGCGTAAAATAATTAGTAAATAAACTAGACCGAAAACATGCGTAGATCAAACTCACCTTTGTCAAGAAGTCGTTACAGCCCGCTGCTAATGCCTCATGACGATCGCTCTGCAATGATGACGCTGTAAGGGCAACAATGATGACAGGTGACTTGAAAAGTATAGAATTCGGAAGCTTATCCTCATCCGAAAGTACCGCGTTTTCTGGAAGAGGAGGGTCCTGAAAGCCTATCGAGTTTACCCGCTCTAAGCGGCGTATCTCTTTCGTGGCCTCTAAGCCGTTCATGACAGGTAGTTGGATATCCATTAGAACCAAATGAAACCCACCTGCCCGCCACTTCTCCACTGCCTCCTTTCCATTCATAGCAGACTGCCACCGAACCTTAAGACGCTTCATAAATGCTTCTAGAAGCCGTAAGTTGATGACATTGTCTTCGACAATGAGCACATTGATCGGGGGCACAGCGCCATCAGGTAGTAATCCAGCAGGTGATGCGTGTTGTTTCTTCTCTTTCTTGAATTTCTTCGATAGCGGTGATGCTACACGAGCTGGAGGTGGCGTCGAGACCTTTTGAGGTATGTCTTCGGTAGGTGGCGTTGGTATTGGAGGTGCAGGAGGAGGCTGCCCTTGATTTGCTGCATCAGAATTTCCTCTAGAACGGTTTTGCCGCGGTAGTAAGACCATTGTTCCAGTAGTCACTCCAGATCCTGAAGAGTGTATTGTTGGTGATGAAGTTGGTATTCGCCTACCGCTAGGCCGAGTTGCGGCCCTACGATTAGTTCCGCCACCAGGAGATCCTGGTATGTTTGGTACTTGGCCGGTTGTCAATACTGAAATTGAAGGTTCTCTTAGGACTATTTGGGATGAAGCCATTGGTTGAGTCTGGGAATGAGATGATGAGACTGGTGGCATGGGCGGAAAATACTCTCCACTCTCGATGCCTAAGTGAGAGTCATGTGTAGAACCGTATGCATAAGTATGAGGGGATGCCCGAGGTGTTTTCCGTAAAGGAAGATGGGGTACATCGATAACCAAAGCCTCATCCATCGACTGCCCATCAGGAAAGTACTCATCTAAAGTGCGCACAAGTGTTTCATCTGGATTCAAGATCCTCTCCGTAGAGATGTGGTTGTAGCCGTGGTGGTTCTGGGTGTGATCTAAAGAACGCGGCCTTGAGTGCCGCGGAATAATTCTTAATGTAATGTCTGGAGCATCATAGCTTCTCCCAAGCGCATTTTGATATTTTTTAAGGACCACATCCCGGACATCATCCACTATATCCTCCTCACGAACACTGACAGTCGTTGGTGATCCGCCTGGCCGCTTAACCCAGACTTTCCTGCTAATCATCCCTGAACCTAAAGTAGCTGGTGTTGGGAGCAGTTGAAAATCCACAGGTACCGAGTGGAAGTTGGCTAGTTGATCCTCGGGAACTGGCGAGTTGTTACTTCCGTGATCTAGTAGTGTCCTAATTAAAGCACTCTGGTTATTCGGTAGTAGCGATTGCCTTCTGGCAACCTGTGATGGACGACGAGAATGGGTGGTGTTAGATGTTTGTGTGGGAGATGGGAGAGGCTGCTGAGAGTCGGGGGGCGCTGGCCTGATCCCCTCTTGCGGCGGCTGAAAGGGAAATACCGAGTCTATAGGTGTGACGACCGGGGGAATAATAGGAGATTTAACGGGGGAATTTTCTGAAGTGAAATTTTTGTCCTGATCGCCGCTTTCACGAGACTTTAAGGTGAAGGGAGGCTCTGGAGGCGACGGCAGAGGTAGCGCCGGAAGACAAGGAGTTGACTGCGTTGGAGAGTATTGAGATTTTGGCGCACCTGTTGCTATTGCTGAACCGTTACGAGATGAACTTCCCGCGGTCTCCGAACTTTCCCCCCTCGGCCCAGTGGTATCTAAAGAAGTAGATCGCTCGCCTTGGGCCGATATACTTATCCTCGTATGATCGTTCTTGATTTCCACGGCATTCGAAGAAGTGCTGCTTAATGAGAGCCTTGTTGTTAGAGGCGAAGACGATCGCTCTAATTGCTCGAGAGGTTGTGGGGCAGAAGTGGAATTTCGACGCCTGAATACTTTCGCTTGAGCTTCTAGCACTCGCTGCTTCAATCTCAAGCTCGGCATCTCCCCCAAACGTCCCCGGTCTTCTCCACGCTCACGCCCACACTCACGTTCACGGGAGCTTGACCAAGAACCACCTAAAAAATGGCTAGGAGAATCCGAATTCTCTGAGTAGCAGCACGAGCCTGAGCAGCAAAAGCGGCAGAGGCGGTGCTGGAATCGAGTACAGGAGAGCAACAGCGTGAAACTCCCCAGAAGTAAAAAAGGAACGTCGAAACAAAAAAACAAAACAAAACAGAAAGAAAGAATCAAAGGAAAAAATGAAAATGAGTGGACGGGGTCCGGCAGAGCTGTTACTACTGCTGTCCCTTGGAGATGACTGATGGAAGGAGACGAGAGGGCATGTCCGAAGCCCTTCTTTCGCTTAGATGCCAGTTGATGATCTTCCAAGATCTCACGGGAAGCCAACGCAGAGTCAACAGGGTTCGTCAATTGATCGAGGTGCTTTCCGTCCGCCAGTGTAATATAGATGGAAAAATCTAGAGTACACCTAGGTATAGATAGAGATCTGGAGGTGGTAGGGAGGGGAAAGTGGCCTTCACGCCTTCTTCACTCCAAAGAGAAACTTGGAGGTTTTTTGCTGTATCTTCTTGCTTGCTTGCTTGCTTGCTTGCTTCCGTCTTTCACGCACACATCATTCCCTCACAGACGCATACCAGTAAGTACATACATGTAGTAAGATTGAAATTCACAAATATGAGATATGAAATACGGGATCGTCGAAATTAAAGTAGAAATAGAAATCTTAGGGAAAAGTGTTAAGAAAAGAGAGTGAGAGAATTACAGTAGTGTATGAGACAGTAACATTAAGCCCCTCCCAACCCAGACTGCATCCCGGTGGCTGCCGATTCCAACCAAAAACCGTGATCTGTACAACTGCATTTCGGCCATCCTGCAATCTGGAGGCACAACCGCTATCCACTCATCTATTTATTTATCCTCCCATTCACTTTTCTAGGTATGGGCCTCCCCCACAAACAAGCAGGCATGCAAAAAGAGTCATGGATAATTGAAATCGCCATGTCGAACAACCGGAAAATCAAGGCAAGTGGCAATACGCATTCTACCAGCCACCACAATTCCGACGCGTTTGAAAGATAGCGATTGGGCTATATCTAGTGGCAACTGTATATGATCGTACACGATCTTTGGTGCCTGTGGAGCAAACTGCATGGCTTGAGCCTTGGTCGAGACTTAAATTCGATAAGGCACGGAATAGGTTAGGATCAAAAGCACACTACAATACGCAATACACATTATATGTGATTAGCTGTCGGTTTAAGAATTACCGGATCAGAAACCTCAAAATATGAAAGTAAAATTTTTGTTCATTAAAAACACCTCCATGTGTTTTGAGAGCCGGCTCCTGAGGCTGTGCCGCTGTTCCTAAAGGCAAACGTGGGCTAGGGAAATCCAGTAGAACCAACAAGTCAATTAAGTGGTGACGTCAAGTGAAACATGGCACTTAAGTTTGGTTAAGTTAATTTATATGGCTAATTGTGTATTCTTAGCTCGTATTCCTGTCGTGAGCCATTCTGCTATTTGTTGCGATGGGAGCGTTTATGATCTTCAAAAGTGTCGCTAGCAGCCTTTTTCTCACCTCGTTTTACCGCGGCTGGATATGCTAGGCGTAAAATAATACGACGAGTCTCTGTATATAGAAGGCTATACGGACCAAGGGTTTTGGTGAGTTGTGGATGACTGTATTCCCCTTATCTTAGGCAGACGATAGATGGGACAAGTTAAAAAAGAAAGGAAGCTAGATCTATAGACCATCAAGAATCAAGATCTAGCACTACATATGTCCCGGGAATGAGGTCGCCAGTCATTGTGTAATCCACCCTTCTGTGTTGGTCCCAAGTTGTGATACTGCTTACGAGCTGTAGTGCTAGCTAAGCTGCTAAGGCCGGCAGATACCTCCAAGATTAGAGTTTAGACCATACATTGGTATTTTAAACGGGAGCAATTGATTATAATGATATAATCCTATCACCTGGGAGGGGGAGGGGGAGGCTACCCGTAGTCCACGTTGCAGAAAGAATTTATGGGATTAACGGTTGGACTAGATCCTCCAATGATTGCTGGTAATGAGACGGATCTTGTACGAGTCGCATGTATCCATAAACTAGGCTCTTTTCTGAATGGGTAGTAGGGTTTTATTACTGGACGCAAATGCGATAGATCGGCGTTGCAGGAATTGCCACTATTTCAATGCTTGAGGCTCCATTAAATAGAAAAATATAAATGGGGTAGAAAAAGCTTAAATTTGTTGAACACCATCTGAATCACATGAAGAATGATCACCAGAACCACGCGGCCGGCAAGTGAGTGGGCGAAAGTTGTTTGTTGCAGTCAAATTCAAGCGAGAAGTTAACGCTGGTCTAAAACAGTGCCCTGTCCAATAGATGGTCTTTCCGTAGATTGGGGGACGCACTAGCAAGGTTTGAGTGACCAGGAACGGTATTAGCGTTCGAGTGCTTGACAGTCGAAACGGCCAGCGCTGGCTGAATTGGGAGAGGCTCGCTAGGCAGTTGCAATGCACGGGTGCGCTAGGGAGCAGACCGGCCGCCCACTTACAGAGGCAAAGTGTGGATATCTCATCGCTACGTTCAAAGGGGAGGAGGAAGAGGTGGGTACAAGTAGGCCAAAATTACCATAGTAAACGGGAGTGGGTACTTGAAGGAGATTGGAGAAGCTTTCGCATGGGGTGGTGAACGGCCTTCAAATTGCCCCATATCCTCCCATGTTAGTAGAATCCTAGCGACTAGTTCCTAAACCTTTTCCCCGCCTACGCTCAGCGCTACTTTCCGTCACATTAGATTTCGCAGCTTTAAGCACAAGGTAAGACAGCGTCTATCAGTAACTGCAAGTGAGCATAGCCAGTAAACTCGCTCGCTATCATTGAGAACAGCAAGATTGAAAGAGAGATATAGTGCGTGGGAGAAAGATTGTCATCGCCGAGCCCCCCTTTCCCCGCCTCATCTGCCGGCGCGTGTTGCTAGCTCATCTGATCTAGTCATTAATATTTCTTCTCCTTGATCAACAAAGGAAGAGGTAATAGTAGTGGTAGTGGTAGTGGTAGTGGAGTGGTAGAAGTGGTGATAGTAGTATTAGTATTAGTATTAGTATTAATAGTAGTAGTAGTAGTAGTAGTAGTAGTAGTAGTAGTAGTAGTAGTGGTGGTGGTGGTGGTGGTGGTAGTGGTAGTAGTGGTAGTAGAACAAGAATAAGAATAGGAACAAGAATAGCAAGTGTAAGGAACATGATGAGGGGGATGATGATGGTGAAAATAATAAAATAGAACTTCTTTCCGGCACGCGATTCTAGGCTCACATCTACATCGATAAACAACGCGAGAACTAAAGCGCCTTAGAATGTGTAAAAGAGAGGAAGGTTTAGAGAAAAGACTAGAAATTAGTTGTATTTTAATTCCCCAGGTCTTAGAGCGCTGGGGCGAAGGGTTTGTCCTAAAAGCTTCTCTTGGCCTGGTACTGCTGCTGATACTGGTATTGACTGCTCTCACTTTACTCTCCCTCCCTCCCTCCCTCCTTCCCTCTTTTCTCTAGGTTCAAAGTCTCAACAGAAGTTAAACGGAAAGGAGTATTCTCTCTCTCTCTCCTCTCTCTCTCTCTCTCTCTCTCGTATTTCC